>CM029017.1:106110004-106216979 GCA_016801055.1 Panax notoginseng
TAATTACAATTCAGTAAATGGTTAAATTGATAAAAAGTTAAAGTTATGGGTGAAATATGAAATTTTTTTAAAATAAACAAGTGGTTATAAAATAATCATTGTTGTCGAAGAATATTCGTTGGTCGTGGAATATTCTTTCTGTCGGGGAATATTCGTACGACGGCGCAGCTATTTGTGGGCCCATAACGAAAAGCGGTCGAATGAAGATAACGACAAAAATTGAGTTTTTATAATTAACAGCGTAGTTGTTACCGTTAACACTGTTGAAATACCCGGTGGTTAAAATACAGTAATACGCGTTGTTGCACAGTAGCACACGGTATTGCACCAATTATTGATTTTTACGTAAGAAGGCATTACTCAATAATTGTTACAGTAATTACTGTTCAGTATTTTATTTTATTGATTCAATAATTACTACGTTGATATTTTATATTACTGTTGTTTTAATAATTGTCAATACACAGTATTTTCTATTATCGGAGCAATAATTCATATTATCTAAATAATATTATTAGATAACATTATTGGCAATGTCTAGAAAGTTCTGTCTAAGGAGAGGTTTGGTCATCTAATTGCGCGCCAGTAAGGAATAGATCCTTATTGGAAAGCCCTCTCTTTCCTGAGAACTTCCTAGTTGTCAATAATGTGATTCTGTAATATTATTTATGAATAATTAATTATTGATTTATATGATGAGAAAAATATTGATTTTATGTGGATATAGATGGAGAAAAATTTTAATGTGACAATTGTTGAAAATTAATATTTTATCTTTTCTGATAAAATAATTCATTTAAATATATTATTTTAATAATATATTAATGGTGATATTTTTACAATGAATGTGGGATATATGAATAAATGAGGAAGAAGAGTATTTTTGTTGGATTAAATGTTTAACACATATTTTGTGTGTTGGTGGACACAATTCTTGGCCGAAAATTTATTATAGATTGTAAAATCGCCCGTTTATAGATTTCGGTCAATTTCTGTTTGAAATTTGAAAAAACTTTCTTCTGCAAAGTTGTAGAGAATTGAATTTCCTATAAAAAAATGCGAGATTCGAATTTTCTGACAAATGGGCTATTTATTATAAATTATTGAATTTCTGAAGTTCCGAAATAATTGATTTTTTGAAGTTTTAATTATTATTTTAAAGAAAAACGTTTTTTTTTTGCAAATTAGTGGGCTTAACATGTGATAAGAATGGGCTTAATTCAGATCTTCTAAGGTGGGCTTGACAATTTTGTAAATATAATATTATTATATTCAATTTTCTGCTTTGGTGTTCTAAGCAATTTCCTATAAATAGGGTGCTTAGATTAGAATTGAAAATCACACCAGAAACTGAAGTTTTCTCTCTATTTCTCTCTCTATATTATCGAGTGTATTCTTGTGAGTATTTTGATATCTTGAGTGTTGCTATACGGTGCAAGTTCGTTCAGCGTTATTCCAGTCAGGAGTACTGCTCTTTTGAGGTAAGGGATAGTAAGGGATGTTATTTTTTTATCAATGATATTATTTCTTTCAATATCATTATACCGGAATATTGGTAAAAATTTTCTTGTAAAATTCTTATCTTTTCATGTCGGGGTTACTATTCATGAGTTACTATTCACGAGTTACTATTCATGAGTTACTATTCACGAGTTACTATTCATGAGTTACTATTCATGAGTTACTATTCATAAGTTACTATTCATAAGTTACTATTTACGAGTTACTATTCATGAGTTACTATTCATGAGTTACTATTCACGGGTTACTATTCACGAGTTACTATTCATAACAAAATTGGTTTCTTTTTCTAACCAAATTATAGTTGATTTATGAATATTACTCTTGAGATTAAAACTATATGTTGATCATATTATTTTTTATTATCATATATAACATTTTTATAACCCTAATGATGATATTTCTCTTTGACTTTTGTGTAAAGATGGGTAGATTTTTGGTACGATCATGACTATGGGTTCTCTTTGGCCAGTAGTGCAAAGTTGAATTGTTGATTGGTATAATCATGACCATTGAATTTATAATTGAATATCTTTAGCTTAAGTGCAAAGGTAAAATGATCAACATGGTTATAATTATTGGTTATATAAATTTTGAAATGATTATATATTTCTTTGAGATAATAGTATATTTGGCATGTAGTGCAAATATGAACTGTTGAGGAATATCTTTGGCCCGTAGTGCAAAGATGAACATGTGTTGAGATGAACATGACCAACTGGTACAAATGAATATCTTTGGCCCGTAGTGCAAAGATGAAATTATTAGTATGATTATGAACAGGAACTGTGATTTGGTATAACCATGATCTTTGATGTTTCAGGTAAAGACAAGTGATGAAAATTATCTTTGTCCTGGATGAGAAGAAGAATTTAGAACTATAAATATGATTATGAGTTATTCACATGAATGTGGATGGAACTGTTTATTTATGTTACAGGGATAAAACATTGCTGATGGATTTTTAACATGGAGAAGATAATAGACTTTATGGTCTATTTGACTCTTCTAATGGATTGCTCGTTCCGCTGCAACTATGGTTAAAAAATTTTATCATCTACCATATGTTCTAAATCTCTGATTTATTACTGTTGAAGGCTATTGATAATTTATTTATCTTTAGTCATGATATTCTTTACTGGGCTAGTTGTGCTCACCCTTCTATTTCACAATTCCTTTCAGGTAATAAGAGTGTAGCTGGGTCGAGCGGGGGTAACAGGAGAATAGAACGGTGGTCATCATTTAGTAGTTATATTTGGTGAATCATCTAGGGTAAGGCGAACCCAACGTTGGAAGGGTGTTTTGCCACTATCATACAAGATGTCTAATGATATACAATCTCGTGTCATCATAAGACAGGGATGTGCTCATCCACTTGCTGAGTATATTTACGAACACTACCTATATAATCTTGGTGTTTGTTTGAAGTATAATTCTCAATTAGAGACAATGGAGATAATGATAAGTCAAGAGAAGACTCACCATTGGGAAAAATATGATAGTAATCTTCTCGTTTTTCTTTGGGGTATATTGGGTCAACCAAGGATAATTCTGTGGCCATATGATATCTATCACAACCTAGAAGCATGACCTCCCATGTACAAAGGTTTCCTTGAGCACTTCCCAAAGATTCTAATTTTTAAAACAGTTTTTAACTATACCTTTATGTAAGGTGTCATTATGAGGTGCTGTCCACGGTTGGAACATGAGTCACATTTGGTATATATTTGTATCCAAACTCACAGCATATGTGTTGTTGTATTTTGCACGACAATTATTGTAATAAAGTTGTAGTTATTTTCTGTACCATGTATTTGGCGACTCAGAATAGGTTGGATGGAATGGACCTATTTTGGGGGCGTTACATTGCCAATAATGTTATCTAATAATATTATTCAAATAATATGAATTATTGATCTGATAATAAAAAATACTGTGCAGCAACAATTATTGAAACAACAATAATATAAAATATCAACGCAGCAATTATTGAATCAATAAAATAAAATATTGAGCAGTAACTACTGTAACAATTATTGAGTAGTGCCTTCTTACGTAAGAATCAATAATTGGTGCAATATCGTGTGCTACTGTATTTTAACCACCAGGTATTCCAACAGTATTAACGGTAACAACTACGCCGTTAATTATAAACAACTTATACTTGTCATTTTATTCATCCAATCGCTTTCCGTTATGGGGCCCACACAAGGCTGTGCCGTCGTACGAATATTTCCCGACAACAAGAATATTCCACGACCAAACGAATATTCACTGACCAAAAATGAATATTTTATAACCACTTGCTTATTTGAAATATTTACGCATTTTACCCGTAACTAACCACATTAATCAAATCAACTCTTTCTATTTCAAAATAATAAATAGAGGGAATTTAATTTCATTTATTAATAAGTTGGGGTCTTACAATAATAATAATAATAATAATAATAATAATAATAATAATAATAATAATAATAATAATAATAATAATAACAACAACAACAACAACAATAACAGTAATAATAATAATAGTAGTACTAATACTAATAATAATAATAATAATAATAATAATAATAATAATAATAATAATAATAATAATAATAATAATAATAATAATAAAATGAAAATAAAAATAATAATAACAACAACAACAATAACAGTAATAATAATAATAGTAGTACTAATAATAATAATAATAATAATAATAATAATAATAATAATAATAATAATAATAATAATAATAATAATAATAATAACAATAACAGTAATAATAATAATAATAATAATAATAACAACATAAAAATTATGACATATCATTTGGAACTTTGGTCATTTGACTGCTGGAGCAACACAAGTTATCTGTTAATATCTTGCAAGGATTAATATATATATATATATATATATATATATATCAAAACTTGAGATTTTCCCCATATATTTCTTTCTTCTACTTCACTACATACCATTAATATAATCTCAGGAAAGGAAGTTATATACTACAATAATAATAATAATAATAATAATAATAATAATAATAATAATAATAATAATAATAAATAAATAAAAATAATAGCACTATAATTTCTGCTTATATATGTCAAATACTTACAATATTATGATATTTATCTTACTTGTTCTTTAATTTATTTATTTTTCCTTGGAATATAGTATAAGTTATTCTTTTCAATAATATTCTTCTTTTGCAGCAAATAATTAATGGGCGATCGAACACTTTTTTGATGGAAATTGGTAATGAAATAATTAAATGACATATTGATGATCATACATGATCAATATATAGAAAATTATAACGTAAATTAACAGCCAAGTTAATTAATTAGTTTTTTAATATTGGACATTTTAAAATAAGAAATAATTAATGCTATTGTTTTCTAAAAATCTACTGCTTTTTATTTTGTAAAAAAAAAAGAATTGATATAATAATTAGCGCTTGTGGAAAAAAGGAAAAAAAGAAGAAGAAGTCAAACAGGTCTTTTCATACTAACGATCTTATATATCACAAAATAAAATGACAAATTAGTGTGTTATTATTATAAGATAATATATTTGTATTTCTTGCATAAATATTTATATGAATATTTGTTTATAAATATTTATATGAATATTTAGAGATAAATTTATAAATATATATATATATATATATATATATATATATATATATAAATATTTATAGTTACGTTATATAAATATTCATAGTTACTTTGTATGTATTTAGTTTAATGTAGATATTTAAGATGGGTATCTATATATATAGATGGTAATAGAATTTATCTAATACATAAAAAATATAATATAAGAAACAAAAATATCACAGCTAGGTTTTGAACCTAAGACCTATGGGTTATTGTGTCATTAAGCTACCACTAAGTCATTCTAATTTATTAGTTAACTAAACTAACGCCATAAATTGTAGTCACCAATATGTTAAAATTTATTCTACTGATATGTGTAAGACCCCAGCTTATTATAAATAAAAGTGAATTTTTCTCTATTCATTATTCTAAATTAATAAGGTATTAATTTAATATAATGCTTTGGATATGGGTGAAATGTGAAAATTTTATAAAATAAGCAAGTGGTTATAAAATATTCATTTTGTTGGGGAATATTCATTTGGTCGTGGAATATTCTTTATGTCAAGGAATATTCGTACGACGACGCAGCAATTTGTGGGCCCCATAACGGATAACGGTCGGATGAAGAAAACGATAAATTTGAGTTTTTACAAATAATGGCATAGTTGTTACCGTTAACACTGTTGGAATACCCGGTGGTTAAAATACAGTAATACGCGTGGTTGCACAGTAGCACATGGATTGCACAATATTTTTGAATTATTGATTCTTACGAAGGAAGGCACTACTCAATAATTGTTAAAGTAGTTACTGTTCAATATTTTATTTTATTGATTCAATAATTGCTGCATTAATATTTTATATTATTGTTGTTTCAATAATTATCACTGCACAGTATTTTCCATTATCAGATCAATAATTCATATTATTTGAATAATATTATTAGATAATATTATTGACAATATCTAGAAATTTCTGTCTAAGGAGAGATTTGGTCATCTAATTGTGCGCTAGTAAGCAGAAATCCTTATTGGAAAGCTCCATCTTTCCTGGGAACGGCCTGGTTCTCATAAATGTGATTCTATAATATTAATTGTGAATAATTAATTATTGATTCATATGATAAGAAAATATTTATTTTATGTGAATATAAATGTTGGATATATTTTGCGGTTAAAAATGAAGGAGTTAATGTTGAGGTGTTTTATCAGTATTGTTGTTGGAATTGAGGTATTAAAAATTAATCAGGGTTTTTGAGATATATTGTGGGGGTTATAATTTTTAATCCGACCGTTGAATCGTGGTAATTTTTGGATATGTTATACATATATAAGTTGAGTATATGTCCACAAATTTTGAACCATTAAAAATGAACGTATGATTTGTTATGAATTTTAAGAGATGACTGGTTCAGAAATTGTTGAAGTTTCGGAATTTATCATTTTGGAGGAAAATTATAGAATTGGTGGGCCCCACTTTTGGTTGGTGAGAAATGTGCTGAAAATTTTATTTAAATGTGGTGGGTGGGAATAGTAGCAGGTAAAGTCATCAGGTTGCAGGTCAAGTCTACTTCGGCGTGCTAATATTTTCCTATAAATAGAGGGCTAAGTTAGAATTGAAAATCACACCAGAATTCATAAGTTTTTCTCTTTTTCTCTCTATATTATCGAACGTATTCTTGTGAGTATACTTTGAGTGTTGCTATACGGTGCAAGTTTCTGTCAGCACTATATCCGAAATTCAATCAAAAATACGGTTATTTTGAGGTAAGGGATATTATTTTCTTCTTAAATGATATTATTTTCGTCAATATCATTATGCTGAAATATTGATATGAGTTTTTTTTATCAAATTTGGAATTTTTTGTGTTGGAGTTACTATTCACGTATACGACACTATTCATGAATACGACACTATTCACCGAAAAATAAAATTTTCTCTTTTTGTCCAAGATGTCTATTATGGTTATTATCTTTGATTGTATCCATGTTTTGATATTTATTTTTAAATTCTGCTTCACAATTGATTATTATGAAGTATTATTGATCTTGGATAAACTGTTATACTATTTGTCCTTCTGTCTCACTGGATTCGTTTTCTTTAAGATATTTTTCAACATCCTCAGTTCTAAATGATGATATTACTGAATATCTTTGGCCTGTAGTGCAAAGATGTATGATTACCTGATGAATATCTTTGGCCAGTAGTGCAAAGATGAACAGGTGTTGAGATGAACATGACCGACTGGTGTTACAAATGAATATCTTTGTCCTGTAGTGCAAAGATGAATATTTGGTTAAAGATGATTATTAATTGATGTTACAGGGATAAAATATTGATGATAGACTTTTAAATCTTAGAAGATAGTAGAATTCATTCTCTACTTGACTCTTCTAATGGTTTGCTGTTTCTGCTGCAGTTGTTGATTTAAAACTAGTTGTCGATTATATTCTATCAGATTTTTCCCTGTTGAATACTAATGATAATTTGTTGTATATTATCTTAGTCATAATATTCTTTACTGGGCTAGTTGAGCTCACCCTTTTCCTTTTTGTTCCATTTTTCTTCTAAGGAGGTGAGAACATAGCAGGATCTAGTCGGGGTATGGAGTGATGGTTCTAGAAAAGATGTTTTAGCAGTCCTCACTATTTCTGTAAAATAGTGTTTGAATAATTGTACTGAGGACTTATTTGAGTGTGGATATTGTCTAGAAGACAATATTTGTATTTAAACTCACAATATGTGTTGTCGTATTTTGCACGACAATTGTATTATTGAAGTTGTAGTTTACTTTTTGTACCATGTATTTGGCGACTCAAAATGGGTGTTGTATACCTATTTTGGGGGCGTCACAGTTGGCATCAAAGCTTAGGGATATGATCCCTGGCTGAGATGTGAGACAAGAACTAGGAAGGGAGAGACGAGGAATTCCTTCGCTAGTATGACCTGACTAAGTTTATTTGGTATTTATTTGGTCGGTCAGAGTATAGGGATAATATATGACATGACTATTAACCCTTGTTTTATGGCAGTATTTAAGAATGGCAGCTGAGAACATTAATAATGGAGTAAATCAGACCGTGGAGACACCTTTGATCACCACCCAGGGGAACGTGCAACAGGAAAGCAATATTCCTCCTGTAAACAACGTTACCGAGCAAACGATGAATGATGAAATGTTTAGGAGCTTTTTGCAGTTCATGTAAAATCAGACGAGGGAGACTCGTGTGCAGAATACGGGTGGAAATGATAACAATGCACGGTTTGTCACAGCCAAGCAGTTCAAAGAATTTGGACCACCAGAATTTAAGGGAAAGCCGGATCCGATCATGGCGGAAACGTGGGTCAAGCAAATTACCCAGATATTCGATGTCTTGGGAGGCACGGAGGAACAGAAGGTTCCATTCACCACCTTTATGTTCCGCGGTGAGGCAGACTACTGGTGGGAGTCTGTGAAGCGTACCCAGCATGACGCACTCAACATGTCCTGGGAAACATTTCAGAAACTGTTCAATGACAAGTATTTTCCCAAAAGTATTCGTCATATGAAGGAGGTGAAGTTTATCAGACTGAAACAAAACAACATGACGGTGTCCCAGTACGAGGCGAAGTTTGCAGAGTTATCCAGGTTTGCACCTCATTTGGTCGAAAATGAGGAACAAATGACAAGGATGTTTCTGAGAGGTCTACGAGATTCGACAATATCTTATCTCTCATAAATTTTCTTTATATTCAGATGTTGTAAACAGGGCTCAATTATTAGAGCGAGATAATGAGTATGTGCAACCGAGGGATCACAACCAGGGTCATACCGGTGGTGGCAGTCATCGAAGCAATGAAAACCAGCAGAGAGGAAAACATTCGGACAAAAGCGGTAACCACTCTGGTGGTAATCGTGGTCGTGATAATAGAAGGAGCGAGTCGGGAGGAGATTTCAAGAAGAGAAGGTACAACAATGATAACGTGAAGACGTCAGCACAAACATCAACTGTTTCTAGGGGAGGAGAACGACCACCGGTCGTATGTTACAAATGTGGGAAAGAGGGACATATCAGCCCAAACTGTCCACAACAATCCAAGGTATGTTATAACTGTGGAAAGGAGGGTCATATAGCTTGAGAGTGTTCTGTAGCAAAACTAAGTTCAGCGGGGATGGTGACTCCAAAAGTTGTCCCGGATAAGTCGAAATCAGCGGTTCCTGGAAGAACGTTTGTCGTGACTGGTCAAAACGCGAGAAACCTGAACGAGGTGATCACGGGTAAGCTAATCTTGAATTCTTGCGAAGTTTATACTTTACTAGATACCGGTTCTACCCATTCTTTTATCTCTCCTGCTTGTGCTCAACGTTTGAACTTGACTCCGGAGAAATTGACCTTTGACTTATCTGTTGAAACTCCGTTGGGTGAAACCTTTGTTACATCTACAGTTTATAAATCTTGCTTAATCCAAGTTGGCACCATCACATTATCTGTTGACCTTATTTTTTTAAAGATACTTGCATTTGATGTGATTTTAGGGATTGATTGGTTAACTACTCATCATGCCAAAATTGATTGTTTTCGTAAGGTTGTTAGTTTTCATATTCCTAACCAACCTGTTATGCGAATTCAAGCAACCAAACCATTAAAATCAATCGCTGTTATATCAAGCCATAAAGCCATTCGTTTATTGAAAAATGGATGTCAAGCTTTCTTAGCTCATGTTATGGACTTGAATAAAAACACGTCAGATTTGAATAATATTTCTGTTGTTAGTGAATTTCCTGACGTATTTCCTGAAGAACTTCCTGGTCTACCCCCAGAACGTGAAGTTGAATTCTTTATTGACCTTGAACCCGGTACAAAGCCCATTTCTAAAATCCCATATCGAATGGCTCCTATTGAACTTTAGGAGTTAAAAGTCCAATTACAGGAGTTATTAGACATCAGTTTTATTCGTCCTAGTACATCTCCTTGGGGTGCTCCTGTTTTATTCGTAAAAAAGAAAGATGGGAGTATGCGACTTTGTATTGACTATCGAGAATTGAACCATGTCACCATCAAGAATAGGTATCCGCTACCTCGTATTGATGACCTGTTCGACCAATTGTAAGGAGCACAATTCTTTTCAAATATTTATAAATTTATAAATAAATATTTATTTATAAATTTTAAAGATAAATTTATATGAATATTTGTTTATAAATATTTATATGAATATTTAGAGATAAATTTATAAATTTATATATATATATATATATATATATATATATATATTAAAATATTCATAGTTACTTTATATATATTTAGTTTAATATGAAGATTTAATATGGGTATCTATATATATAGATGGTAATAGAATTTATCTAATACACAAAAAATATAACATAAGAAGCAAAAATATCACAGTTAGGTTTTGAACCTAAGATGTGACAACCCCAAAATAGGTCCATTCCATCCAACCTATTCTGAGTCGCCAAATACATGGTACAGAAAATAACTACAACTTTATTACAACAATTGTCGTGCAAAATACAACAACACATATGCTGTGAGCTTGGATACAAATATATACCAAATGTGACTCATGTTCCAACCGTGAACATCACCTCACAATAACACATTACATAAAGGTATAGTCAAAAATTGTTTTAGAAATTAGAATCTTTTGGAAGTGCTCAAGGAAACCTTCGTACATGGGAGGCCACGCGTCTAGGTTATGATAGATATCATATGGCCACAGAATTATCCTTGGTTGATCCAATAGACCCCAAAGAAAAACGAGAAGATTACTATCATATTCTTCCCAATGGTGAGTCTTCTCTTGACTTATCATTATCTCCACTGTCTCTAATTGAGAATTATACTTCAAACAAACACCAAGATTATATAGGTAGTGCCCATAGATATACTCAGCAAGTGGATGAGCACAACCCTGTCCTATGATGACACGAGGTTGTATGTCATTAGACATCTTGTATGATAGTGACAAAACACCCTTCCAACGTTGGGTTCGCCTCACCCTATTTTCTTCACCAAATATAACTACTAAATGATGACCACCGTTCTATTCCCTTGTTACCCCCGCTCGACCCAGCTACACTCTTATTACCTGAAAGGAATTGTGAAGCAAAAGGGTGAGCACAACTAGCTCAGTAAAGAATATCATGACTAAAGATAATTAAATTATCAATAGCCTTCATCAATAATAAATCAGAGATTTAGAACATATGGTAAATGATAAAAATTTCAACCATAGTTGCAGCGGAACGAGCAATCCATTAGAAGAGTCAAAGAGACTATAAAGTCTATTATCTTCTCCATGTTAAAAATCCACCAACAATATTTTATCCATGTAACATCACTCAACAGTTACTTTCCACAATCATATGAATAACTCATAATCATAATTGTGACTATAAATTTTTCTTCGCACCCAGGATGAAGAATATTTTCATCACCTGTCTTTACCTGAAACATCAAAGATCATGGTTATACCAAATCACAGTTCCTGTTTATAATCATACTAACAAATCCATCTTTGCACTACGGGCCAAAGATATTCATCAACAAACCATCTTTGCACTACGGGCCAAAGATATTCAACAACAGTTCATCTTTGCACTACAGGTCAAAGATATTCATCAACATGTCATCTTTGCACTACATGCCAAAGATATTCATCAACAATTCATATTTGCACTACAGGCCAAATATATTCATATCTCAAAGAAATATATAATCATTTCAGAATTTATATAAACAATAATTATAACCATGTTGATCAATTCACCTTTGCACTTAAGCTTAAGATATTCAATTATAAATTCAATGGTCATGATCATACCAGTCACAATTCAACTTTGCACTACAGGCCAAAGAGAACCCTAGTCATGATCATACCAATAATCTACCCATCTTTACACTCCAGTGAAAGAGAATTTCAACATCAGGGTTATAAAAATGTTATATATGATGATAAAAATAATATGATCAACATATAGTTTTAATCTCAAGAGTAATATTCGTAACTCATGAATAGTAAATCGTGAATAGTAACTCATGAATAGTAACCCCGACACAAAAGATAGAAATTCTACAATAAAATCTATACCAATATTTCAGTATAATGATATTGAAAGAATAACATTACTTAAATTTATAAACAATTTATTTTAATTGTTTACACTTTATTAATTAATGTATTTAATCATCATAAAATGCCAACTCTTACAATTTCATCATCAATAACCAAAACCCTCATCAAAAATCTGCATATACCTCATATAGGATTCTCAAGCCATAAAATCCTATTTTCCAATTTTCTTTCTTCACAAAACATATTTAATTCATTTACTCATAACTAGACCATTTTCATGAAAAATACCAAATCAGTTTCAAAAATATTTCTTTTCTGGGATTTAGCATAATATAGTCCCATAGTGAACATATATTTTTCTCAGAATTTTTAAAAGTCATTTACTATTTTTCATATGGCCAAAATAGCCGAATATTTAGACATTTATCAAAAATTATACTATTATCTAAAAATTCTGAAATTTACAGAGTATACTTCTATCATATACATGTACTCCCAATAAAAATTTCATCAATTTTGGAGTTAACCACAAGAAGTTATAAGCGGTTACTTTTAAAATAGTCTTTTCTTATAAAATTCATAACTCTTAATCTATACATCCAAAAATTACCATTTTTGGACACAATCAAGAAAACTCATCAAAATATCATTTCAAATTTTTCCAGAATTTTTGAAGATCAGAAAAATTACGAAACTGAAAATCATAACAACCCTTAAAATTCCTTAATATCCCTTACTATCCCATACCTCAAAAGAGCAGTACTTCTGGCTGGATATCGGATATGATGCTGAAGGAAACTTGTACTAATGAATAGCAACTCACCAAGTATCTAAAAACTCACAAAATATACTTCATAATATAGAGAGAGAAAGAGAGAAAGCTTATGTTTCTGGTGTGATTTTCAATTCTAACTTAGCCCTCTATTTATAGGAAAATTTTGGTAGGTTTGACCTGCAACCTGATGGCTTTACCTGCTACTATTCCCACCCACCACATTTGAAATATAATTCAGCACATTTCTTCACCAACCACAAGTGGAGCCCACCAATTCTAGAATTTTCTACCAAAAATGATTTATAACCTGATTTCCGAATCAGCCACCTCTTAAAATTCATAACAAATCATACGTTCATTTTTAACGGTTCAAAATTTGTGGACATATACTCAACTTATATATGTATAACATATCCAAAAATTACCACGATCCAACGGTCGGATTAAAAATTATAACCCCCGTAAAATATCTCAAAAACCCTGATTTTTAATACCTCCATTCCGACAAAAATACTGATAAAAACCTCAACATTAACTCCTTCATTTTTAACCACAAAAATATATCCCTCATTTATATCCACATAATATAAATATTTCCTTATCATATGAATCAATAATTAATTAATCACAAATAATATTACAGAATCACATTTATGACAACCAGGCCGTTCCCAGGAAAGAGGGGGCTTTCCAATAAGAATTTCTCCTTACTGGCGCGCAATTAGATGACCAAACCTCTCCTTAGACAGAACTTTCTAGACATTGACAATAATGTTATCTAATAATATTATTCAAATAATATGAATTATTGATCTGATAAAGGAAAATACTGTGCAGCAACAATTATTGAAACAACAATAATATAAAATATCAACACAACAATTATTGAATCAATAAAATAAAATATTGAACAGTAATTACTATAACAATTATTGAGTAGTGCCTTCTTACGTAAGAATCAATAATTTCAAAAATACTATGCAATACCGTGTGCTACTGTGCAATAACGCGTATTACTGTATTTTAACCACCGGGTATTCCAACAGTGTTAACGGTAACAACTACGCCGTTATTTGTAAAAACTTAAATTTTTGTCGTTATCGTCATCCGACAGTTATTCGTTATGGGGCCCACAAATAGCTGTTGTAAGACCCCGAATTTTATGAAATAAAAGTATTCAATTTTTCTTATAATTACTATTCAGTAAATGGTTAAATTGATAAATGTTAAAGTTAAGGGTGATATATGATTTTTTTTCAAAATACACAAGTGGTTATAAAATAATCATTGTTATCGGGGAATATTCGTTTGGTCGTAGAATATTCTTTCTGTCGGGGAATATTCGTACGACGGCACAGCTATTTGTGGGCCCCATAACGAATAATTGTCGGGTGAAGAAAACGACAAATTTGAGTTTTTACAAATAACGGCGTAGTTGTTACCGTTAACACTGTTGGAATACCCGGTGGTTAAAATACAGTAATACGCGTTATTGCACAGTAGCACACGGTATTGCATAGTATTTTTGAAATTATTGATTCTTACGTAAGAAGGCACTACTCAATAATTGTTACAGTAGTTACTGTTCAATATTTTATTTTATTGATTCAATAATTGTTGCGTTGATATTTTATATTATTGTTGTTTCAATAATTGTTGCTGCACAGTATTTTCCTTTATCAGATCAATAATTCATATTATTTGAATAATATTATTAGATAACATTATTGTCAATGTCTAGAAAGTTCTGTCTAAGGAGAGGTTTGGTCATCTAATTGCGCGCCAGTAAGGAGAAATTCTTATTGGAAAGCCCCCTCTTTCCTGGGAACGGCCTGGTTGTCATAAATGTGATTCTGTAATATTATTTGTGAATAATTAATTATTGATTCATATGATAAGGAAATATTTATTTTATGTGGATATAAATGAGGGATATATTTTTGTGGTTAAAAATGAAGGAGTTAATGTTGAGATTTTTATCCGTATTTTTGTCGGAATGGAGGTATTAAAAATCAGGGTTTTTGAGATATTTTGCGGGGGTTATAATTTTTAATCCGACCGTTGGATCGTGGTAATTTTTGGATATGTTATACATATATAAGTTGAGTATATGTCCACAAATTTTGAACCGTTAAAAATGAACGTATGATTTGTTATGAATTTTACGAGATGACTGGTTCAGAAATTGTTGAATTTTCGGAGTTTATCATTTTGGTGGAAAATTCTAGAATTGGTGGGCCCCACTTGTGGTTGGTGAAGAAATGTGCTGAATTATATTTCAAATGTGGTGGGTGGGAATAGTAGCAGGTAAAGCCATCAGGTTGCAGGTCAAACCTACCAAAATTTTCCTATAAATAGAGGGCTAAGTTAGAATTGAAAATCACACCAGAAACATAAGCTTTCTCTCTTTCTCTCTCTATATTATGAAGCATATTTTGTGAGTTTTTAGATACTTGGTGAGTTGCTATTCATCAGTGCAAGTTTCCTTCAGCATCATATCCGATATCCAGTCAGAAGTACTGCTCTTTTGAGATAAGAGATTGTAAGGGATTGTAAGGGATAGTAAGGGATAGTAATGGATTTTAAGGGTTGTTATGATTTTCAGTTTTGTAATTTTTCTGAACTTCAAAAATTTTGAAAAAATTTGAAATGATATTTTGATGAGTTTTATTAATTGTGTCCAAAAATGGTGATTTTTGGATGTATAGATTGAGAGTTATGAATTTTATGAGAAAAGACTATTTTAAAAGTAACTGCTTATAATTTCTTGTGGTTAACTCTAAAATTGATGAAATTTTTATTGGGAGTACATGTATATGATGGAAGTATACTCTGTTAATTTCAGAATTTTTGGACAAAAGTACAATTTTTGATAAATGTCTAAATATTCGGCTATTTTGGCCATATGAAAAATAGTAAATGACTTTTAAAAATTCTGAGAAAAATATATGTTCACTATGGGACTATATTATGCTAAATCCCAGAAAAGAAATATTTTTGGAACTGATTTGGTATTTTTCATGAAAATAGTCTAGTTATGAGTAAATGAATTAAATATGTTATGTGAAGTAAGAAAATTAGAAAATAGGATTTTATGGCTTGAGAATCCTATATGAGGTATATGCAGATTTTTGATGAGGGTTTTGGCTATTGATGATGAAATCTTAAGAGTTGACCTTTTATGATGATTAAATGCATTAATTAGTAAAGTGTAAACAATTTAAATAAATTGTTTATAAGCTTAAGAAATGTTATTCTTTCAATATCATTATACCGAAATATTGGTATAGATTTTATTGTGGAATTTCTACCTTTTTGAGTCGAGGTTACTATTCACGAGTTACTATTCACGAGTTACTATTCACGACAAAATTGATTTCTTTTTCTAACCAAATTATAGTTGATTTATGAATATTACTCTTGAGATTAAATCTATATGTTGATTATATTGATTTTATTATCATATATAACATTTTTATAACCCTAATGATGATATTTCTCTTTGACTTGAGTGTAAAGATGGGTAGATTTTTGGTATGATCATGACTATGGGTTCTCTTTGGCCAGTAGTGCAAAGTTAAATTGTTGACTGGTATGATCATGACCATTGAATTTATAATTGAATATCTTTAGCTTAAGTGCAAAGGTGAAATGATCAACATGGTTATAATTATTGTTTATATAAATTCTTAAATGATTATATATTCTTTGAGG
Source organism: Panax notoginseng (assembly GCA_016801055.1). Taxonomy (NCBI): domain Eukaryota; kingdom Viridiplantae; phylum Streptophyta; class Magnoliopsida; order Apiales; family Araliaceae; genus Panax; species Panax notoginseng. The sequence goes on from CM029017.1 coordinate 106,126,691, forward strand.
TATTAATATATTTGGCATGTAGTGCAAATATGAATTATTGAGGAATATCTTTGGCCTGTAGTGCAAAGATGAATTGTAGATGAATATCTTTGGCCTGTAGTGCAAAGATGGTCTGTTGATGAATATCTTTGGGCCGTAGTGCAAAGATGACCTGTTGTTGAATATCTTTGGTCTGTAGTGCAAAGATGACTTGTTGATGAATATCTTTGCCCCGTAGTGCAAAGATGAAGTTATTAGTATGATTATGAACAGGAACTGTGATTTGGTATAACCATGATGTTTGATGTTTCAGGTGATGAAAATTATCTTCGTCCTAGATGAGAAGAGGAATTTAGAACTACAGTTATGATTATGAGTTATTCATATGATTGTGGACCAGAATTGTTGATTGATGTTACAGGGATAAAACATTGTTGGTGGATTTTTAACATGGAGAAAATAATAGACTTTATAGTCTATTTGACTCTTCTAATGGATTGCTCGTTCCGCTGCGACTATGGTTGAAATTTTTTATCATCTACCATATGTTCTAAATCTCTGATTTATTATTGATGAAGACTATTGATAATTTATTTATCTTTAGTCATGATATTCTTTACTGAGCTAGTTGTGCTCACCCTTTTGCTTCACAATTCCTTTCAGGTAATAAGAGTATAGTTGGGTCGAGCGAGGGTAACAAGGGAATAGAACGGTGGTCATCATTTAGTAGTTATATTTGGTGAAGAAAATAGGGTGAGGCGAACCCAACGTTGGAAGGGTGTTTTGTCACTATCATACAAGATGTCTAATGACATACAACCTCGTGTCATCATAGGATAGGGTTGTGCTCATCCACTTGCTGAGTATATCTACGAGCACTACCTATATAATCTTGGTGTTTGTTTGAAGTATAATTCTTAATTAGAGACAGTGGAGATAATGATAAGTCAAGAGAAGACTCACCATTGGGAAGAATATGATAGTAACCTTCTCATTTTTCTTTGGGGTCTATTGGGTCAACCAAGGATAATTCTGTGGCCATATGATATCTATCATAACCTAGAAGCATGGGCTCCCATGTACGAAGGTTTCCTTGAGCACTTCCAAAAGATTCTAATTTCTAAAACAGTTTTTGACTATACCTTTATGTAAGGTGTTATTGTGAGGTGATGTCCACGGTTGGAACATGAGTCACATTTGGTATATATTTGTATCCAAACTCACAGCATATGTGTTGTTGTATTTTGCACGACAATTGTTGTAATAAAGTTGTAGTTGTTTTCTGTACCATGTATTTGACGACTCAGAATGGGTTGGGTGGAATGGACCTATTTTGGGGTTGTCACAGCTGCGCCGTCGTACGAATATTCCCCGACAGAAAGAATATTCTACGACCAAACGAATATTCCCCGACAACAATGATTATTTTATAACCACTTGCTTATTTTGAAAAAAATATTCACATTTCACCCATAACTTTAAACTTTTATCAATTTAACCATTTACTGAATAGTAATTATAAGAAAAATTAAATACTTTTATTTCATAAAATTCGGGGTCTTACATAAGACCTATAAGTTATTGGGCCATTAAGCTACCATTGAGCCATTCTAATTTATTAGTTAACTAAACTATTGCCATAACTTGTAGTGGTAGACAGTGTAACACATGAGCAAATGAGAGACAAATAAGTAATTTCTCATGTCGCTATAGCATGTAGCGGCATGGGAAAATCCATTTCAATCTGTGTCATCCAATTTTGCGATCAACGGTATAGATTATGGTTGTAAAAATAGTACCTGTGACAACCAATTGTCAAGTGATATTATATAAATATTTATAAATAATAAAAATATGACATTTAATACTAAGGATATTACGCACAAATTATTATAAAAAATAAATTATTTAATATAAGTAAATATTTAACTTGAGATTACATAAAATAATAAGAACTTTTATTCTTAGACGGAGGGAGTAACTTAAATCATGAACATATTTTTAAGTCCAAAAATAAAACATAAAAAGAAAAACAGTAATGGTATACCCCTCACTATTCCTAGTTCTCCTTTTACATTTTTTCCAAATATATTATAAAATTAAAATATAATAATATCAATTGTAAGAGAAAACATAAAAGATGAAGAAAAATTTATTATGTTTTATGAATTAAAACAGAATAAAGTTATTTAAAAATGACTTATAAGTCATTCCTAATAAGTTAGTTTGACCCATATTAATGTAATATCAATTTTATCCCTATTTTATTTATTTAAAAAAATAAATTTGTAAAAAAGAAGAGTAAGATGCAACGTCACTTTAATTGGCGTTAGAATTTTTATTTTTATTTTTTTATATCTGAAGTCTTATATACTCCTTCATTTTCAACGCCGATGACAGAGAATAAATGTAAAAAAATATTGATGTTCTTTAATTTATAATATACTACAATTAAAATTGTAATGTAATTAATATTGTAATAGAAATTTTATTCTTAATAATAATTTTTAAGTAATTTAAAATATTAATTGTATTTATTAAAATATTAAGTTACAATAATTTAAAATTTAAAATGTTATAAATTGATAGTAAACAAAATTATAATAATTATAACCCTTTTTATGGAACAAATTACAAACGTTAAAATATTACTTTTTGGTTCTACAAAAGAGTTATATTTCAATTTGTTATAATTAATATATAATATCCTAAAATTTAAATTTAGATTTATCTTTAATTTTTGAAATAATAAATTTACATATAAAATGTTATCAAACTCTTTTTTTTTTGAAACAGAGTACTGAGTTGTTTTCGTTGTTTTTGTGCGTGGTATGGAAAGCATAGAATAGATTAGGGCTGAGCAAGTAACCAAATTAGAACCGAAACGGCACCAAAAATCGCACGAACCGCACCAATTAAAACCACACCAATGGTTCCGGCGTATGTGTCGATTTTAGGTGGGTTGAATAACTAAATTTACGGTTCCGGTTTGGTTACTAGCCAAAACTAAACCGCATAAAATCGAAACCGCATAAAATCGAAACCGCATAAAACCGAAACCGCACCATGTGTGTGTATGTATGTATTATCTCTAGTAAATTCTAAAGTTACTTTTCACTTGAACACGCTCAGAGAAAATTCCAATCTTGTATTGTCATTTTTTCACCAATTGAAAGATGATGTTAGAGGTTATATAGTCAAAAATTAAGCAATTGATTTTTGGAATTTTAAATTTGTTTGATGCGTTATTGGAGGGGCTTATAGTTGAGAGGCTGGAGCATTTGATGCATTGGTTAATGTCAATGCTATAATTGTAATAGTCTAATAGATTATTTTTAGTCCTCCCTGCAATATATTTTATTCTATCTTCAGTATATACTTTTAATTTTTGGGAAACTAGATAAACATTCTTACTTATTATCGAATAGTCTCCGTTGTTTTATATAGCGCATATTTTAGTTTTAAAGCATGCTTGATATAATTCTCATTGTCGACTTTGTCACTAAGTTAATTGCTCGATGTTAGTTTTATGTTAAATTTTATTGAAGGCTTAAACTTTTTTGTTGTTTCAATTGGTTTTGGATCCGAAACCGCACCAATTAAAATCGCACCGCACATTTTAAAATCGAATCGCAGCAATCATAAGCGGTTTCGAGTGTGATTTTGAATTTTTCCAATCGCACCTAAGCAGTTTCGGGTGCGATTTAGATTTTAAACCGCACCATGCTCACTTATAGATAGAGATCAATTGGGTTTAACCTATATTCCTTAGCCAAATTTCGATGTTTCAATTAGAGAGGAGATAAGTTAGCTAGGTTTCTTCTCTATCTATCTGGGTTTCTCCTCTCTCCTTAGGAATCAACTAAGTTCGAGTCAAGAGCCTAAATCTCTCATACCCTTAATATCTTATACAAGAGCCTAAATCTCTCATACCGAGTCGAGCCCTAATTTCTACATTCTCTGCTATTTTTTTTATAATTGTGTCGACATGTGCAAGAACCAGAAACAGAAGATGGGCTATACTTGGGTTAATTTCGATGACGGAGGGTTTAGATCTGCATCTGATGGGAGGCGGAATCAGTCGATGGGGGATTTTAGGAGTGGTGGATGGGGCGGAGGTGTTCCGTCAAGGTATAAATTTATACGCGCGCGCAATTGGAGGCTTCGGCCGCGGAAAGGATGATTTTTTTGCGAGGAGGATGGAGGAGGATGACCAAACCCTTTATCTTGCACAGGTCAGTCTCCCTCTTCTGCTACCGTAGGTTAAAGAAAATTAGATGGTACATTGTCTCTGATGCAATTTTAGGTATTGTTTTGCTATAATCACAAGTTTTATGTTTTTTGATTCTCAATTTCGCATAATATAATATGCATCGAACACCTAATGCTGTAAACTTGCTATCTTGTCATTGCTTGTAATATACTAAAAATATGGAACACAAAAAGGGCGAAATGGAAACGGGAAAGTTGGTAGTGGAGAGAGTAGGAGGGAAGTCAACGGTAACAAGATGCTTCTCAAAGTATCCCCTCAAATTCATCATTCCCAGAAAGGTCAGTGATTGATTAATACACTAGTCTCTATCTTTCTTTATATACCAAATGATATTCTAGTTTTTATAGGCTAGTATAACCCATTTAAGATTAATCATTATATCAACAAAATCTGTAAATTATTTGGATAATGGTTTCAGTTCATAGCTTTGGTTTTAATTTCAGGTGGGCTCCTCCCAAACTGATGCTGTATGGATTTATACCCTCACTTATGGTGGTGGAATTGTTTCTGTATGTATAGCTTTTTCCTATTTATCTCTGATTGATTTTTCCCATTATTTTTTTAGTTTGTTATGGATATTTATGTACTGGGTATGTTAAGGGAGATTCCATATCATGTGATTTCACAATTGGAGATGGTTGTACAGCAGTTTTGACCACCCAGGCTTCAACAAAGGTTGGGTTTTTAACTACCATTTGCTTCTGTTCATTGACTGTTTTCTAAATTCTGTATATTCTGATTTGATTTTATATATAGGTATACAAATGTGTGGCATCAAAGTGTTCTGAACAAATCTTTGAGGTAACGTCCTGTTGTGGATATACAAGTCCTTGGTTGTCTAAGTTTGTGATTATGAAGGATTTATTAGAATAATATGTTCTAATAAAATTTGCCATTTTGTTACTATTTAGTATTTACATTGCCTTTCTGGCCGGCCAGAGTAATATATGGTTCTTATTGTTCATGAAATTGGATGGAAAAGTGTTGTTTTTGATATGTTTATGTTACCCACACGCATGATGAGACTACTATGGATCGGGTTTTTTTTAATATAAAAAATCTAAATTTTGTTTCAGATATGAGCTAGGTGCTGTATATTTGCTGCTTTGCAAACTACTAAGCCTTGTGGAGCACGAAAATGTTCAGAAACCAGTTGACCCTAGTCTTTTTATTCATCGATTTTCCCACAGTAAGTTTTTCATTACTTTTACTCCCTCTACAGTGAAATATTTTAATGGAGTTTTCTTTTTTAATTTTTAATTTTTAATTTTTAATTTTTACTTGATGGAGGTTTTATCTGACAAATCTCTTTGAAGTACAAGTTCTTCTGGGACTCAACACTATGCTGGTATTTTTCATAAAAATATATGCATGAATTACAATAATAACTTTTATGAAAGGAGAAAAAACTTCAAAACCCAAAAGTAACACAAGTTTTGGTGTACTAATCTCTTTTTGGAGGAATGGAGTTTGTGGTAAAAAGATTTTTCTATATCGACTTTGTTTTCACTTTCAAAATGCATGATAGGTACCAGGGCTTTCTTTGTCTTTTAAATATATGATATGTACCTCATGAGTTATTTTCTTGTTGAGGGGACATGGATGAAGTGGAAGGAGAGAATAGTGTGTACTTTATGGGAAGCTAACCTATTTGACCGAAGTTTTATGATCTCCTTCAGTAAATGTATGATGCTATCAAATTTATAACTTTTTCAGATTCTGGACTGGTTAAAGCACAGTCCTACGGATATTGAAAGCTACAACAGACCTGGCTGTATCATATTATCAGTATACCTTTGAATGAAAAATTCCAAATGGGAGGAGGTAAGTTTTGCTTCACTTCTAGAATGTAGATTTCTATTTCTGAAGAAACAAACTAAGGTTAATATTGAGTTTGATGCTAAACACATCTTGGGGTGAATATTTATTCTACCATATAAACTGTAATATATGCTAGTTTTTGACAGTCACAGATAATGTGATAATGTTCTTTCTTATCTGTACGTTTTTTCCACCCTATAATATGTCTTGGTACTCATTGTTTTTGTATAATCTGTTACGTTTCAGGTTCATGAAGGAAGAAGATTTCATTCTCGGAGCACCTAAATATGAAATGACACCAGTTGTATGTGCAGTTTCACTATACTTCCAACTCCCCATTTATTTTCTTGTTTTTTTTATTCTGTCTCAAAATTTGAAAAATGTGCATACATAAAACTTTTTAAATTATAGTGGCCTAGGATTTTAGCCTATGTATGTTGTAAAAGGGCAAGCACTAGTGGAAGCATGATGTAGATGATTTTTATAGGAATGAACTGTTACTGGCCAACCAATATTGATTATGAAACTGATGCTTTTATACTGTGGTGCAGCGTGTATCAGAAAACTCAGTTTTTGTGATGGGTGATAATCGCAACAAAGGCTATGATTCGCATGTATGGTATGTAGTCTCAATCTTTAACTCATAAATACTTTTCATAAGATATCATTTTTCAAGTATTTTTGCATGCTTTTTGAAGATCACCCATCCCCTTATTAAATTGAATGCAATGATGGAAAATATTTTTGGCAATGGAAAGTGGAGTACTTCTTATAACTTGTGCTATAACCAGGTTGGAGAGTGATTATGCATTGATGTGTCAACCATATTTATTGTTTAGTCATTCAAATTGAACAAGAAATTTGTGGTATTCTAAAGTATTATGAAATAGGAGCCAAGCCTTGACATTGTACAACGTAGCAACTCTATTGTCTTTATGTATTGATTTTCGCACTAAGAGCATTCACAACAATTTTTTTATCTCTATCCCTACTCTGCAGTGCTATTGGGTCATTCTGTAGGATATGGGATTTAATTTTTTCACTATGTACCCAACAGGTTCCTTATATTGATTCCTTAAATATTAAATTTTAAAATTTAAAATTTAAAAGTTAAAAGTTATAATTTGAAAGTTTCAATAGTCAAATCATGTTTTGAACGTTGTAACTATATTTTATTTAAAAGTAATTGTTGTTTGAATTTAAAATTTGTAATTATTTTAATTTAAAAATAAATATTACTAGAAATCAAAATGTGCAACGATCGTTATGTGTTTATGAGAATTAAAACATTATTTTAATTATAAAATAATAAAATTTATAATTAGTAGTAATATTTTTTACAAAAATGATCAAAATTAAAATTTGACTGATTTTTAATTTTTATTATAGTTCCCTTTCTTCTCTAAATTCTCTGTTTAAAAAATAAAAATGAGTGAATTTAATAAGTATACTCAAATCAGCAATTAAGTGAGATAAGATCTTTTAATCAATATAAAATCGCAATAAATAGGGTGTGAAATGTCATTTTACATAAATAGGGAATCATCTTTTGATTCCCTCACCCTGAGGAGTCAAATCATATATAGGGATTAAAATAGAGAATTATATAAGGATAATGAAACTGTTGGATATTGATTTATTGATATATTCTTTAAATGTGGAGATAGCGAGTCTATTAGGGAATCTGTTGTGAATGCTCTAAGTGCCTCTGGTGACCTATTTGCTTCATTTTCCTGACTTGGTATTATTTTTAAATATGCAGGAAGACTGTTTCTACGACCTGCCTTACAATACTGGGTATCAAATTTTCGTGCTACGTTTACGGAAGACAAGGGACGAAATTATGAAGTGTACTATCTATATATGTAGATATATACTTTGATTGAAGAACTGTGGTAACTTTAGATGGTTAATTGTAAAGATAATGAATGATTATGTAATGGATGATTTTATTAAGTTAATAATATTTTAGTTTTTTGTATTTTTGCCATTATTTGTTATGGGGATATTGATCCAGCCAAGTACACAAAAAGAATGTCAAATTTTGATTTGGCAACAATATAATTCGTTACCAAAGCATTGAACAAGTTTTAATATAGCAACAATTTTTTATACATTTAACAACAAATTTTTGTTGCTAATTGCATTAAAAATATAATATTTGGCAACGAAAAATTAACCTAATAACAACAGAGAAGATATTGTTGCTAATACTAAAATAAAAGGCAACATTTTTTATCGTTGCAAATCATATCAACTTTTGTTGCACATATAAAGAAACGGTAACATATAATGTCGTTGCTAATCGACGACTTTCGTAGCTATTGAAAAATAACCAGCAACAAACATTTTCGTTACTGATTCAGCATAATGTCGTTGCCAAATAATATAATCAGCAACGAAAATCGTTGCTGAAAAGTTTACATTCCGCAACGAAAGCAAGCTTATGCAACAATTTTCATAATTTACTGCAACAAAAAATGTCGTTACAAAATGGTGTCAATTGCAACGAAAATGCATGGTCGTTGCAAAAAAAAGAAAGTTCATTTCGTTGCCAATTAGAAGGCTTTAACAACGAAATGAGATTTTTAGCAACGACATTTTAATTATTCTGCAACAATATATTTTGTTGCTAAAGGATTAATGTCTCTATACGAAAGTCAAATTTCGTTGCAAAATGTATTACTTTTGGCAGCGAAAAAAATACGTTCGTTACGGAACAATTAGCAACGCTCATTACGCAACGAAAGACGCAACGACAGTAAAGTCGTTGCTAAAACCCTTTAGCAACGAAATTTGACACTTTTAGCAACGAAAATCGGTTGTTGCTGAAGTCCCATTTTTTTGTAGTGAAAAATATTCAGCAATATCATCATTTAGGACTGAGGATGATGAAAAATATATTTTAAAGAAAACAAATCCAATGAGACAAAAGAACAAATATTAAGGATTCGTACTTCGGTTTATCCATGTTCAAAAATACTCCATAATAAACTATTGTGGAGCAGAATTCAAAAATGAAGATCAAAACATAGATCCAATCAAAGATAGGAACCATAACAGACAATCTTGGACACAGAAAAGAAAATTTAATTTTTCTGTGAATAGTGCCGTATTTGTGAATAATGCCGTATATGTGAATAGTACTGTATACGTGAATAGTAACTCCGACACTAAAAGGTATAAAGTCCACAAGAAAAATCATCATACTTCGTGAATAGTACTCGTGAATAGTAATTCGTGAATAGTAACTCATGAATAGTAACTCGTGAATAGTAACTCATGAATAGTAACCCCGACATGAAAAGATAAGAATTTCACAAGAAAAATCTTACCAATATTTCAGCATAATGATTTTAAAAGAAATAATATCATTTAAAAAAAAAATAACATCCCTTACCTCAAAAGAATAATACTTCTGGCTGGAATATCAGATATAATGCTGAAAGAAACTTGCACCGTATAGCAACACTCAAGATATCAAAATACTCACAAGAATACGCTCGATAATATAGAGAGAGAGAAGATTTCAGTTTCTGGTTTGATTTTCAATTCTAACCTAAGCACCCTATTTATAGGAAAATGCTTAGAACACCAAAGTAGAAATTTTAATAAAATATTATTATTTATATATAAATTTCCTACGCGCACCAAAAATTCTGAATTCAGCATCTTACACATGCAAGTGGGGCCCACCAAAATGAAAAACATGTTTTACATATTTTTTGTAACTAAATAAATTCAGATTCAATATTCTGAAACTTCAATAATTCATAATAAATAGTCCTTTTATCAGAAAAATTTGAATCTTATGTCCTTCCATAGAAAATTTACTTCTCTACAACTTTGTAAGTTTAAGTTTTTCTAAATTTCAAATAGAAATTGACCAAAATTCACATACGGACGATTTTACAAGCTAAAATCAAATTTCAGTAAAAAATAAGGTCTACCAACACATAAAACATGTGTTAAACATTTATTGCAACAAAAATACTCTTCCTCCTCATTTATTCATATATCACCCATTCATTGTAAAAATATCACCATTATTATATTATTATAATATAATAATATATTTAAATGAATTATTTTATCAGAAAAGATAAAATATCAATTTTTAACAATTGTCACATTAAAAATTTTCTCCATCTATATTCACATAAAATGAATATTTTTCTTATCATATAAATTAATAATTAATTATTCACAAATAATATTATAGAATCACAATACTGACAACCAGTCTGTTCCCAGGAAAGAGGGGGCTTTCCAATAAGGATTTTTCCTTACTAGCGCGCAATTAGGTGACCAAACCTCTCCTTAAATAGAGCTTTCTAGACATTGCCAATAATGCTATCTAATAATATTATTCAAATAATATGAATTATTGATCTGATAATGGAAAATACTGTGTAGTGACAATTATTTAATAACAGTAATATAAAATATCAATGCAACAATTATTGAATCAATAAAACAAAATATTGAACAGTAATTACTGTAACAATTATTGAGTAGTGCCTTCTTACGTAAGAATCAATAATTGGTGCAATACCGTGTGCTACTGTATTTTAACCACTGGGTATTTCAACAGTATTAACGGTAACAACTACGCCGTTACTTATAAACAACTTATACTTGTCGTTTTCTTCATCCAATCGCTTTCCGTTATGGGGCCCACACAAGGCTGCGCCGTCGTACGAATATTCCCCGACAGTTAGAATATTCTACGACCAAACGAATATTCTCCGACAACAATAAATATTTTATAACCACTTGCTTATTTAAAAATATTTGCACATTTGTACCCATAACTAACCACATTAATCAAATCCACCCTTACTATTTCAAAATAATAAATAGAGGAAATTAAATTTGATTTATAATAAGTTGGGGTCTTACAACCTCCCCTCCTTATAAAATTTCGTCCTCGAAATTGACGTACGTACCTGGTGTTTCGAAAAAGTGTGGATACCTCGCTTTCATTTCCATTTCTAACTCCCAGGTCATTTCATCAATAGCACGGTTCCTCCACAAAATCTTAACTTACGGTATGACCTTTGTGCGTAGGACATGCTCCTTCCTATCCAAGATCTTGACATGTACCTCCTTGTACATTAAATCTTCGGCTATTTCGTCTTGTTCTAACTCAATAACGCAGTTCGGGTCGTCCACATAATTTCGTAACTTCGATACGTGAAAAACGTTATGAACACGCGACATACTTGGCGGTCAAATGAGTTTATAGGCCACATTTTCTACTCGATCAAGAATTTTAAATGGACCAACAAATCGACGGTTGAGATTTCTTCTCTTCATCGACTCTTACTTCTAGAATAATGCCTTCTTGCACCTTCTTCTTTATATTCATCAACTCCGGTGTGTAGCTTGAGCGATTTTAACTTTATCGATTAAAGTCGATTCTACTCGTATATTCGTTATCTTCACACAGATTTTTAGAATCTGTAACTCTATCTCCATCTTTTGAAATGAGTCCGTGTTCGACAATATCACACTCGTATCCGCATACAATCTTCTACTCAACACGTTAGCTACCGCGTTTGCTTTTCCAGGATGGTATTGGATAGTATGATCGTAATCTTTCAACAGCTCGAGCCAACGTCGTTGTCGCATGTTAAGTTCTTGGAAGCTCTTCTCACATTCCTCGCTCCATTCAAATTTTGTATCCTTACGAGTCAGCTGAGTTAATGGAGTAGCGATTCGAGAAAATTCTTACACGAATCTCTGATAATAACCAGCTAAGCCTAAAAGCTACGTATTTCGATTACTGACTTAGGCTGCTCTCAACTGTGACTCATATCCCAACCTTGGATGGCACGTCACAATGACACCTATCAGTTTACTACCGCACAAATATGACGTCCCCTACGGAGAGTCTAGCTTCGGTGCATTCCACAAAGGAAGTCACCAAATAGAGGCTAGGGTACCAACTCCTGTAGTTGGGTTTCTAACTCTTGAAGTTCAATAGGAGCCATTCGATATGAGATTTTAGAAATGGGTTTTGTACCGAGTTCAAAGTCGATACAAAATTCAATATCACGCTCTGGGAGTAGGCCATGAAATTATTCAGGAAATACGTCAAAAAATTTACTAACTACAGAAATATCATTCAAATCTGACGTATTTTTGTTCAAGTCCATGACATGGGCTAAGAAAGCTTGACATCCGTTTTTGAATAAACGAATGGCTTTATGACTTGATATGAAAGAGTTTAACTTCATTGATTTGGTTGCTTGAATTCGAATAACAAGTTGCTTAGGAATATGAAAACTAACAACCTTACGAAAATAATTAATTTTGGCATGATGAGTAGTTAACCAATCAATCCCTAAAATCACATCAAAAGTAAGTATCTTTAAAGAGATAAGATCAACAGGTAATGTGATGATGCCATCCTGAATCAAGCAAAATTTATAAACAGTAGATGTAATGAAGGTTTCTTTTAACAAAGTTTCAACAAATAAGTCAAAGTCTAATTTCTCAAGAGTCAAGTTCAAACGTTGAGCACAAGTAGGAGAGATAAAAGAATGGGTAGAACCAATATCTAATAAGGTATAAACTTCGTAAGAATTTATAATTAACTAATCCGTGCTAATTTCGTTCGGGTTCTTCGCATTCTGACCAGTCACGACAAACACTCTTTCAGAAACCGTTGACTTTAACTTTTCTGGGATAGCCTTTTGAGTCACCATCCCCACTGGACTGGGTTTCGCTACCGTACAATCTCGAGCGATATGACCTTCTTTTCCACAATTATAACATACCTTGGAAGGCTGTGAACAGTTTGGACTTATATGTCCCTCCTCTCCGCATTTGTAGCATCTAACTGGCGTTCGTTCTCCTCCCCTAGAATTTGTTGCTGGTGCTGCTGCCGATGTCTTCCCGTCATCGTTAAATCTTCTCTTCTTAAAATTTCCACTTGAATCATTTCTTCTATTATCTTGGCCATGATTACCACCGAAGTGGTTATCATTTTTGGCACGATAATTTCCTCCACGATGGTTATCATTGCTCTGATGATCTGGTTGTTAAATATTGTGAGTTATAATATTAATGATGAATAAGTTCGTGTTGATTAAAGATGAAATTGATAGTTCCATTGTATTGGGATTATTAGTGTTAGTGTAAATCAACATTTATTTCGATAATAATTGATGTCTGGAGGTTATATTGACCAATCGGGTAATTGATCGGATAAATAAAGAATTATTTGCTATTAATTCACATGCTTATAACTATTTGTTCACATGTGTGTACTATTGATTTACATGCATGTACTATTAGGGGAGGTGGTGAAAGATTGATAATTTAAGACCCTGATTTTTTTTAATAAAATAGAATTTCCTTTATTTATTATTTTGAAATATTAAGGGTTTATTTGATTAATGTGATTAGTTATGGGTAAAATGCACAAATATTTTTAAATAAGCAAGTGATTATAAAATATTCATTGTTGTCGGGAAATATTCATTTGGTCGTGGAATATTATTGCTGTCGGGGAATATTCGTACGACGGCGCAGCCTTTTGTGGGCCCTATAACGAAAAGCGATTGGATGAAGAAAACGACAAGTATAAGTTGTTTATAAATAACGGCGTAGTTGTTACCGTTAATACTGTTGGAATACCTGATGGTTAAAATACAGTAATATGCGTTGTTGCACAGTAACACACGGTATTGCACCAATTATTGATTCCTACGTAAGAAGACACTACTCAATAATTGTTACAGTAGTTATTGTTCAATATTTTATTTTATTGATTCAATAATTGCTACGTTGATATTTTATATTATTGTTGTTTCAATAATTGTCACTACACAGTATTTTCATTATCGGATCAATAATTCATATTATTTGAATAATATTATTAGATAGCAATCAAGGAAATGTCTAGAAAGTTTTGTCTAAGGAGAGGTTTGGTCATCTAATTGCGCCAGTAAGGAAAAATCTTTATTGGAAAGCCCCCTCTTTCCTAGGAACGGCCTGGTTGCCAGTATTGTGATTCTATAATATTATTTGTGAATAATTAATTATTAATTTATATGATAAGGAAAATATTTATTTTATATGGATATAGATGGAGAAAATTTTAAAGTGACAATTATTAAAAAATTGATATTTTATCTTTTTTGATAAATAATTCATTTAAATATATTATTATATTTTAATAATATAATAATAGCGATATTTTTACAATGAATGTGGGATATATGAATAAATGAGGAGAAAGAGTATTTTTGTTACTAAAAATATTTAAAACATGTTTTTCATGTTTGTAGACCTCATTTCTTGATTGAAATTTGATTATAGCCTGTAAAATCGCCCGTTTGTGGATTTTGATTAATTTCTGTTTGGAATTTAGAAAAATTTTCTTCTGCAAAATTGTAGAGAATGAAATTTCCTATGGTAAGGACATGAGGTTCAAATTTTTCTGATAAAAGGGCTATTTAATATGAATTATTGAAGTTCCGAAATAATTGATTTTTGAAAGTTTTAATTATGTTTATTTTTTTTTGTTTTGTGGGCTACACTAACATGTGCATAATGAGCTGAGATCAGTTGTCTAAGGTGGGCTTGAAAATTATATATATATATATATATATATATATATATATATATATATATATATATATATATAAATATATTATTAAATTTTCTGCTTTGGTGTTATAAGCATTTTTCTATAAATAGGGTGCTTAGGTTAGAATTAAAAATCACACCAGAAACTGAAGTTTTCTCTCTCTTTCTCTCTCTATATTATCGAGCGTATTCTTGTGAGTATTTTGATACTTTGAGTGTTGCTATACGGTGCAAGTTCCCTTCAGCACTATATCCAGTATTTTAGTCAGAAGTACTGTCTTTTCGAGATAAGGGATGTTATTTTTTTTTTTAAAAATGATATTATTTCTTTCAATATCATTATGCCAGAATATTGGTAAGATTGTTCTTGTAAAATTCTTATCTTTTCATGTCAGAGTTACTATTCATGAGTTACTATTCACGAGTTACTGTTCATGAGTTACTATTTATGAGTTATTATTCACGAGTTACTATTCACGAGTACTATTCACGAAGTATGATGATTTTTTTTGTAGACTTTCTACCTTTTAGTGTCGGAGTTACTATTCACGTATACAGTACTATTCCCGTATACGGTACTATTCACAGAAAAATTAAATTTTCTTTTCTATGTCCAAGATTGTCTGTTATGGTTCCTATCTTTGATTGGATCAATATTTTGATCTTCATTTTTGAATTCTGCTCCACAATAGTTTATTATAGAGTATTTTTGAACATGGATAAACCGAAGTACGAATCCTTAATATTTATTCTTTTGTCTCATTAGATTCGTTTTCTTTAAAATATATTTTTCATCATCCTCAGTCCTAAATGATGATATTACTGAATATCTTTGGCCTGTAGTGCAAAGATGAATGATTTTCTAATGAATATCTTTGGCCCGTAGTGCAAAGATGAACAGGTATTGAGGTGAATATGACCAACTAATGAATATCTTTGGCCCGTAGTGCAAAGATGAACAGGTGTTGAGATGAACATAACCGACTGATTAATATCTTTGGCCTGTAGTGCAAAGATGACTATTTGATTCAAGATGTATATTGATTGATGTTACATGGATAAAATATCGATGATGGACTTTTAAATTCATAGATGATAATAGATTTCATCCTCTACTTAACTCTTCTAATGAATTATTATTTCCGCTGCGAATATTAATTTAAAATTTGTTGTCTATTGTATTCTATTAGATTTTTTTCCCTGTTGAGGACTAACGATAATTTGTTCTATATTATCTTAATCATAATATTCTTTACTGGCTAGTTGAGCTCACCCTTTCCTTTTTGTTCTATTTTTCTTCTCAGGAGGCGAGAATGTAGCGAGTACTAGTCGGGGTATGGAATGATGGCTCTAGAAAGATGTTTTAGTAGTCCTCACCATTTTTATAAAATAAATTATTAATAATTGTTATGAGGACTTATTTAAGTGTGGATATTGTCTAGAAGACAATAGTTGTATTTTAAACTCATAGTTAAGTGTTGTCGTATTTTGCACGACAATTGTATTAATTATGTTGTAGTTATTTCTGTACCATGTATTTGGCGACTCAGAATAGGTTGGGTGGATTGGACCTATTTTGGGAGTGTCACAGTTGGTATCAGAGCTTAGGGATATGATCTCTGGCGGAGATCGAGAAATATAACTAGGAGGGGAGAGACGAGTAAAACCTTCGCTAGTGTATCTTATCTAAGCTTATTTGTTGGTTGGTCAGTATATAGGGATATTATGTGATATGTTGATTTCTTTAATTAACCCTTGTTTTATGGCAGTATTTGAGAATGTCGACTGAGAATGTTAACAGTGGAGTAAATGAGACTGTGGAGACACCTTTACTCACCAACGAGAAGAACGTGCAACAGGCTGGCAATGTTCCTCCTGTAAACAACACCACTGAGCATATGATGAACGATGGAATGTTTAGAAGCTTTTGGCAGTTCATGCAAAATCAGATGAGGGAGACTCGTATACAAAATACTGGTGGAAATAATAGCAATGCACGGTTTGTCACAGCCAAACAGTTCAAAGAGTTGGGACCACCAGAATTCTGGGGAAAGCCGGATCCGATTAAGATGGAGACGTGGGTCAAGCAAATTACCAAGATATTCGATGTCTAGGGATGCACAGACGAACAGAAGGTTCCATTCGCCACTTTTATGTTTCGTAACGAGGCAGATTACTGGTGGGAATCTGTGAAGCGTACCCAACCAACCGTACTCAGCATGTCTTGGAAAATATTTTAGAAACTGTTCAATGACAAGTACTTTCCTAAAAGTATTCATCATATGAAGGAGGTAGAGTTTATTAGACTAGAACAGAACAACATGACGGTGTCCCAGTACGAGGCGAAGTTCGCAGAGTTATCTAGGTTTGCACCTCATTTGGTGGAGAATGAGGAATGTATGACGTGAATATTTTTGAGAGGTTTGAAACCCGACATGCGTCAATATCTCATTTCTCATAAATTTTCTCTATATTTAGATGTTGTGAATAGGGCTCAGTTATTGGAGCGCGATAATGAGTCAGCTCAATCGAAGAATAACGACCTACAACTCGATGATAATCGTACCGATGGCAATGGTCATCAGAACAAGGATAACCATCGTGGAGGAAATTATCGTGCCAGAAATGGTAACCACTTCTGTGGCAATCATGGCCAAGATAATAAAAGAAATAACTCAAGTGGAAATTTTAAGAAGGGAAGATTTAACGATGACGGGAAGATGTCGGCAGCAACACCAGCACCAACAACAAATTTTAGGGGAGGAGAATGACCGCCAGTTAGATGCTACAAATGCGGAGAGGAGGGACACATAAGTCCAAACTGTTCACAGCCTTCCAAGGTATGTTATAATTATGGAAAAGAAGGTCATATCGCTCGAGATTGTATGGTAGCGAAACCCAGTCTAGCGGGGATGGTGACTCAAAAGGCTGTCCTAGAAAAGTTAAAGTTAACGATTCTTAGAAGAGCGTTTGTCGTGACTGGTCAGAATGCGAGGAACCCGAACGAAGTTAGCACGGGTTAGTTAATTATAAAGTCTTACGAAGTTTATACCTTATTAGATACCAGTTCTACCCATTTATTTATCTCTTCTGCTTATACTCAACGTTTAAACTTGACTCCGGAGAAAATTAGACTTTGACTTATCTGTTGAAACTCCGTTAGGAGAAACTTTCGTTACATCCACTGTTTATTGAAAAACGGATGTCAAGTTTTCTTAGCCCATGTTATGGACTTGAACAAAAATACGTCAGATTTGAATGATATTTCTATTATTAGTAAATTTCCTGATGTATTTCCTAAAGAATTTCTTGGCTTACTCCCAAAGTGTGATATTAAATTTTGTATCGACTTTGAACCCGGTACAAAACCCATTTCTAAAATCTCATATCGAATGGCTTCTATTGAACTTTAGGAGTTAAAAATTTAACTATAGAATTTAGTACCCGAGCCTCTATCTGGTGACTTCCTTTGTGGAATGTACCGAAGCCAGACTCCCCGTAGGGGACGCCATATTTGTGTGGTAGTAAACTGATAGGTACCATTGTGACGTGCTATCCAAGATTGGGATATGAGTCATAGTTGAGAGCAACCTAAGTCAATAATCGAAATATGTAGCTTTCTAGGCTTAGTTGGTTATTATCGGAGATTCGTGGAAAGATTTTCTCGAATCACTACACCATTAACTCAGCTGACTCGTAGAGATACAAAATTCGAATGGAGCAATGGAAGAGCTTCGAAGAACTCAAGAGAAGACTCATTTTGGCACCTGTTCTGACCATACCATCTTGGAAAAACGAACGTCGTAGCTGACGTGTTGAGTAGAAAATTGTATGTGGTTATGAGTGCGATGTTTTTAACAAAAAGACCTATTTCGTATGACTTACAAATGATAGAGATAGAGTTAAAGACTCTATGGATCACGTGATGATATACGAGTAAAATCGACTTTAATCGATAAAGTTAAAACCGCTCAAGCTACACACCGGAGCTGATGAATATGAAGAAGGAGGTGCAAGAAGTTGTTATTCCAAAAGTGAGAATCGACGATGTGAGGAAAGCTCAAACCTTCGATTTATTAATCCATTTGAAATCCTCGATCGAATAGGAACTGTGCCCTATAGACTCGTTTTACCGCCAAGTATGTCGCGTGTTCATAACGTTTTCCACGTATTGAAGTTACAAAATTATGTGGACGACCCGAACCACGTTATTGAGTTAGAACCAGACGAAATAGCCAAAGATTTAACGTACGAGGAGGAACCTGTCAAGATCTTGGATAGGAAGAAGCATGTCCTATGCACAAAGGTCATACCGCAAGTTAAGATTTTGTGGAGGAACCATGGTATTGAAGAAATGACCTGGGAGTTAGAAACAGAAATAAAAGCGAGGTATCCTCACCTTTTCGAAATACCAGGTACGTACGTCAATTTCGAAGATGAAATTTCACAAGGAGGGGAGGTTGTAAGACCCCGAAATTTTATTTAATAAAATGGAATTTCTTTTATTTATTATTTTGAAATAGTAAGGGTTTTTTTGATTAATGTGGCTAGTTATGGGTAAAATGTGCAAATATTTTTAAATAAGCAAGTGGTTATAAAATATTCATTGTTGTCGGGAAATATTCGTTTGGTCGTGGAATATTATTACTGTCGGGAAATATTCGTACGACGGCGCAACCTTTTGTGGGCCCCATAACAGAAAGTAATTGGATGAAGAAAACGATAAGTATAAGTTGTTTATAAATAACGACGTAGTTGTTACCGTTAATACTGTTGGAATACCCGGTGGTTAAAATACAGTAATACGCGTTGTTGCACAGTAGCACACGGTATTGCACCAATTATTGATTCTTACGTAAGAAGGCACTACTCAATAATTGTTACAGTAGTTACTGTTCAATATTTTATTTTATTGATTCACTAATTGCTACGTTGATATTTTATATTATTGTTGTTTCAATAATTATCACTACACAGTATTTTCATTATCGGATCAATAATTCATATTATTTGAATAGTATTATTAGATAGCAATATTGGCAATGTCAAAAAAGTTCTGTCTAAGGAGAGGTTTGGTCATCTAATTGCGTGCCAGTAAGGAGAAATCTTTATTGGAAAGCCCCCTCTTTTCTGGGAACGGCCTGGGTGCCAGTATTGTGATTCTATAATATTATTTGTGAATAATTAATTATTAATTTATATGATAAGGAAAATATTCATTTTATGTGGATATAGATGGAGAAAATTTTAAAGTTACAATTGTTAAAAAATTGATATTTTATCTTTTCTGATAAATAATTTATTTAAATATATTATTATATTTTAATAATATAATAATAGTGATATTTTTACAATGAATATGAGATATATAAATAAATGAGGAAGAAGAGTATTTTTGTTACTAAAAATATTTAAAACATGTTTTTCATGTTTGTGGACCCCATTTCTTGACTGAAATTTGATTATAACTTGTAAAATCGTCCGTTTGTGGATTTCGGTTAATTTCTGTTTGAAATTTGGAAAAATTTTCTTCTGCAAAGTTGTAGAGAATGGAATTTTCTATGGACAGAACACGAGGTTTGAATTTTTCTGATAAAAGGGCTATTTATTATGAATTATTGAAGTTTCAAAGTTCCGAAATAATTAATTTTTAGAAATTTTAATTATGTTTATTAAGAAAAATGTTTTTTTTTGTTTTGTGGGCTACACTAACATGTGCATAATGAGCTGAGATCAGTTGTCTAAGGTGGGCTTGAAAATTATATATATATATATATATATATATATATATATATATATATATATATATATATATTAATATTTTATTAAATTTTCTGCTTTGGTGTTCTAAGCATTTTCTTATAAATAGGGTGCTTAGGTTAGAATTGAAAATCACATCAGAAACTGAAATTTTCTCTTTTTTTTCTCTCTCTATATTATCGAGCGTATTCTTGTAAGTATTTTGATACTTTGAGTGTTACTATACGGTGCATGTTCTCTTCAGCACTATATCCAGTATTCTAGTCAGAAGTACTATCTTTTCGAGGTAAGAGATGTTATTTTTTTTAAAATAAATGATATTATTTCTTTCAATATCATTATGCCAAAATATTAGTAAGATTTTTTTTGTAAAATTCTTATCTTTTTATATAAGGGTTAATATTCACGAGTTACTATTCACGAGTTACTATTAACGAGTACTATTCACGAAGTATGATGATTTTTCTTGTGGACTTTCTACCTTTTAGTGTCAGAGTTACTATTCACGTATACAGTACTATTCCCGTATATGGCACTATTCACAAATACGACACTATTCACAGAAAAATTAAAATTTCTTTTTCTGTGTCCAAGATTGTCTGTTATGGTTCCTATCTTTAATTGGATCTATGTTTTGATCTTTATTTTTGAATTCTGCTCCACAATAGTTTATTATAGAGTATTTTTGAACATGGATAAACCGAAGTACGAATCCTTAATATTTGTTCTTTTGTCTCATTGGATTCGTTTTCTTTAAAATATATTTTTCATCATCCTCAGTCCTAAATGATGATATTACTGAATATCTTTGGCCTGTAGTGCAAAGATGAATGATTTTCTAATGAATATCTTTGGCCCGTAATGCAAAGATGAACAGGTGTTGAGGTGAACATGACCAACTAATGAATATCTTTGGCCCGTAGTGCAAAGATAAACAGGTGTTGAGATGAATATGACCGACTGATTAATATCTTTGGCCTGTAGTGCAAAGATGACTACTTGATTCAAGATGTATATTGATTGATATTACAGGGATAAAATATCGATGATGGACTTTTAAATTCATAGATAATAGTAGATTTCATTCTCTACTTAACTCTTCTAATGAATTATTATTTCCGCTGCGAATATTGATTTAAAATTTGTTGTCTATTGTTTTATATTAGATTTTTTCCCTGCTGAGGACTAACGATAATTTGTTCTATATTAGCTTAGTCATAATATTTTTTACTGGTCTAGTTGAGCTCACCCTTTCCTTTTTGTTCTATTTTTCTTCTCAGGAGTCGAGAATGTAGCGAGTACTAGTCGGGGTATGGAATGATGGTTCTAGAAAGATGTTTTAGTTGTCCTCACCATTTTTATAAAATAAAGTATCAATAATTGTTATGAGGACTTATTTGAGTGTGGATATTGTCTAGAAGACAATAGTTGTATTTTAAACTCATAGTTAAGTGTTGTCGTATTTTGTACGACAATTGTATTAAAAATATTGTAGTTGTTTCTGTACCATGTATTTGGCGACTCAGAATAGGTTGGGTGGATTGGACCTATTTTGGGGGTGTCACATATAATACCTGCTTGACTAAATTAAAAATAGAGGTATAGATGAAGGTACTATACTGTAATTATTTTTTTCACATGTATAGAACTATTTGTTCACATGTGTGTACTATTGATTCACATGATGTACTATTAGGGGAGGTGGTTCAAGTTTGATAATACTTGTAGGACTAAATTAAAAATGAAAGAAAAGATGAAGGTATTATACTATATTTCGAGCCCCAAAACGTGTAATTATCGAAACTATATTTTTCTATAAATAGAAGCTCATTCTTCTTTCATTCTCACCAATTCACTAAGACTCACAAGAGCAATTATAAAGAGAGACGCTATAGAGAGAAAGAAGAAGAGAAGTCTGCTATCTCACTATTCCAGTATCTAGTCTTCTTCTAAGGTAAGAGATATTATTTTTTCTGTATTCATAAGGAATAATATTTTCTTCCATACTCTGTAGTATGTGAGTAATATTATTTCATCTCATATTCCTGATTATACCCTCATTTTATTGAAGTATTGCTTTTATACTCCGTGAAATTAGTTGAATATCCTTGAAATTTGCGCTTCATCTAGTATCATTTCACAAGAATATTTTCTACACATTCTTGTTAAATTTTAAGATTTTCATGCCAGAGTACTGTCCATGAGTAGTATTTATTTTTACGATACTATTAATAAAGTACTATTCATGGGGTACTATTCATAAAGTACTATTCATAGTTACTATTCATGAGTACTAACTATTCACGGGGTACTATTCCCGAAGTACTATTCACGGATATTATTCACTCAGGTACTATTCACCCGGGGAATTATTCATGACAAAAATTGATTTCTTTGCTGTTTAAATCATTTTTGATACAATATTATTCTTGAATTTTACTCCACAAAGCAGTATCATGTTGTCAATTTGGATATTATTGAATTCTGGATAAATTAAGTTATAAATCTTTAAAAATTTATCCTTTGCTTTTTTTAATTGAATTATTATATCATTGTCATCATCCTCATGCTTATATTGTGATAAAAGTCATATATGGCTTACGTGCATAGATGTACTATTGATTGGTATGATTATGACTAGGAATTATTCGTTATAATCATGACCGTAATGTTACAAATGATGTGGTAAAAGTTCTTATTGGCCCGTAGTGCATTGATGGACAGTTGTTGGTATGATCATGACCATTGATGATTACATGAATATCCTTGGCCCGTAGTGCAGTGATGATTCGATGATGTGATTTATTTATTAAGTTGAGTCTTAGCGATAAAGTTAATGAAAAACTTTTTAAATCATAGAAGATAGTAGATATCATGCTCTACTTGACTCTTCTAATGGATTACTTGTTCCGCTGCAGTTAAACTTGATGTTTATTATATTTTATCAGTTTAACACTGTTGAAGGCTAATGATAATTTGTTCTGCATTATCTTAGTCATAATATTTCTTACTGGGATAGTTGAGCTCACTCTTTGTTTTCATTGTTGTCTTTAGGAAATGAGAATATAGCTGGGACTAGTCGAGGAACGAAGTGATGGTCCAAATGTTTGCATTAGTAGTCCTCACTATTCTGTGAAATAGTGTGTTAATAAATGTAATAAAGACTCCATTTGAGTTTGAATACTGTCTAAAAGACAATATTCATATTAAAACTCTCAGCTTATGTTTTGCCGTATTTTACACGACAGTTGTATAATTAAGTTATATCTAAATTTTGTACCATGTATTTGATGACTCAGAATGGGTGATGTATACCTATTTTGGGGGCGTCACAGCATTGATAATCAACGTGCCAGAAATGGTAACCACTTCGGTGGTAATCATGGCCAAGATAACAGAAGAGGTGAGTCAAGTAGAAATCTCAAGAAAAGAAGATTCAACAATGACGGGAAGATGTCGGCAACAGCATCAGCACCAACAACAAATTCTAGGGGAGGAGAACGACCGCCAGTTAGATGCTACAGATGCGGAGAGGAGGGGCACATAAGTCTAAACTATTTATAGCCTTCCAAGGTGTGTTTTAGTTGCGAAAAAGATGGTCATATAACCCGATTTTGTCCGGTGGCGAAGTCAAGTCCAGCTGGAACGGTGGCACCGAAGGCGACTACGGACAAAACAAAGTCAATGGTTCAAGGGAGAGCGTTTGTCGTAACATCCCAAAAGGCAAGGAACCTGAACGAAGTTATCACAGGTTAGCTAATTATTAATTCTTGCGAAGTCTATACCTTATTAGATACCGGTTCTACCCATTCTTTTATTTCTCCTTCTTGTGCTCAACGTTTGAACTTGACCCCTGAGAAATTAAACTTTGACTTATCTGTTAAAACTTCATTAGAAGAAACTTTCATTACATCCACGATTTATAAATTTTGCTTGATTCAAGTTGGGACCATCACATTTCCTGTTGATCTAATCTCGTTGAAAATACTTGCATTCAATGTGATTTTAGGGATTCATTGGTTAACTACTCATCATGCTAAAATTAATTATTTTCGTAAGGTTGTTAGTTTTCATATTCCTAACCAACCTGTTATGCGAATTCAAGCAACCAAACCACTAAAGTTAATCACTATCATATCAAGCCATAAAGCCATTCGTTTATTGAAAAATAGATATCAAGCTTTCTTAGCCCATGTCATGGACTTGAACAAAAATACATCCGATTTGAATAATATTTCTGTTTTTAATGAATTTCTTGACATATTTCCTGAAGAACCTCCTGACCTACCCTCAGAGCATTATATCGATTTTGTATTGACCTTAAACCCGGTACAAAACCCATTTCTAAAACCCCATATAGAATGTCTCTTATTGAACTTCAGGAGTTAAAAACCTAACTACAGGAACTATTAGATATTGGTTTCATTCATCTTAGTACCTCTCCTTGGGGTGCTCCTGTTTTATTCGTAAAGAAGAAAGATGGGAGTATGCGACTTTGCATTGACTATCAGGAGTTGAACCATGTCACCATCAAAAATAGGTACCCGTTACCTCGCATTGATGACCAGTTTGACCAGTTGCAAGGGGATAAATTCTTCTCAAAGATCGATCTTCGTTACGGATATCATCAGTTAAAAATTAAAACTGATGACATTCCAAAGACTGCTTTCAAGACTCGGTACGGGCATTATGAATTTCTAGTCATGTCTTTTGGATTGACTAATGCTCCTGCGGCCTTCATGGATATGATGAACCGAGTATTCAAGGAATATTTGGATCATTTTATGGTTTTCTTTATTGATGACATCCTCATCTATTCCAAAAGTCGTGAAGATCATGAGCAACACTTGAGGCTGATACTCCAAAAGCTTCGTGAAAACAAGCTATATGCCAAGTTAAAGAAATGCGAGTTCTGGCTTGAGAAAGTAGCATTCCTTAGGCACGTGGTATCGAAGTATGGAATATCAGTTAACCCGGCAAAGATTGAAGCAACACAAAGTTGGGAGCAACCTATGTTAGTAACCGAAGTACATAGCTTTATGGGCTTAACTGGTTATTATCAGAGATTCGTTGAAGGATTTTCTCGAATCGCTACTTTGTTAACTCAGCTGACTCGAAAAAAATACAAAATTCGAATGGAGCGAGGAATGTGAGAAGAGCTTCCAAGAACTCAAGAGGAGACTTATTTCGGCACCTGTTCTGATAATACCATCAGGTTCGGAGGGATTTTTTATCTACAACAATGTTTTAAGCAAAGGTTTAGGATGTGTTCTCATGCAACATGGAAAATTCATAGCCTATGCCTCGCGACAACTCAAAGAATATGAGAGGAATTATCCTATTCATGATCTAGAGTTGGCAGCAGTCGTTTTCACGTTAAAGATCTGGAGGCACTATTTGTATGGGGAGAAAGTGGAGATATATTCAGATCATAAAAGCCTCAAATATTTTTTCACCCAAAAGGAACTCAACATGAGGCAACGACGTTGGCTCGAGCTGTTGAAAGATTACGACCATACCATTCAATACCATCCTGGAAAAGCAAAAGTGGTAGCTGACACATTGAGTAGAACATCGTATGCGGGTATGAGTGCGATGTTGTTAACACAAAGTCCCATTTTGTACGACTTACAAAGGATGGAGATTGAGTTAAAGGCTCCAAGTACCCATGTTATGATATCAAATATACGAGTAGAACCAACTTTAATCGATAAGTAAAAGCTGCTCAAGCCACAGACCCAGAGCTGATGCGTATGAAGAAGAAAGTACAAGAAGGTGCTATTCCAGAAGCAAGAATCGATGAAGAAGAAATACTTTGAGTCAACTTTAGACTTTGTGTTTCTAATGACTCTGATTTGAAGTAAAAAATCATGATGGAGGCACACAACACACCGTTTGCAATCAATCCTGAAAGTACCCAAATGTATCGTGATCTTCGACATACATTTTGGTGGAGCAATATGAAGAGAGAGATCACGAAGTTTATCTCAAGATGTTTAACTTGTCAACATGTCAAGGCAAAACATCAAGTACCAAAAGGTCTATTGGAACCACTTGAGATTCTAGAATGGAAGTGGGAGCACATCAACATGGATTTCGTTACTGGTCTTCCTAAGGTTTCTCTAGACATAGATGCAATTTGGGTCATTGTCGATAAATTAACCAAGTCTGCTCATTTCTTACCTATACGAGAAACTTAATCACTTGAAAGTCTTGCTCGTATATACATAAATGAGATTATGAGATTACATGGTATGCCAGTATCCATAGTTTCTAATCGAGACCCAAGATTCACTTCACGATTTTGGGTCAGTTTGTAGAAAGCTATGAGCACTAATTTACGATTTAGTTATGTACATCATCCTCAAACGAATGGGCAATCAAAAAGGACTATTCAAACTCTTGAAGATCTATTGAGACTCTGCGTTCTAGACTTCAAAGGAAGTTGGGACAAGTACTTGCCATTAGTAGAATTCTCCTGCAACAACAGTTATCAAGTAATCCATTTGAGGCGTTATATGGGCGAAAGTGTCGCTCTCTATTATACTGGGACGAGGTAGGTGAAGCAACGTTGTTGGGACCAGAATTAGTACGCATAACTACGGAAAAGATTTAAATGATCCGGTAACGTATACAAATGTCACAAGATCGATAAAAGAGTTATGCTGATCTTCATCGAAGGGACGTGGAATTCAATATTGGAGATCATGTATTGTTACGTGTTGCTCTATGGAAAGGAGTTAAGAGATTTGGGAAGAGAGAAAAGCTCAACCCTCGATTCATTGGTCTATTTGAAATCCTCGATCGAGTAGGAACTGTGGCTTATAGACTCACTTTACCACCAAGTATGTCTCGTGTTCATAATGTTTTCCACATATCTATGCTACATAAATATGTGAAAGACCCGAACCACATTATTGAGTTAGAACTAGACGAGATAGCAGAGGATTTAACGTATGAAGAGCTACCTATTAAAATCTTGGATAAGAAGGAGCATATTTTATACTTAAAGGTTACACCTCAAGTCAAAGTTTTATGGAGAAACCACGATATTAAGGAAATGACCTGGGAGTTAGAATCAGAAATAAAAATAAGGTATCCTTACCTCTTCGACATACCAGGTACGTACATCAATTTCGAGGACGAAATTTCATAAGGAGGGGAGGTTGTAAGACCACAACTTTTTATGAATAAAGATTTAATTTCTCTAAATATTATTTTTGAATAATAAGGTGTTGATTGATATAATGTTTTAGTTATGGGTGAAATTTGTAAATTTTACAAAGTAAGCAAGTGGTCATAAAATATTCGTTTTGTTGGGGAATATTCGTGTTGGTCGGGGAATATTCTTTTTGTTGGAAATATCCGTACGATGATGTAATCATTGGTGGACCACATAACGGAATAATTGTCGGATATAGAAATGGACAGAAATAACCTTTTTATAAAAATAACGGCAAAACTTTTACCGTTAAAACTGTTGAAATACCCGGTGATAAAAATACAGTAATATGCGTGATTGCACAGTGGCACACGGTATTGCACAGTATTTCTAATTATTGATTCTTACGTAAGAAGTCACTCAATAATTGATACAGTAAAATTGCCCAGTCTTTCATATTATTGGTGCAATAATTACTACAGTGATAATTGAATAGTATTTTGCATTATTGATTCAATAATTGTCACGACATAGTAACTCATATTATTGAATTAATATTATTGGATAGCATTATTAATAATATCTAGAAAGTTCTGTCGAGAAAAGGGGCTAAGTTATTTAATTGCACGCTAGTAAGGAAAAATCCTTATTAGAAAGCTCCCTCTTTCCTGAGAACGATTTGATTGTCAATATTGTGATCCTATAATATTAATTAGGAATAATTATTAAAAAATTGAGGAGTTGTAAATAATTGATGAGTAAATAAAAATTGTTGATAAACATGATAAGTAAATATTTGTTTAATTTTATATAAATGGAGGAATTTTAGCATGAGATATTTGTTGAAAGTTTGGCATATTAATTTTTCTGTGGAACCATAATTATCTTCTTTGATAAATATTCATTAAGATATATTATGATAATATATTATAATTTTATAATTTTATAAATTATAATTGTTTAAATAGTAAAACATGTGAAATAAATGAGGGACTCCTCATTTTGAATTAGAATTATCATTTTCAAAAGGTGTGCGCTGCATTATTTTCAAGAAATCACGTGCGTATAAATTTTGTCAGAAGTGGTGTGCTACCACTTTCCTATAAATAGGCTGTAACAATCCATAATTTTAAATTGTAATTTTTAAATATTTATTGAGTTATATAAATATTTAATGAATGTGTTTATTGTTGAATAAATATTTGTTTAATTTGAATTGATTTGATTTGGTTAATTATTTGTTAAATAAATAATTAATGAGTTAAGAAAATTAATTATTATGAGATAATATTCTAATTTAATTTAATAATTAAATTAAGAGTTGATAGGGATTAAATGGATTATTATAATATTATTAATTTAATTTGGTAATTAAAGTGTGACAAATAACTATGCTATAAATGAGGTATTAAAATAAATTAAAGGTGTTTAATTTAGTTTTTACCAAACAAGGATTAAAGATATTAAGTTTTTAATATTTAAGGATTTTTGCCAAATAAAGCCTTATGGCTTTTGAATTTTAATAAAAAAAATAAATAAAACTTAAATAAAATATATTAAATTATGGTAAGTGATAATTTAATAGGGACATTAGTAAGACGTCGATTTTAGACGTTTGAAAGTGTGTGCGTTGAGTTGAATTTATTTTACATAAAATATATTTGGTTTAAAGCCTGAGTCTAAGAAGAAAGGGAAGTTGTCAGAAAAGATTATAGAGAATTGAGAGAGACTAGAGAAAATTGAGAGGAGAGAAAGGTACTGTGAATTACAAGTCTACTAACAAGGGTTAACCAAGCAAGAGAAGGTATGTTACATAACCTTAATATTATATATATATATATATATATATATATATATGTTTTACGGCATAATTCCTAAGTTTCTGTGTTCTTGAGTTTCACTGTAGTATAAAGTCTTTAAAAAATTTTCTGTAATCCAAATTTTTATAATTGGTTACGAAATTATGTGTAGATGTAATTGTAATATTATAACTAGCATATATATATATATATATATATATATATATATATATATATATATATATATATATATATATATGCAATTGTATGCTGAATTACGTCTAAAAGAAAGGAAATAGTTTTACAATGAATATATGTATGAACATGGCTTGTAGGAGTACCAAAATTAATATTTGATTGTGATCTAATTGTGAAATTGAACCTTGAATATGTTTCTTTGGTAAGAAATAAAGAGAACGTAGTTCGAATGAATTAATTTGGTGTATAATTGTGGTTACAGTGTTAACTTTGTTAAACAATGTCAAAAATAAAGTTTTGGTTTAAAACATGACATTCAAGGATTTAATTTTTTTAAAGTTGTTGTTTAGTTTTTTTAAATCAGTATATATATGATGGGTAACGTTTATGTGTAATTTATGTAAGTTATACATGATAAATTGGTGTTAGAAATTAAGATACAACCAAAAATTAGTTTCGTTCTGTTCTTCGTGCTCGGTTCTGTAATTCGGCGCCTCAGCATGAAAGTCAGCGCCGCAGATCCAACCTCACACTGCAGTGCCACTGCCTGGCTTAGGAATCGCACCGCAGCGCCGTCCACAGTGTAAACTATGGCGCCGCAGCGCCGGTTAGCAGAATGGCCATAAAATTATTTTTCTTTACACGAAGTCTGTAAATGCTGATATGATGCAATGTTATGACTGTTAAAAAATGTAATTGTAGTATTATAGTGCTAAGAATGAGCATATTATTAATAATTAACGGGTTTTATTACTAATGTAACTGGACTATGTGGTTAAAAATTAAACCATACATGAAATAGATACTTATTTATATATAGAGTATTTGTAATGACTAATTATGTCATGATGATATGTGTATAGGATATTGTGAATCGAATTATTATGGTTTAGCTTACACACAAGGCAAGTTTTCTAACTCTAAACTTTCGTTGAGCAAGTTTCTTAACTCTAATTATATTGTGCAAGCTCCTAAACCTTACCTCTTGATATTGAGCAAGTTTTTCTAATCCTAAACCTGTTATTTAGCATGCAAGTTTCTAAATTCTGATACACTAATGTTGAACAAGTTTTATCATTTAATTTACTATTTATTATGCATGCTCAATACTCAACTCTAAATAAGATTTTAATCTTAGCTTAATATTTTTCAAGCAAGGTATGTTATGTTATTTAATACTTATGCTATTAGATTATTCCTAAAGCATAACATTAATATACAATGTCGATTCATTTATGATTTATTCCATAGCATAATGTTATTACATTTTTATTCAACAAATCCTTAGTTGATATTTGTTAAACTCCAAATTACCTTGAAACTTATCCAAACCAAACTTACTTTGGTGCGGACTCGTATTCTAAATGTTGAGTTGAACAACCCTATTATAGGGGATAATTTACACATAGCGTTGAAATATTTGTGGACAATACATTGTACGAAAAGCTGATCCCCCTAAGTACACGGAGTCCCTATAGTCTTATGACTGTTAAAGTTTAAGTTGAAAGAATACTTATAGCTATGGACATAGTTCGTGATCTTTTGACCCTCAGTTATACATTTCAAATTCAGTTCCTGATTATTATTGATGAAGCACATTATTTAGTTCTATGGAACCTATTCATTTGGTAGTTGATATGATGTTTATTCATTATCATTTCAAGTGAGCACTGTTTGCTCACTCTTGTTTATATAAATATTACAACTAAAGTTGAGAAGGTTGATGAACCTACAACCAGTAAAGGGAAAGAGAAGATAAACAAGTATTGAAGACTTGTAAACCTGTTGACTTTTGTACTGTCAGACTTTATTTTTAATCTTGTGATGTAATTATTTAATTTTTCACATATGATGTTTGTAATTAAATGTTAGATAACCTGGGAGATTTTGTTGAACTTATTGATGTAATCCTTTAATGGGAAGGTTAATTATTATTAAATTTTATTATGACTGGGTAGTTATACATGAATGTTTTTATCAAGTGAACACCAAATCTGGTGAAAATGAAGTACCCGAATTTGGGGGTGTCACATAGGCTGCTTAGTTAAATAATGAAACTCACACCAGAATCAGAAAATTTTCTCTCTATAATAACGAGCATATTTTTTGTTAGTATAATGATACTTTGAGTTTAGCTTTTTGTGCAAGATTTTCTCAGAATAATATCCGATATTCTAGTCAAATCTAGTTTCTACTAAGGTAAAAGATATTATATTTTTTCCGTAAAGGAGGTTATTTTCTTTCAATACTCATAAATGATATTATTTTCTTCCATATTCGTAAGGGATATCATTTTCTTTCATACTCCATATTACGTAAGCGATATTATTTCATCTCATATTCCTGAATTTAAACTTACTACGGTAAGTATTGCTTCTATAATTCCTGAAATGATTAGAAATTTCACTTCATCTAATATCATTTCGTTGGAATATTTGTCTGAACTTTCTTATTAAATTTGAAACTTTTCATGTCTAAGTACTGTTCATGGGCACTGTTCATACATATGGTACTATTCATACGGTACTATTCACAATTTTTTTTCTTTTTCCAAGTTATCTATCGTGACCCTTATTCTTTAAATTGAATCCATGTTATGGTCTAACCTGATTCGTTCTTATTATCATTATCATAATTCTCAGACTTAAATTATGTTGAAAATTATCTTTGGCCCGTAGTGCAAAGATGAACTGTTGATTGATGAATATCTTTGGCCCGTAGTGCAAAGATGGACATGTGTTTGGGTTGATCATGACCACTGGTGATACAAATAAATATCCTTGGCCCATAGTACATAGATAAATCGTTGATGTAAAATATTTATTGATTGGTGTTACATGGATAAAAAATTGATTGTGGAATTTTAAATCATAGAAGATAGTAGACATCATGCTCTACTTGACTCTTCTAATGGATTGTTGTTTTCACTGCAGTTGTTGATCTAAAACTTGTTGTCTATTATATTCTATCAGATTTTTTCCTGTTGAGGACTAAAGATAATTTATTCTGCATTATCTTAGTCATAATATTCTTTACTAGGATAGTTGAGCTCATCCTTTTTCTTTTTGTTCAATTTTTCTTCTCGGGAGGCGAGAATATAGCTGGGACTAGTCGGGGTGTGGAGTGATGGTTCAAGACAGTTATTATAGTAGTCCTAAATATTTTGTAAAATAGTGTATCAATAATTGTAATGAGGACTTTATTTGAGTTTGGATATTGTCTACAAAATAATATTTGTATTAAAACTCACAGTACATGTGTTGTCGTATTTTGCACGACAGTTATATTAATGAAGTTTGTATTTGGTTTCTGTACCATGTATTTGGCGACTCAAAATGGGTTGTGTGGGCCTATTTTGGGGGCATCACAGAGTACATCAAGCGAAATCACTAAAGGCATATCAAAGAGTATCTCAAGGATTTTTCAGTAAAGCGAGATTGCAAAGTTAGCTTCAAAATCGTAAAGCGCAGTCATCAAGCAGATCATAGAGCAGTCATCGCAGAAGCATAGGACGTAGAGTAAACATTATGATCCTCCAACTTTATAGAGTAATTCAAGTCTGATAACATGACTGACATTGGGGCGTTGTTGTTTGAAGGTCCCGATGTATTCACTAAACATTCTTGGGTGAAATCAAAGATCAGAAGATGTGTCTAATTGCTAGGTTGCTAAAAATGACACGTCAGTGGTGTTAGGTGAGAAAGTAGGCTGATGTGACAGGCAAGCTAAAAAGAAGCTGACACACAAACTCAAAATGTCTACATCAAGGATCTCATAATATTTGAGCATTAAATGCACCAACTGGCATCTAGCAACGGGAAGATTTTTAGCAGACTATAAAAGGCAACAAAGATTCAAACTTAAATAGTACAAACTCTGATCAAAAAGCCTAAGCTCAGCCAAAGTCTAAAGAACGCACTATACTATTCTTGAATATCTAGTTCAAGCTACTAGGTACTTGAGAAGAAGAAGCTTAACATAAATCTTAACAAAACCTCTCAATATCACTTAAATAAACAATCATTAGAGGGCTGAGAGTCCTTATTTCTGTGAATAAAATATCCAAGTATGTTGGGCTTGAAGAGGGAAGAATGTCATTGTTTAAGTGACTAAACTCTTAGTGAATTTCCTACTCGTGAAGTAGAAAAGTGGATTAGGAATCGTTTAGTCTCTGAACCACTTGAAACTTATCTTTTACATTATTATTCTTACTTTGTGCCAGACTATTTATCGTGCTTAAGCTTGCATACCAAACTAAATTTAGAACTGAGATCTTATATTAATCTTTAAAGGGATTTTCAAACATTATATTCGTGCTTAATCAATCTGATTGATAAATTATTTGGTAATATCTTTTAAATACTCAAAGTTTATTTAAAAGATCTATTCAACCCCCTTTCTAGATTTATAAGTGTCTTTTGGGAAATAAGAAGTGGTATCAAAGCAAGTTCTCACGAACACAAAGCTTACACTTTGAGTAGATCCATGGCACTAAACAAAACTAGTTCTGAGCTTGGTGGCTGTGACACCCCCAAATTCAGGTACTCGAACTTTCCACAGATTTGGTGCTCACTCGCCAAAAATAATTGACATTTAACTACCCATAAATAAATAAACTCATAAATAAAATGGAAATTCTCCCAATAAAGGGTTATAACAACTTAAACAAATCAATCCTAGGTAATTTAACCTTAATACATCTTTACGGAAACATAATATAATTTAAATAAGTCTTAAACACAACACAATGAGTCTTAACATAATATTCTCAAATAATAAATAAGTCTTCATCACTTGCTTGCCATGCCCTTGCCCTTACTAGTAAATGACTCATCAACTATTTCAATTTTAGCTGCAATGTTATTATGAAAAAGTGAGCAACAATTGCCCACAAGTTTAATAACAGAAATAATAATAACATGTGAATAAACAATGGATACTGAACTAAAGAAAACTTTTCTTTTGAATCAAGATTAGAACAGGAATCAAAAGTACATCTGAGGGTCATAAGACCATGAACTATGTCCCATGTTATCAAGTATTTCTACTTTAAACCTTTAATAGTCGTAAAACTATATGGACCTAACTTCTCGTACTTAGGGGGATCAGTCCTATGTACCATGTATGTGCATAACATCTTAACGCTATCGGGTAATATAATCCCATGTAGCAGGGTTGTTCAACCCAGCTTTGACATTAGAGTCCGCATCAAAAGAAGTTTGGTTTGGATTAATCTCAAGGGAAATTTAGAGTTCAATAATCATCAACTAAGGATTAGTTGAATCAATAAGGATTCACTATCCATTCAAGGTTTAAATGCGATAATATAATCAATACTCAAATCAAAGATTGAATCTCAACTTTATACAATTGAATGAACATTGTATAACAAAAGTAATTGTAACGATCCCAAAATTCATACAATTAAACTATCGACTTCGGTCGTTAATAATACGTCTAACTTCTGATTTTACATCATTATTTGATGTTAAACTTAATAAAATGCAGAATAATTAAAAAAAATTGTCTTCTTACTTTAATTCCCTGAATCAAAACCTTTATCATCTACACATCTCTAAATCAATTTTATTTTATGATTTACTTCATCAGAGTTGTTATGTAAAATCTTACATCTCAGCTAGATATCCCTTATACATTAGGTAGCTCAAACTTTACAACTATATACGAAATTTTACACCATAATTATCAAGTACATTTCTCAAAACCTTTATCTTTACCTACCTTTGAATCATACTTAGTTTAATACTCACTTTATCAGAGTTAATAAATAAAACTTACATCCAGGTTCAATACCTTTTATATAACGAACAAAACTTAAACTTTATAACTCAATATCTATTAAATATCATACATTATTCGAAACCTTAAACATAGTTAAAATAATAACAACTCAACCAAAGTATATAAATCTTCATGCATTACATCTGATTCATGTCTTTCAAGTAGCACATGGAGTTACCTTCTATCCTTAATATGCAAAAGTGGTTATTTGTAAGGTTGAGCTCGACAGTCCATCAAAATCTAACAGTTTTTAAGCATCATGTAGCATATAATATGTGACAACCCGAAAATTTATAAAATCTTGAATGATTAGAATAAAGGTTAAAGAATAAAACCTAAAAGAGAATTTAAAGATTTATTTAAAATTTTTAAGAAGAACCTATATGGTTTCTTAATTGAATGAGAATAAAAAAATATGGGTTACAAAATTCTAAAATCCTAGCAATGAATTGATATGTATTTGAAAGAATATCAAGAATAAGGTATTATGATACCTGTAAAATTTGATGTGAATTGAATAGTGTAAGAAATGTTATACTAATATAGGTGAAAATTTTATTAAGAAAATAAGATTTCACATGAAGAGATGCTATGAGGTTAAACGAAGATGCGTTTATGTATAGAAATATATATACTTAGTAAGGTGCTATATATATTTTAGCAAGAGGAATGATAAATTAAGTTAATGATATAAGGATCAAGATAAAACTATGTTAGTAATTAACATAGCTTGAATGTGGGCCTTGATTGGCAAATAAGAAGATAAATAAGTTTAAATTTATTAGCTAATATAATTAGCAATAAAAATGGCGTAAGATAAAACTCAAAATTTGATTTAGAGATAGAATTTTGAAGCACGGAGTGCTCGATTGCGTCCAGAACGTCAAGTTTAGTCAGAAAGGACAATTAACACAAAATGTGTAAGGGTTGACTTTTTGGTCAAAGTCAACAGTTGATTTTTATAGAAAAGGTCAAAATTAGAGTTAGAAGTGAAATATGTTATGATTATGTGAATTATGTATGTAATTAAATAAATATACATTATATAATGTGAATACATTTATTTTGTATATAAAAGTGAGTAAGAATTAAGTTATGTAACCTAATATATATATTAGGTGTGTTAATTGTGACAACCTGAAAATTTATAAAATCTTGAATGATTAGAATAAAGGTTAAAGAATAAAACCTAGATG
Organism: Panax notoginseng; assembly: GCA_016801055.1. Classification (NCBI taxonomy): domain Eukaryota; kingdom Viridiplantae; phylum Streptophyta; class Magnoliopsida; order Apiales; family Araliaceae; genus Panax; species Panax notoginseng. The sequence continues at coordinate 106,163,282 of CM029017.1, forward strand.
AGAATTTGAGGATTTATTTAAAATTTTCAAGTAAAACCTATATGGTTTGCTATTCGAAAGAGAATAGAGAAAATATGGGTTACAAAATTCCAAAACCCTATAAATGAATTAATATGTACTTGAAGAAATATCAAGAATAAGGTATTACGATACCTGTAAACTCGATGTGACCTGAATAGTCTAAGAAATGTTATATAAGTACATATGAAAATTTTATTAAGGAGATAAGATTTCACATGAAGAGATGCTATGAGGTTAAACGAAGATGAGTATATGTATAGAAATATATATACTTAGTAAGGTGCAATAAATATTTTAGCAAGAGGAATAATGAATTCAGTTAATGATATAAGGATCAAGATAAAACTATGTTAGTAATTAATATAGCTTGAATGTGGGCCTTGATTGGCAAATAAGAAGATAAATAAGTTTAAAGTCGTTAGTTAATACGATTAACAATAAGAAGGGAGTAATTTAAAATTCAAAATTTGAGTTAGATATAGAATTTTGAAGCATGGATTGCTCGGTTGCGTCCAGAACGTCAAGTTTAGTCAAAAAAGACAGTAAACACAAAATGGGTAAGGGTTGATTTTTGGTCAAAGTCAACAGTTAACTTTTTATGGAGAAAAGTCAAAATTAGTGTGAGAAATGAAATATGTTATGATTATGTGAATTATGTGAATACATTTATTTTATATATAAAAGTGAATTAAGAATTAAGTTATGTAACCTAATATATATATTAGGTGTGGTAATTAAATAACCTAAGAGGTTATAAATTGGGAGAATATTAGTATATAAATATATATACTAACACGAAGATATTTATTTTATGTATCTCAAATAATTAATTTTATAACCAAGTGTAATTGGGTTATGAAATTAAAAATGCATTGGTATGAAATTTATTTACAAAAGTGTAGTGGAACCCTAATTAAATGATTAGGGTAGAATAGAATTAAAAGTATTGGACTTTAATGATATCATAGCCCAATAATTTAAATAGAGTCCAAGAGAATTAAATTTAATAGACTAAGGAAGTTATGTTATTTAAACTATCCCAATTAATTAATTAAACATGAGACTTGTAGATAAAGTGAATAAGGGAGATTAAATTATTAATATAGCCCAATATATTATGTGTGGGACAAGTTTTATATTGGCTCAATTAAATTTTGAGTGAAATCCCAATTTGATTTTTATTTAGTAGCCTAAACTAATTAAATATGGAAGCCCAAAGGAATTAAATGGGAGTCCAATCTTTAGCCCAATTAAAGAAGGGCATTAAAGTCATTTGTAAGCTTGTAATGACAAATAAAATAAAATAAACGTTGGACAAAAATAGCCTTATATTGCCGGCTATTTGGATAAAAAAAAACAAGAGATAAGGATTTGGAAGATTAATAGATAAGGAAGAAAGAGAGAGAAGATCGGCAATTAGAGAAAGAAGAGAGAGGAAAGAAGAGAAAGAGAAAGAGAAAAGAAAAAGAAGAAACCGTGAGGGAGAGAGAAATAGAAGAAGATCGGAAGCTAAGGAAGAAAGAAGGAGGAGAAAATTCTCCATGGATGAAGAATAAGAAGAAGAAGAAGAAGAAGAAGAAAGGTATAAAATTTTTCTTCCTAAGCTTTTCTTTCTTTCTTTATTTTTGTGATTTGATGAAAAGGGGATTTTTGATTTTGAGAGTTCAAACCCTATGATCTATGTGTTTTTCATGGATTCAAGTATGGATCTACCGATTTTGGGTGATGATTTGGTTGGAATCAAAAAGAAAAGAAAATTATTTTTTTTTAGTTGAAAAGCTCAAAATTTCTATTTACTTTGAAAATCCACCGTTTTAAATCTATAACTCCTTTTTATGATCCGTCAAAGAGGGGTCCTAGATATATGTGTTTACTAGTTAACCCAAGTGGTAGCACTCAAAAATATTGAGTTTTCATGGAGTAGTGGCCGTGGAAGCCAAAATAGTCCCAAATTTTGGAAAGAAAATAGGACTGTTTTGGGGCAGTCTCAAACGGGGGCATTTTCGTCCACTTTTTGTGATTTAAAAATTCTGGAAATATTTGGAGTTTTAATAACAGAAGTTATAAAGGTTGTGTAAAAATTTGAGAATTTTTGGTATTACGGTTTCAGAGTTATGGATTTTACTGTGAAAGACTATTTTTATGAAGTCACCTGAATAACTCTCTGTATATAAGTCCAAAAATTACAAAATATTTACTGGAAATACATGTGTATAGCAGGATCATACTGTAAAAAGTTCAAAATTTTTGGAGTTAATCTCGATTTATGAAAAATCGGAGAAGATTTGGCTATTATGGACTATTTAAATATAGTGAATCTATTTTAAAAATTCTGGGAAAAATATATGTTCAATATGGAACTATATTCTTTCAAATCCCAAAAAAGAAATATTTTCGGAGCTGATTTGGTATTTTTCATCTAAATGATGATAAATGGATAAATGGATTTAATTAAATATATGATGTCCAAAAATATGAAAAATACGATTTTATGACTTGAGACCCTTAAACATGATTTATGCAGATTTGTGACGAAGGTTTTGGGTGTTGTGATGTTTATGTCATTTTAGAATGTTTAATGAGTTAATAAGGAAAGAAAAACAATTGAACTAAATTGTTTATTAATTTGATTAATGACTTAAATTATTGTTATATAGCTAATAATATTAGATTAAGATATTATTAGTAGTATTTGGCTGAAATGTTATTAAAAGGTTAATACCCTTAGCGTAAAATATTATTACATAATTAATAATATTCGACGGGAGATTAAAATAAGAGATTTATGTTATTTTCTCAATATAATTGTTGAATTTGGTATTCAATGAACTATGTTATGCTTGTAATAGACTAAAATGAGAATTCAGGGTGCTAAATTGGATTTTGGATTACTGAAATGATTTCAGTTTACTGTAGCTGATTTTGGTCTGCTGAAATGATGATTTCAGGATACTGAAATATATTTTGGTTTACTGAAATGATATTTCAGTTTATTGACATGTTATCTAGCTTACTAAAATAACATATAAAGGGGAAAACTTATAAATATAAGTTATAAGTGATAAAAAGATTATCAAAGTATAATGATAATGCTAAGACTAAGGTGTAATGTCTAATACTTAACTTAGTGAGTGAAGGTTAGACAAGTTAATATAAGGTGATGAGATTTTAAGTAAGTAAATGAATATGGTGTTAAGATTATCTAATATTTGACTATATGATCAAGGGTTAGATATTATTATGAAATAAGGTATGGTATGCTAATTGGAATATCAATCTTATAGCTGATAGGTCTTTTCAATAAAGAGAATAAATTAAATTGCGTAGCGGTATTCGACTATGCAGGCAAGTTTCCTTAACTCAAACTCGAGTTATATTTCAAAGCATGTTAGTGAATGATTATTGATGATTATTCACGTCTAAACTGATTATTGATTCGCACTTAGTGCATGTTGCATATGTTCATCAGGTATGAAAGGATGATCACCTTCATTACCCTAAGGTTCAGATAAAGTTATTTCTAGTCTTTGTTGACTTTAAACGTTATTGATTCAGTCATTCATTTATTGATGTCTTGATTCATGTTTCTTCACAATTATTAAATTGTTGAAAACGTGAAAACTTACTATTCTTTCAATCATGATATATCTTTATTGAACTTAAACTTGCTGGGCAAAGTAGTTGCTCACCCTTGCTATATCATGATAATAAATTTCAGATAAAGACGAAGGCTTGAAGAAGGACAGAGACAAAAGCAAAATACAGTAATAGATCGTTACAAGAATAACTATTTAGTTATCTTATTGTAAAACTTTGTAATTTTAAAGGTATGTATTCAGTTAAGGTTAATAAACCTGGGAAAATATTATAGAATTATGTAAAATAAACAATATATGTTTATTTGTTCCGAATTAGATGATAGAATATGTATGATGATGAAGTACCGTAACGTACCAAGTCCGAGGTTCTTGGGACCCGGATTTAGGGGCGTCACAAATTGGTATCAAAGCTGTAGGTTATAAACCTTAGGTAGGTGTACATTAGGCTATAACCACAGAGATAATGATAAGGAATAAACTCAAATAGAGTTTAATTTGTTAAGAGATGAATTGGAAAATTTATTATTTAATAAATAAGATTCAAAGAAGAATCTTGAAAAGCTATAAGGATCAAAATTCGGAGTTACCTGACTCCAGTAATAGAAATGAAAAGTGATACTAAATAGAGGATGTCTATAAGATGAAAAGTGTAAATAAAATCATAATATAATATGATTAAAGAAGAGAATAAGGAGATCGTAAAATAAAACGATCCTATGTATAAGGAGAAATGATTTCAAAATAAGATCACGATGTGATCAGATTAAATTGTTGAATAACATATGATATGTTAAGTGATTGGTATGATATAGCTTGACGCTATAAAGAGAAGGTACTATGAAATGGTACAATGTAAACTCAGAAAAGAGTGGTAAATGTTAAGATGCAGATTAAAGAAAATTCGTATTAAGAAAAGAAAAAGTTAGAATTGTGTGGAATTTTAATTGAGGACTCATGTCAGCAGCTAAGATGTATGATTCCTTGTATAGGCGGGGAATTTGTACTTAGTTTTAGAATCACTTAGCTTCCTGGTCGATATAGTGGTTAGGTTGACCAATTCTTTGTATGGGCGGGGAATTGTTCGCTTAACTTCCTATGTTGATTAGTGGCCGAGTTTGGTTTGACAACCACTTAGTTTCTTACATTGATAATCATTGGAACCTGATGTCGCGCTATTTGCTATATGCATGTTGATAAGGTGATTCTTTTCTCATGTGTATAACGAATAGGTAGAGAATATAAGGTTAGTTGCGAGTTGTAAGACCCCAACTTATTAATGAATAAAATCAAATTTTCTCTAAATATTATTATAATAAGGGGTTAATTTGATATAATACTTTGGTTATGGGTGAAATGTGCAAATTTTGTAAAATAAGCAAGTGGTTATAAAATATTTATTTTTGGTCGGTGAATATTCGTTTGGTCGTGGAATATTCTTGCTGTCGGGGAATATTCGCACGACGACGCAGCCTTGTGTGGGCCCCATAACGGAAAGCGATTGGATAAAGAAAACGACAAGTATAAGTTGTTTATAAATAACGGCGTAGTTGTTACTGTTAATACTGTTGGAATACCCGGTGGTTAAAATACAGTAGCACACGGTATTGCACCAATTATTGATTCTTACGTAAGAAGGCACTACTCAATAATTGTTACAGTAGTTATTATTCAATATTTTATTTTATTGATTCAATAATTGCTGCGTTGATATTTTATATTATTGTTGTTTCAATAATTGTTGCTGCACAATATTTTCATTTATCAGATCAATAATTCATATTATTTGAATAATATTATTAGATAACATTATTGGCAATGTCTAGAAAGTTCTGTCTAAGGAGAGGTTTGGTCATCTAATTGCGCGCCAGTAAGGAGAAATCCTTATTGAAAAGCCCCCTCTTTCCTGGGAACGGCCTGGTTGTCATAAATGTGATTCTGTAATATTATTTGTGAATAATTAATTATTGATTCATATGATAAGGAAATATTTATTTTATGTGGATATAAATGAGGGATATATTTTTGTGGTTAAAAATGAAGGAGTTAATGTTGAGGTTTTTGCCAGTATTTTTGTCGGAATGGAGGTATTAAAAATCAGGGTTTTTGAGATAGTTTATGGGGGTTATAATTTTTAATCCGACCGTTGGATCGTGGTAATTTTTGGATATGTTATACATATATAAGTTGAGTATATGTCCACAAATTTTGAACCGTTAAAAATGAACGTATGATTTATTACGAATTTTACAAGATGACTGGTTCAGAAATTGTTGAATTTTCGGAGTTTATCATTTTGGTGGAAAATTCTAGAATTGGTGGGCCCTACTTGTGATTGGTGAAGAAATGTGCTGAATTATATTTCAAATGTGGTGGGTGGGAATAGTAGCAGGTAAAGCCATCAGGTTGCAGGTCAAACCTACCAAAATTTTCCTATAAATAGAGGGCTAAGTTAGAATTGAAAATCACACCAGAAACAAGTTTTCTCTCTTTCTCTCTCTAGATTATTGAGTGTATTTTGTGAGTATTTAGATACTTTGAGAGTTTCTATTCATCAGAGCAAGTTTCTTTCAGCCTTATACCGGTATTCCGACCAGAAGTACTGATATTTTGAGGTAAGGGATATTATTTTCTTCTTAAATGATATTATTTTCTTCAATATCATTATGCTGAAATATTGATATGAGTTTTTATCAAATTTGGAACTTTTTGTGTCGGGGGTTACTATTCACGTATACGGCACTATTCACCGAAAAATAAAATTTTCCCTTTTTGTCCAAGATGTCTATTATGGTTACTATCTTTGATTGTATCCATGTTTTGATCTTTATTTTTGAATTCTGCTTCACAATTGATTATTATGAAGTATTATTGATCTTGGATAAACTGTTATACGAATCCCTACTATTTGTCCTTCTGTCTCATTGGATTCGTTCTCTTTAAGATATTTTTCATCATCCTCAGTCCTAAATGATGATATTAATGAATATCTTTGGCCTGTAGTGCAAAGATGTATGATTACTTGATGAATATCTTTGGCCTGTAGTGCAAAGATGAACAGGTGTTGAGATGAACATGACTGACAGGTGATACAAATGAATATCTTTGGCCTGTAGTGCAAAGATGAATATTTGGATAAAGATGATTATTAATTGATGTTACAGGGATAAAATATTGATGATGGACTTTTAAATCTTAGAAGATAGTAGAATTCTTTCTCTACTTGACTCTTCTAATGGTTTGCTGTTTCCGCTGCAGTTGTTGATCTAAAACTTGTTGTCGATTATATTCTATCAGATTTTTCCCTGTTGAAGACTAACGATAATTTGTTTGTATATTATCTTAGTCATAATATTCTTTACTGGGCTAGTTGAGCTCACCCTTTTCCTTTTTGTTCCATTTTTCTTCTAGGAGGTGAGAACATAGCAGGATCTAGTCGGGGTATGGAGTGATGGTTCTAGAAAGATGTATTAGCAGTCCTCACTATTTCTGTAAAATAGTGTTTGAATAATTGTAATGAGGATTTATTTGAGTGTGGATATTGTCTAGAAGACAATATTTGTATTTAAACTCACAGTATGTGTTGTCGTATTTTGCACGACAATTGTATTATTGAAGTTGTAGTTTGCTTTCTGTACCATGTATTTGGCGACTCAGAATGGGTGTTGTATACCTATTTTGGGGGCGTCACAGTTGGTATCAGAGCTTAGGGATATGATCCCTGGCTGAGATGTGAGACAAGAACTAGGAGGGGAGAGACGGGGAATTCCTTCGCTAGTATGACCTGACTAAGTTTATTTGGTGTTTATTTGGTCGGTCAGAGTATAGGGATAATATATGACATGACTATTAACCCTTGTTTTATGGCAGTATTTAAGAATGGCAGCTGAGAACGTTAATAATGGAGTAAATCAGACCGTGGAGACACCTTTGATCACTACCCAGGGGAACGTGCAACAGGAAGGCAATATTCCTCCTGTAAACAACGTTACCGAGCAAACGATGAATGATGGAATGTTTAGGAGCTTTTTGCAGTTCATGCAAAATCAGACGAGGGAGACTCGTGTGCAGAATACGGGTGGAAATGATAACAACGCGCGGTTTGTCACAGCTAAGCAGTTCAAAGAATTGGGACCACCAGAATTTAAGGGAAAGCCGGATCCGATCATGGCGGAAACGTGGGTCAAGCAAATTACCAAGATATTCGATGTCTTGGGATGCACGGAGGAACAGAAGGTTCCATTCGCCACCTTTATGTTCCGCGGTGAGGCAGACTACTGGTGGGAGTCTGTGAAGCGTACCCAGCCTGACGCACTCAACATGTCCTGGGAAACATTTCAAAAACTGTTCAATGACAAGTACTTTCCTGAAAGTATTCGTCATATGAAGGAGGTTGAGTTTATTAGACTGGAACAAAACAACATGACGGTGTCCCAGTACGAGGCGAAGTTTGCAGAGTTATCCAGGTTTGCACCTCATTTGGTCGAAAATGAGGAACGAATGACAAGGATGTTTCTGAGAGGTCTAAAACCCGAGATTCGGCAATATCTTATCTCTCATAAATTTTCTTTATATTCAGATGTTGTAAACAGGGCTCAATTATTAGAGCGAGATAATGAGTATGTGCAACCGAGGGACCACAACCAGGGTCATACCGGTGGCGGCAGTCATCGAAGCAATGAAAACCAGCAGGGAGGAAAATATTCGGACAAAAGCGGTAACCACTCTGGTGGTAATCGTGGTCGTGATAATAGAAGGAGCGAGTCGGGAGGAGATTTCAAGAAGAGAAGGTACAACAATGATAACGTGAAGACGTCAGCACAAACATCAACTGTTTCTAGGGGAGGAGAACGACCACCGGTCGTATGTTACAAATGTGGGAAAGAGGGACATATCAGCCCAAACTGCCCACAACAATCCAAGGTATGTTATAACTGTGGAAAAGAAGGTCATATAGCTCGAGAGTGTTCTGTAGCAAAACCAAGTTCAGCGGGGATGGTGACTCCAAAAGTTATCCCGGATAAGTCGAAATCAGCGGTTCCTGGAAGGGCGTTTGTCGTGACTGGCCAAAACGCGAGAAACCCGAACGAGGTGATCACGGGTAAGCTAATCTTGAATTCTTGCGAAGTTTATACTTTACTAGATACCGGTTCTACCCATTCTTTTATCTCTCCTGCTTGTGCTCAACGTTTAAACTTGACTCCGGAGAAATTGGACTTTAACTTATCTGTTGAAACTCCGTTGGGTGAAACCTTCGTTACATCTACAGTTTATAAATCTTGCATGATCCAAGTTGGCACTATCACATTACCTGTTGATCTTATCTCTTTAAAGATACTTGCTTTTGATGTGATTTTAGGAATTGATTGGTTAACCACTCATCATGCTAAAATTGATTGTTTTCGTAAGGTTGTTAGTTTTCATATTCCTAACCAACCTGTCATACGAATTCAAACTACTAAACCACTAAAATCAGTCACTGTCATATCAAGCCACAAAGCTATTCGTTTATTGAAAAACGGATGTCAAGCTTTCTTAGCCCATGTTATGGATTTGAACAAAGACAAGTCAGATTTGAATAATATTTCTATTGTTAGAGAATTTCCCGATGTATTTCCTGAAGAACTTCCCGGTCTACCCCCGGAACGAGAAATTGAATTCTTTATTGACCTTGAACCCGGTACAAAGCCCATTTCTAAAACCCCATATCGAATGGCTCCTATTGAACTTCAGGAGTTAAAAGTCCAACTACAGGAGTTGTTGGACATCGGTTTTATTCGTCCTAGTACGTCTCCTTGGGGTGCTCCTGTTTTATTCGTAAAGAAGAAAGACGGGAGTATGCGACTTTGTATTGACTATCGAGAATTGAACCATGTCACCATCAAGAATAGGTATCCGCTACCTCGCATTGATGACCTGTTTGACCAGTTGCAAGGAGCACAATTCTTTTCAAAGATCGATCTTCGTTCTGGATATCATCAGCTGAAGATTAAAACTGAGGATATTCCAAAGACTGCCTTCAGAACTCGGTACGGGCATTATGAATTCTTAGTAATGTCTTTTGGATTGACTAATGCTCCTGCTGCCTTCATGGATATGATGAACCGTGTATTCAAAGAATATTTGGATCAGTTCGTTGTTGTCTTTATTGATGACATCCTCATCTATTCCAAAAGCCGTGAAGATCATGAGCGCCATTTGAAGCTGGTACTGCAAAGGCTTCGTGAAAACAAGCTATATGCCAAACTGAAGAAATGCGAGTTCTGGCTTGAGGAAGTAGCATTCCTTGGGCACGTGGTGTCAAAACATGGAGTATCTGTCGACCCGGCGAAGATTGAAGCCATACAAAGTTGGGAGCAACCGAAGTCGGTAACCGAAGTACGTAGCTTTCTGGGCTTAGCTGGTTATTATCGGAGATTTGTGGAAGGATTTTCTCGAATCGCTACTCCGTTAACTCAGCTGACTCGGAAAGATACAAAATTCGTATGGAGTGAGGAATGCGAGAAGAGTTTCCAAGAACTCAAGAGGAGACTCATTTCGGCACCTGTTCTGACAATACCATCTGGTTCGGATGGATTTGTTATCTACAGCGATGCTTCAGGCAAAGGGTTAGGATGTGTTCTCATGCAACATGGGAAAGTCATAGCCTATGCCTCACGACAACTCAAAGAATATGAGAGGAATTATCCTACTCATGATTTGGAGTTGGCAGCAGTCGTTTTTGCGTTGAAGATCTGGAGACACTACCTGTATGGGGAGAAAGTGGAGATCTATACAGATCATAAAAGCCTCAAATATTTCTTCACCCAAAAGGAACTCAACATGCGGCAGCGACGTTGGCTCGAGCTGTTGAAAGATTACGATCATACCATCCAATATCATCCTGGAAAAGCAAACGTAGTAGCTGACGCATTGAGTAGAAGATCATATGCGGGTACGAGTGCAATGTTTTTAACACAAAGGCCCATTTTGTATGACTTGCAAAGGATGGAGATAGAGATGAAGGCTCCAAGTACCCACATGATGATATCAAATATACGAGTAGAACCGACTTTAATCGATAAAGTTAAAGCTGCTCAAGCTACGGATATAGAGCTGATGCGTATGAAGAAGAAAGTGCAAGAAGGTGCTATTCCAGAAGCAAGAATCGATGAAGAAGGAATACTTCGAGTCAACTCCAGACTTTGTGTTCCTAACGATTTTGACTTGAAGCATAGAATAATGATGGAGGCACACAACACACCGTTTGCAATCCATCCTGGGAGTACCAAAATGTATCACGATCTTCGACATACATTTTGGTGGAGCAATATGAAAAGAGAGATCGCGGAGTTTATCTCGAGATGTTTAACTTGTCAACGTGTAAAAGCGGAGCATCAAGTACCAAAGGGTCCATTGCAACCACTTGAGATTCCGAAATGGAAGTGGGAACACATTACTATGGATTTTGTTACAGGTCTTCCCAAGGTTTCTCAAGGCATAGATGCGATTTGGGTTATTGTTGATAGATTAACCAAGTCCGCTCATTTCTTGCCGATACGTGAGACTTATTCCCTTGAACGTCTTGCTAGTATGTACGTGAACGAGATTGTGAGATTGCATGGCATGCCAGTATCCATAGTTTCGGATCGTGACCCAAGATTCACTTCACGATTTTGGGTTAGCTTGCAGAAAGCTATGGGCACGGATTTACGATTCAGTTCAGCATACCATCCTCAAACGGACGGACAATCAGAGAGGACTATTCAAACTCTTGAAGATCTATTAAGACTTTGTGTCCTAGATCTCAAAGGGAGTTGGGATAAGTACCTACCATTGGTGGAATTCTCCTACAACAACAGTTATCAGGCGAGCATAGGTGTGGCTCCATTTGAGGCGTTGTATGGAAGAAAATGTCGTTCTCCAGTATGCTGGGACGAGGTGGGTGAAGCAACATTGTTGGGACCAGAATTGGTACGCATTACTACAGAGAAGATCCAAACGATTCGACAACGTATACAAACGGCACAGGATCGACAAAAGAGTTATGCGGATCTTCATCGGAAGGACGTGGAATTTAATATTGGGGATCATGTATTGTTACGTGTTGCACCATGGAAGGGAGTTACAAGATTTGGGAAGAGAGGAAAGCTCAATCCAAGATTTGTTGGTCCATTTGAGATTCTTGAGCGAATAGGAAATGTGGCATATAGACTCGCATTACCTCCAAGCATGTCTCGTGTTCATAATGTTTTTCACATATCTATGCTTCGTAAATATGTTAAAGACCCGAACCACATTATTGAGTTAGAACCAGACGAGATAGCTGAAGATTTAACGTACGAGGAGGTACCTGTTAAGATCTTGGATAGGAAAGAGCATGTCCTACGCACGAAGGTTATACCACAAGTTAAGGTTTTGTGGAGAAACCATGCTATTGAAGAAATGACCTGGGAGTTGGAATCAGAAATGAAAGCGAGGTATCCTCACCTTTTTGAAACATCAGGTACGTACGTCAATTTCGAGGACGAAATTTCATAAGGAGGGGAGGTTGTAAGACCCCAACTTATTAATGAATAAAATCAAATTTTCTCTAAATATTATTGTGAATAATAAGGGGTTAATTTGATATAATACTTTGGTTATGGGTGAAATGTGCAAATTTTGCAAAATAAGCAAGTGGTTATAAAATATTTATTTTTGGTCGGTGAATATTCGGTTGGTCGTGGAATATTCTTGCTGTCGGGGAATATTCGTACGACGACGCAGCCTTGTGTGGGCCCCATAACGGAAAGCGATTGGATGAAGAAAACGACAAGTATAAGTTGTTTATAAATAACGGCGTAGTTGTTACCGTTAATACTGTTGGAATACCCGGTGGTTAAAATACAGTAGCACACGGTATTGCACCAATTATTGATTCTTACGTAAGAAGGCACTACTCAATAATTGTTACAGTAGTTATTATTCAATATTTTATTTTATTGATTCAATAATTGCTGCGTTGATATTTTATATTATTGTTGTTTCAATAATTGTTGCTGCACAGTATTTTCATTTATCAGATCAATAATTCATATTATTTGAATAATATTATTAGATAACATTATTGGCAATGTCTAGAAAGTTCTGTCTAAGGAGAGGTTTGGTCATCTAATTGCGCGCCAGTAAGGAGAAATCCTTATTGGAAAGCCCCCTCTTTCCTGGGAACGGCCTGGTTGTCATAAATGTGATTCTGTAATATTATTTGTGAATAATTAATTATTGATTCATATGATAAGGAAATATTTATTTTATGTGGATATAAATGAGGGATATATTTTTGTGGTTAAAAATGAAGGAGTTAATGTTGAGGTTTTTGTCAGTATTTTTGTCGGAATGGAGGTATTAAAAATCAGGGTTTTTGAGATAGTTTGCGGGGGTTATAATTTTTAATCCGACCGTTGGATCGTGGTAATTTTTGGATATGTTATACATATATAAGTTGAGTATATGTCCACAAATTTTGAACCGTTAAAAATGAACGTATGATTTATTACGAATTTTACAAGATGACTGGTTCAGAAATTGTTGAATTTTCGGAGTTTATCATTTTGGTGGAAAATTCTAGAATTGGTGGGCCCCACTTGTGGTTGGTGAAGAAATGTGCTGAATTATATTTCAAATGTGGTGGGTGGGAATAGTAGCAGGTAAAGCCATCAGGTTGCAGGTCAAACCTACCAAAATTTTCCTATAAATAGAGGGCTAAGTTAGAATTGAAAATCACACCAGAAACAAGTTTTCTCTCTTTCTCTCTCTAGATTATTGAGTGTATTTTGTGAGTATTTAGATACTTTGAGAGTTTCTATTCATCAGAGCAAGTTTCTTTCAGCCTTATACCGGTATTCCGACCAGAAGTACTGATATTTTGAGGTAAGGGATATTATTTTCTTCTTAAATGATATTATTTTCTTCAATATCATTATGCTGAAATATTGATATGAGTTTTTATCAAATTTGGAACTTTTTGTGTCGGGGGTTACTATTCACGTATACGGCACTATTCACGTATACGGCACTATTCACCGAAAAATAAAATTTTCCCTTTTTGTCCAAGATGTCTATTATGGTTACTATCTTTGATTGTATCCATGTTTTGATCTTTATTTTTGAATTCTGCTTCACAATTGATTATTATGAAGTATTATTGATCTTGGATAAACTGTTATACGAATCCCTACTAATTGTCCTTCTGTCTCATTGGATTCGTTCTCTTTAAGATATTTTTCATCATCCTCAGTCCTAAATGATGATATTAATGAATATCTTTGGCCTGTAGTGCAAAGATGTATGATTACTTGATGAATATCTTTGGCCTGTAGTGCAAAGATGAACAGGTGTTGAGATGAACATGACTGACAGGTGATACAAATGAATATCTTTGGCCTGTAGTGCAAAGATGAATATTTGGATAAAGATGATTATTAATTGATGTTACAGGGATAAAATATTGATGATGGACTTTTAAATCTTAGAAGATAGTAGAATTCTTTCTCTACTTGACTCTTCTAATGGTTTGCTGTTTTCGCTGCAGTTGTTGATCTAAAACTTGTTGTCGATTATATTCTATCAGATTTTTCCCTGTTGAAGACTAACGATAATTTGTTTGTATATTATCTTAGTCATAATATTCTTTACTGGGCTAGTTGAGCTCACCCTTTTCCTTTTTGTTCTATTTTTCTTCTCAGGAGGTGAGAACATAGCAGGATCTAGTCGGGGTATGGAGTGATGGTTCTAGAAAGATGTATTAGCAGTCCTCACTATTTCTGTAAAATAGTGTTTGAATAATTGTAATGAGGATTTATTTGAGTATGGATATTGTCCAGAAGACAATATTTGTATTTAAACTCACAGTATGTGTTGTCGTATTTTGCACGACAATTGTATTATTGAAGTTGTAGTTTGCTTTCTGTACCATGTATTTGGCGACTCAGAATGGGTGTTGTATACCTATTTTGGGGGCGTCACACGAGTTCTTAAAACTCATACTTATGGTAAGTTCATGACTCATAATCATATGGTATGTTTTTGAACCCCTCAGTGAATGGACGCCAAAGGTCTGACTAGGATAAGTTCTTAAAAACCATATGATTGTGGCAAGTTACTGAACTCATAATGTGTGGTAAGTTTGATGAACTGGGTATGAGAAAGTTGTGAATGGAGGATGATAGAAATAGATAGACTTATTAAGTAATGGATCAGTAGAGAAATTAAAGTTGATGGTGGAAGTATAGGTATTCCAAATCTTCTATCTATGCTAGACTTCGAAGTTTTTGACATCAAGCTAAATTCACACTGATGTGCCTTTCGAAATAAAATGAATTTTTGTTATCCTCAACACAGGGTTACAACTGTGTAGAAGTGGGCTTCGTACTACTAACACATCATTACCTGTTGTGGCATGATGACACTAAAGATGATTTTCAAAGATTTTTGAACGGTATAAAGAAGAGTCTATACTAATTGATTCGGCTAGACAAAAATGATTTGAGGTGTCAAAATTTATTTTATATATCATCAATGTATCATGGAACCTGATGCAGAATGATAAAAATGATAGAGTTATCAATGCATAATTGCCTAGTGTGGTATGTGATATAAAGATCGTCAGCCCACTATGGTATGATGTAGTATGACAAAGTCACATAATGACGAAATCCTCAAACGGACTGTAAATACAGTACGGTGTCATGACATCATAAAATGATTTTAAGAATTTTAAAGATAAATTATTGCCAATTGAATTTGGCTAGCAATGTTTCGATTGAAATTCGAATTATTGATATGCGTCTAAGCTATTTGATTCAGATAGACAAATGTTTATGAAATTCAAAGTATTCTTTGAAAGCTTATACCGAACCAAATTGTTTTGGTACGGAATCTTATAATAATTCTGAGGGGAACAACCCTGCAAATGGGGATATACTAATTGGATACAATATTCCAATCTAAGAACGCATATAGTCGTTCCGATTACTAAGGTACAACAGACTAATCATCTAAAGTACCCGCATCGGTAGTTTACCTTCTTTGTGATTGTAAACATACCAAATATAAAATATTTCAAAGGTAGAGTACCTTTCTTTCATAATTGAAAGAGGTAGCAGGTAGAAATACCCTTAAACCTCAAAGTTCATGGTTTTTATGATCTCTCAGAAAGATATAAAATTTTTTAACTCTTTAGAGTAATGTTGGGGTAGTATGTGATGATGGATATGAAATATTGTGAACTCGTTGCGTACGAGTAAAATCTGAGATGATTGAATAAAGGTTATTATGACAACCTAGTTTTGGGGAATGTTTAGAAGATGTAAACTCCTAGTGAGTAGTTATGGTGAAATGTGATAATAGATGAGAAATTCTCAAAGGAGAAAATTGTAAAGGTTAAGTTAACAACCTAGTTTTGATCAAGAGAATAAGTAGAGATTAGTATACTTTAATTTCGGGGACGAAATTCTTAGAAGAAGGGGTGAGTGTGACAACCTGAAAATTTATAAAATCTTGAATGATTAGAATAAAGGTTAAAGAATAAAACCTAGATGAGAATTTGAGGATTTATTTAAATTTTCAAGTAAAACCTATATGGTTTGCTATTCGAAAGAGAATAGAGAAAATATGAGTTACAAAATTCCAAAACCCTAGAAATGAATTAATATGTACTTGAAGGATTATCAAGAATAAGGTATTACGATACCTGTAAACTCGATGTGAACTGAATAGTCTAAGAAATGTTATATAAGTACATATGAAAATTTTATTAAGGAGATAAGATTTCACATGAAGAGATACTATGAGGTTAAACGAAGATGAGTATATGTATAGAAATATATATACTTAGTAAAGTGCAATAAATATTTTAGCAAGAGGAATAATGAATTAAGTTAATGATATAAGGATCAAGATAAAACTATGTTAGTAAATAACATAGCTTGAATGTGGGCCTTGATTGGCAAATAAGAAGATAAATAAGTTTAAAGTCGTTAGTTAATACGATTAGGAATAAGAAGGGAGTAATTTAAAATTCAAAATTTGAGTTAGAGATAGAATTTTGAAGCATGGACTGCTCGGTTGCATCCGGAACGTCAAGTTTAGTCAAAAAGGACAGTAAACACCAAATGGGTAAGGGTTGACTTTTGGTCAAAGTCAATAGTTGACTTTTTATGGAGAAAAGTCAAAATTAGTGTGAGAAGTGAAATATATTATGATTATGTGAATACATTTATTTTGTATATAAAAGTGAATTAAGAATTAAGTTATGTAACCTAATATATTTATTAGGTGTGGTAATTAAATAACCTAAGAGGTTATAAATTGGGAGAATATTAGTATATAAATATATATACTAACACGAGGATATTTATTTTATGTATCTCAAATAATTAATTTTATAACCAAGTTTAATTGTGTTATGAAATTAAAAATGCATTGGTATGAAATTTATTTACAAAAGTGTAGTGAAACCCTAATTAAATGATTAGGGTAGAATAGAATTAAAAGTATTGGACTTTAATGATATCATAGCCCAATAATTTAAATAGAGTCCAAGAGAATTAAATTTAATGGACTAAGGAAGTTATATTATTTAAACTAGCCCAATTAATTAATTAAGCATGAGACTTGTAGATAAAGTGACTAAGGGAGATTAAATTATTAATCTAGCCCAATATATTATGTGTGGGATAAGTTTTATATTGGCCCAATTAAATTTTGATTGAAATCCCAATTTGATTTTTATTTAGTAGCCTAAACTAATTAAATATGGAAGCCCAAAGGAATTAAATGGGAGCCCAATCTTTAGCCCAATTAAGGAAGGGCATTAAAGTCATTTGTAAGCTTGTAATGACAAATAAAATAAAATAAATGTTGGACAAAAATAGCCTTATATTGCCGGCTATTTGGATAAAAAAAACAAGAGATAAGGATTTGGAAGATTAATAGATAAGGAAGAAAGAGAGAGAAGATCGGCAATTAGAGAAAGAAGAGAAAGAGAAAAGAAAAAGAAGAAACCGTGAGGGAGAGAGAGAAATAGAAGAAGATCGGAAGCTAAGGAAGAAAGAAGGAGGAGAAAATCCTCCGTGGATGAAGAAGAAGAAGAAGAAGAAGAAGAAGAAGAAGAAGAAGAAGAAGAAGAAATGTATAAAAATTTTCTTCCTAAGCTTTTCTTTCTTTCTTTATTTTTGTGATTTGATTAAAAGGGGGTTTTTGATTTGGAAAGTTCAAACCCTATGATCTATGTGTTTTACATAGATTCAAGTATGGATCTACCGATTTTGGGTGATGATTTGGTTGGAATCAAAAAGAAAAGAAAATTATTTTTTTTTAGTTGATAAACTCAAAATTTCTATTTACTTTGAAAATCCACCGTTTTAAATCTATAACTCCTTTTTACGATCCATCAAAGAGGGGTGCTAGATATATGTGTTTAATAGTTAACCCAAGTGGTAGAACTAAAAAATGTTGAGTTTTCATGGAGTAGTGGCTGTGGAAGCCAAAACAGTCTCGAATTTTGGAAAGAAAATAGGACTATTTTGGGGCAGTCTGAAAAGGGGGCATTTTCTTCCACTTTTGTTGCTTTAAAAATTCTAAAAAAATTTGGAGTGTTAATAACAAAAGTTATGAAGGTTGTGTAAAAATTTGAGAATTTTTGGCCATACGGTTTGAGAGTTATGGATTTTACGGTGAAAGACTATTGTTATGAAGTCACCTGAATAACTCTCTGTATATAAGTCCAAAAATTACAAAATTTTTACTGGAAATACATGTGTATAGAAGGATTATACTGTAAAAATTTCAGAATTTTTGGGGTTAATCTCGATTTATGAAAAATCAGAAAATATTTGGCTATTATGGACTATTTAAATATAGTAAATCTATTTTAAAATTTTCAAAAAAAATATATGTTCAATATGGAACTATATTCTGTCAAATCCCAAAAAAGAAATATTTTCGGAGCTGATTTAGTATTTTTCATCTAAATGATGATAAATGGATAAATGGATTTAATTAAATATATGATGTCCAAAAATATGGAAAATACGATTTTATGACTTGAGACCCTTAAGCATGATTTATGCAGATTTGTGACGAAGGTTTTGGGTCGGGTGTGAAGTGTTGTGATGTTTATGACATTTTAGAATGTTTAATGAGTTAATAAGGAAAGGAAAATAATTGAACTAAATTGTTTATTAATTTGATTAATGACTTAAATTATTGTTATATAGCTAATAATATTGAATTAAGATATTATTAGTTGTATTTGGCTGGAATGTTATTAAAAGGTTAATACCCTTAGCGTAAAATATTATTACATAATTAATAATATTCGACGGGAGATTAAAATAAGAGATTTATGTTATTTTTTCAATATAATTGCTGAATTTGGTATTCAATGAACTATGTTATGCTTGTTATAGACTAAAATGAGAATTCATGGTGCTGAATTGGATTTTAGATTACTGAAATGATTTCAGTTTACTGTAGCTGATTTTGGTCTGCTGAAATGATGATTTCAGGATACTGAAATATATTTTGGTTTACTGAAATGATATTTCAGTTTACTGACATGTTATCTAGCTTACTAAGATAACATATAAAGGGGAAAACTTATAAATATAAGTTATAAGTGATAAAAAGATTATCAAAGTATAATGATAATGCTAAGACTAAGGTGTAATGTCTAATACTTAACTTAGTGAGTGAAGGTTAGACAAGTTAATATAAGGTGATGAGATTTTAAGTAAGTAAATGAATATGGTGTTAAGATTATCTAATATTTGACTATGTGATCAAGTGTTAGATAGTATTATGAAATAAGGTATGGTATGCTAATTGGAATATCAATCTTATAGCTGATAGGTCTTTTCAATAAAGAGAATAAATTAAATTGCGTAGCGGTATTCTACTATACAGGAAAGTTTCCTTAACTCAAACTCGAGTTATATTTCAAAGCATGTTAGTGAATGATTATTGATGATTATTCACGTCTAAACTGATTATTGATTCGCACTTAGTGCATGTTGCATATGTTCATCAGGTATGAAAGGCTGATCACCTTCATTACCCTAAGGTTCAGATAAAGTTATTTCTAGTCTTTGTTGACTTTAAACGTTATTGATTCAGTCATTCATTTATTGATGTCTTGATTCATGTTTCTTCACAATTATTAAATTGTTGAAAACGTGAAAGCTTACTATTCTTTCAATCATGATATATCTTTATTGAACTTAAACTTGCTGGGCAAAGTAGTTGCTCACCCTTGCTATATCAGGATAATAAATTTCAGATAAAGGCGAAGGCTTGAAGAAGGACAGAGATAAAAGCAAAATACAGTAATAGATCGTTACAAGAATAACTATTTAGTTATCTTATTGTAAACCTTTGTAATTTTAAAGGTATGTATTCAGTTAAGGTTAATAAACCTAGGAAAATATTATAGAATTATGTAAAATAAACAATATATGTTTATTTGTTCCGCATTAGATGATAGAATATGTATGATGATGAAGTACCGTAACGTACCAAGTCCGAGGTTCTTGGGACCCGGATTTGGGGGAGTCACATTAATTAAATAACTTGAGAGATTATAATATGATAGAATATTAGTATATAAATATATACTAACATTAAGAGATTTATTTTATACATCTCAGTTAATTAATTTTATAACCTAATTATACCAAGTCTAATTGGGTTAAAAAAATAAATATGCATGAGTAAGAATTTAAGTTATAATTGAGGAAATGAAAACCCTAATTAAATAATTAAGAAATGATAGAATTAAAGGTAGTGAACTATGTAAATTACATGGCCCAATCATGTTAAGTAGAAAGCCCAAAAGATGAAATTGGTGGCCCAACTTTAAGCCCAATTAAGGAGGGGCATATTGGACATTTGGTATGCTAAATAAGAATAAAAAAGAAATCAATTTTTAAGAATAATAACGCCACAGGCCAGCCAAGATAAGGAGAGGAAGGGGGAATGAATGTAATCATTTTAAGCTTCCAATTTTCTAAAGATATGTACAAGATTGGCTAGGTGTCTCTCTTTTATTTGGCCACATAATTTTATTAAGATTACAAGCAACCTTATAATGATGAAGAAAGAGAAAGAGAGAGTGAATGGGGGGAATGAATATTAGATATACAATTATATCTATACATTTTTTACCAAACCACAAAAGCCATTTCATTTCTTTCTCATCCTATTACTTCCTTTTAGCTAACAAAATAAAACCAAGAGAGAGAGAGAGATGAGCAATTTCGGTAGCCACAAGAGGTAAAGGAGAGGAGGTTTTGATCTTCAAGCTATCCAAGATCATCATCTACTTTGAAAGATTAAGGAAGGCTAGCAAAAGATAAAGGTATAAACTACCTTTTATCTAAGTTATTCTTAGTTGTTTAAATGAAAACTTGGATTTATGTTCTTGAACTTCAAAATTCTAGATTTACATGATCTAGAGTGTGTTATGTGTGGATCTATCCATCTTGTGTGTTAAAAGTTAGATCTAAAGTATGAAATGAAAACTAGATTTTTTCAAAATGTAGAAAATCCTAATTTTTAGCCTTGATGGTGTTTAACCTTGTGTTTTATGCTTGTTTGATGGAATAGATCATGTATTATGGTAGATTCATGGATATATGAAGTATTAGTAGGTATTATGATGAGTTATATTAGTTATTGAAATAACCCAGGTCAAATCTCGTGTCCGGAATAAATCTCGGGTCAAATCCCAAGTCCGAATCGATTCAAATCCATCAAAATAAGGCCTCAAACTACTAGCCCAATAGTATCTTCTTGGGTCATCTTAGCCCAGCACAGGCTCCCAAAAGATCATGACTTAAATATACTATTGGTAGTAACTTATTTCCTTATATGCAGACAAATTTTCCCCCTATCTTTCGATGTGAGACTGGGGTGTTACAAACTCTCCCACTTAAATTTCTGACATCCCCATCAGAACAGATCATACACACGGCCCAAAGATCTTTGCCTCTCTAGCCATTGTGAGAAAATACTGGCTGGCTTCGTGTCCCCACCTCCGGACCTCCATCTCTCCATTGTGGGATAATACCACCAACCTTCGTGTCCCCACCTCCGGCAACCCGATCGAATGTGACCCGACCCAAGCTTTCGAGAGTCGGCTCTGATACCATATGAAATAACTCAGGTCAAATCTCGAGTCCGAAATAAATCTTAGGTCAAATCCCAAGTCCGAATCGAATCAAATCAAATCCATCAAAATAAGGCCTCAAACTACTAGATTTTTGTGAAAGCGAAACATGAAATTCAAATGACCATATCTCCTATTATATTTCGAATGTTTTAGTGTGGTCAAGTCTTAGAGTTAGATCTATGAATTTTCTAACTTATTCAAGTGGAATCATTGGAAAAGGTGTTGTAAATTTTCGTATGGACTGATTTTAGTAAATGAGTCAAAAACAGAAAAATGACAAAAGTATACTGTCAAAGATTTTGTAAGGGCTGTTTCGGTAACTTAAATTGTGAAATAAATTCTGGCCTTTAAGGACATGAAAATATATGGTATTAAGTACCTCCTGTCCAAAAATGAGCTCATTCTGACTTAAAATGACCAAGTTATGACAATTTCAATTCCTGTGATTTTCCGACGAAAAGTGCTATAACCGGAGTTCTATAACTCCGATGGCCACGAAATTTAAACTGGAGGCTCACTTTAATACGTATAAGATTGTGACAAGAGATGGGAATTTTTGGAGTTGAGCATGATAGGGCAAATTGCTTAAGCTACGCACTAAAAATGATTTTTGAAAAATACTAAAGGAAGTTGGAAAATTATGAAAAAATACTTTTTGTGTATGAAATATATGTATATATGTTTGCACAAAGGATAGAAAAATAATAAGTTGATTTGGTATTTTCATGATAAGGATATGGAATCCAGCTTGCTGGATTGAAGAATCTGATGAATCCAGCTTGTTGGATTGAAAAATAGTTTACTGAATTAAAAATTTGTTGAATCCAGCTTGCTAGATTGCAATCTAGTTGCTAGATTTGGAATCCAGTTTGCTGGATTGCAGTTAAGTTTGTGTATTGACCATCCATGTTGCTGGATTTGGAATCCAGGTTGCTGGATTTGGAATCTAGTCTGCTGAATTGATAATTTGATTGCTACATTTAGAATCCAGGTTGCTGGATTAGTATTTGACTTATTAGATGTTAAAGAAGAACTTATAATATATAAGATTAGAGTGTTAAATCATAATGTATATGATATAGTGATTAATAAATTATCAAAGGATGATAATAATGCTGATGTGTTAAGATGTTATTTAATATTTGATTAAGTGTTAGATAATTTATGAATAAAGAAATAGTATTATGAGTTAGCAGGTATGTTATACTAATTAAAAGATCAATCTTATAATTGATAGGTCTTTCATTAGAGATTAAATTAGATTGCTTAGCGGTAATCAACGGTACAGGCAAGTTTCCTAACTCAACCTTGAGTTGTATTTTCAAAGCATGTTAGTGAATAATTATTGTTCATTATTCACATCTATACTGATTATTGATTCGCACTTAGTGCATGTTGCATATGTTTATCAGGTATGAAAGGCTGATCACCTTCATTACCATCTGCTCCAGTTGAATTATTCATATTCATTATTGACATTTATTCATGTCGTTCTGATCATTCAGTTATGAAATTTGATTCCTGCTAGTTCACAATTATATTATTGAACGTAGATAGCCTTTTATTCATATTCTTTCAATCATGATATATCCTCAAATAAATTTAACTTGTTGGGCAAATTTATTGCTCACCCTTGCTATATCATGATAAAAATTTACAGATTAAGAGGAAAGCTCGAGTAAAGACAGAAGCAAAGGCAAAGTGGAAGATTAAAGTTATGGTGCAGTTAGATTTATTAAATTTTTTGAAGAAAATAGTATTGTAAACATTTAAGATATTGAAGATATGTATTGAGTTAAAGTTGTAGACCTTGTGATTAATGTGTAAAAGTTTAATGTATAAACAATTTATGTTTATATCTTCCGCAATAATTATAGAAATGATCTACCAGATCTTAGGTAAAAAGTACTCAGATTTGGGGATGCTACAATTAGTATCAAAGCCGTAAGTTATAAACCTTAGGTAGGGGTACCTTGGGCTATAACCGCGGGAAGGATGATAAGCAATAAACTCGAATAGAGTTTAAGCGATACGAGATGAATTTTTGAAAATTCATTATTAAGTAAAGATGAAGATAAATAAGATTCAAAGAAGAATCTTGAAAAGCTATAAAGATAAGAATCTGGAGTTACCTGACTCCATTAATAAAAATGAAAAGTAAAAATAAATAGACGATGTCTATAAGATGAAAAGTGTAAATAAAATCATAATATAATATGATTAAAGAGAAGAATAAGAAGATCGTAAAATCAAACGATCGTAAGTATTTGGAGAAAAGATTACAAAATAAGATCACGACGTGATCAGATTAAATTGTTGAATAACATATGATATGTTAAGTGATTAGAATGATATAGCTTGACGCTATAAAGAGAAGGTACTCAGAAATGGTACAATGTAAACTCATAAAAGAGTGATAAATGTTAAGATACAGATTAAAGAAAATTCGTATTAAGAAAAGAGAAAGTTAGAATTGTGCAGGATTTCAATTGAGGACTCAGGTCAGCAGCTGAGTTGTATGATTCTTTGTATGGGCGGGGAATTTGTACTTGGTTTTAGAATCACTTAGCTTCCTGGTCGTTATAGTGGTTAGGTTGACCAATTCTTTGTATGGGCGGGGAATTGTCCGCTTAGCTTCCTATATTGATTTGTGACCGAGTTTGGTTTGACGACCACTTAGTTTCTGATACTGATAATCATTGAAATGTATGTGTTGCGCTAGTTGCTATATGCATGTTGAGAGGGTGATTCCTTTCTCATGTGTATAACAGATAGATAGGTTATAAGTAGAGAATATCAGGTTAAGTACAAGTTCTTAAAACTCATACTTATGGTACGTTCGTGACTCATAATTATATGAAATGTTTATGAACCCCTCAGCGAAGGGACGCCAAAGGTCTGACTATGACAAGTTCTTAAACTCATATGATTGTGGTAAGTTCCTGAACTCATAATGTGTGGTAAGTTTGATGAACTGGGTATGGAAAAGTTGTGAATGGAGAATTGAAGATGATAGAAATAGATAGACTTATTAAGAAATGGATCAGTAGATAAATTGAAGTTGATGGTGGAAGCATAGATATTCCAAATCTTCTAGCTATGCTAGACTTCGAAGTTTTTGACATCAAGCTAAATTCGCATTGATGTGCCTTTCGAAATAAAATGAATTTTTGTTATCCTCAACACATGGTGACAAGTGTATAGGTGTGGACTTCGGGCCACTAACACATCGTTACCTGTTGTGGCATGATGACACCAAAGATGATTTTCAAAGGTTTTTGCACGGTTTAAAGAAGAGTATATGCTAATTGATTTGGCTAGACGAAAATGATTTGAATGATCAAAATGTATTTTTTTATATCATCAATGTATTATGGAACCTGATGTAGAATGATAAAAATGATGGAGTTATCAATGCAGAATTACTTAGTGTCGGATGCGATCTAAAGATCGTCGAGCCACTATGGAATGATGTAGTATGACAAAGTCACAAAATGTCCCCAAACGGACTGTAAATACAGTGCGGTATCATGACGTCATAAAATGATTTTAAGAATTTTAAAGGTAATTTATTGCCAACTGAATTTGGCTAGCAATGTTTCGATTGAAATTCAAAATTATTTAATATGCGTCTAAGCTATTTGATTTAGCTAGACAAATGTTTATGAAAATTTAAAGTATTTTTGAGAATTTATCTCGAACCAAATTGTTTTGGTGCGGAATCCTATTATAAGACTGAGGTGAACTATGTTGATTGGATAAAATAATCCAATCTAGTAGCGTAAATATTTGCTAGACATGATTGATACGTTATGCATGATGTAAGAGTACGATAGGCTAATCACCTAAAGTACTAGCATTGGTAGTTTATCTTCTTTGTGATTATAAACATACCTAGTAATTTACTATTTTGCGATATAAATATCGTTAAAACTACGTGTTCATGGTCTATATGACCCTTTCAACATGATTTGAAAAGTTTTAACTCCTTAGACTGAAGTCATGGAAGAATGTGATAGTAGCAGAGCTCCTCATATTAGGAAGCAAGATGTACTCATTAAATTGAGCATGAAATCAAGTAAAGGTTAATTTTAAAATCTAGTTTTGATGAATCAAAGGAGTGGTGATTAGTAGACTGTAATTTTGAGCAAGAAATTCTTAGAAGAAGGGGTGAATGTGACAATACAAAAATTTATAAAATCTTGAATGATTAGAATAAAGGTTAAAGAATAAAACCTAAAAGAGAATTTGAGGATTTATTTAAAAATTTTAAGAAGAACCTATATGGTTTCTTAATTGAATGAGAATAAAGAAATATGGGTTACAAAATTCTAAAATCCTAGAAATGAATTGATATGTATTTGAATGAATATCAAGAAAAAGGTATTATGATAGCTGTAAAATTTGATGTGAATTGAATAGTGTAAGAAATGTTATACTAATATAGGTGGAAATTTATTAAGGAAATAAGATTTCACATGAAGAGATGCTATGAGGTTAAACGAAGATGAGTTTATGTATAGAAATATATATACGTAGTAAGGTGCTATATATATTTTAGCAAGAGGAATGATGAATTAAGTTAATGATATAAGGATCAAGAAAAAACTATGTTAATAATTAACATAGCTTGAATGTGGGCCTTGATTGGCAAATAAGAAGATAAATAAGTTTAAATTTATTAGCTAATATGATTAGCAATAAAAATGGCGTAAGATAAAACTCAAAATTTAATTTAGAGATAGAATTTTGAAGCACGGAATGCTCGGTTACTTCCGAAACGTCAAGTTTAGTCAGAAAGGACAATTAACACAAAATATGTAAGGGTTGACTTTTTGGTCAAAGTCAATAGTTGATTTTTATAGAAAAGGTCAAAATTGGAGTTAGAAGTGAAATATGTTATGATAATGTGAATTATGTATGTGATTAAATAAATATACATTATATAATGTGAAGACATTTATTTTGTATATAAAAGTAAGTAAGAATTAAGTTATGTAACCTAATATATATATTAGGTGTGTTAATTAAATAACTTGAGAGATTATAATATGATAGAATATCAGTATATAAATATATACTAACATTAAGAGATTTATTTTATACATCTCAGTTAATTAATTTTATAACTTAATTATAGGAAGTCTAATTGGGTTAAGGAAATAAATGTGCATGAGTAAGAATTTAAGTTATAATTGAGGAAATGAAAATCCTAATTAAATAATTAGGAAAAGATAGAATTAAATGTAGTAGACTATGTAAATTACATGGCCCAATAATGTTAAGTAGAAAGCCTAAAAGTTGAAATTGGTGGCCCAACTTTAAACCCAATTAAGGAGGGGCATATTGGACATTTGGTATGCTAAATAAGAATTAAAAAGAAATCAATTTTTAAGGATAATAATGTGACGCCCCTAAAACAGGTATACATCACCCATCTTGAGTCGCCAAATACATGATACAAAATTCAAATACAACTTAATTATACAACAGTCGTGTAGAATACGACAAAACATAATCTAAGAGTTTTAATAAGAATATTGTCATCTAGACAATATCCACCCTCAATGGAGTCCTCATTACATTTCTTGTCACACTATTTTATAGAATAGTGAGGACTACTAAAATAACCATCTGGACCATCAATCCCTTTCCCGACTAGTCCCAGCTACGTTCTCATTTCCTAAAGAGAACAGTGAAAGAAAGGGTGAGCTCAACTTGCCCAGTAAGAAATATTATGACTAAGATAATGCAGAATAAATTATCATTAGCCTTCAACAGTGTTAAACTGATAAAATATAATAATCATCAAGTTTAACTGCAGCGGAACAAGCAATCCATTAGAAAAGTCTAGTAGAGAATAAAATCTACTATCTTCTATGATTTAAAAAGTTTTTCATCACTTTTATCGCTGAGACTCAGCTTAATAAATAAACCGCATCATCCCTGCACTACGGTTAAGGATATTCATTAGTATCACGACCATAAATTATCCATGCACTACGGGCCAAGGATATTCGTTTATTCATCAATGGTCATGATCATGCCAACAACTGTCCATCAATGCACTACGACCAATGAGGACTTTTACCACATCATTTGTAACATTATGGTCATGATTATACCGAATAATCCCTGGTCATAATCATACCAAGTCCATCTATGCACTACAGGCCACAGATGACTTTCAACATAATATAAGCATGAGGATGATGACAATGATATAAGAATTCAATAAAACAAGTTCAAGAATTAATTTATCCAGGAACCAATAACATCCAAATTGTCAACATAATACTTCTTTGTGGAGTAAAATTCAAGAATGCTCAGAAGAATATCTCTGTAACGACCCCAAAATTCATACAATTTAATTCTCGACTTCGGTCGTTAATAATACATTTAACCTCTAGTTTTATATCATTAAACGATAATATAACCATTGAAATTTGCAGAATAATTAAAATATTCTATTACAATTAAAATTTTCTATTTACAAACTATTCTCGTTCCCAGAACTTTTAACCTTTACATTATATCTCTTCGATTCAAATTTGTATCATGAATCATTACAACAAAATGACTATACAAAGTCTTACATCATCAATGGATTTCCAAATATACCGGATAGCTCAACTTACAATTTAACAACATGTTACATTCAAAATATTAAATACATTTCTCATAAAACATAAGGAATCTTCAAGTATCACGTCGGATTCATAACTTTCAGGTAACACATAACTTTACCTTGAAATCTTGACATGCAAAAATGGTTATTTGCAAGGTTGAGCTCGACTGCCCAGTAAAATCTAACAGTTTTCATGCAACACGTAGCATATAATATCATGCTCAACATATATCTCTTAAACATTGAACTATCATAACATATATAGAGATTGAGTTCCTTACTTAATTGGCATACTTTACTCAATTAATGTAGTCATAAGTTGACTTTGACGTTTCATACTTTCACATAAATTTAACACATATCATGTTATTTGCAAGAAAGACTTAAAACAATTAATCATCAAGTTCACGTAGCAAATAGGAACTGAAAGACTTGCCTTGATCGTTGTTTACAAATTACTAAAAATAGCTTAACTGCTTTGCGTACCTCCTACAACAGTTCAAAGGTTCATAATCACAAGCATTAGTTACACATATAACGAAACCACAATGACTCTTAGTCTTAATCTTTTATAACTTGCATCTCTTTGAGATTTAACACATATCTTTAGGTGTTTACTCCTCTTCGTATGATACTTATCATTACATAATCTCATTTTTTTGTGTTCTTTAAACTTCTTTCGAAACCAACACTTAACGTTCATTAAAGTCGTCATAGATTCCATTACCCCATATTAAATGCATTACACTTGTTGACAACAA
Source organism: Panax notoginseng (assembly GCA_016801055.1). Classification (NCBI taxonomy): domain Eukaryota; kingdom Viridiplantae; phylum Streptophyta; class Magnoliopsida; order Apiales; family Araliaceae; genus Panax; species Panax notoginseng. The sequence goes on from CM029017.1 coordinate 106,192,478, forward strand.
CTAGGGATCACATTATCTATTAGATATGCTAACATACCATAACATGTACATTTCTAGCTAAACTTACTATTTTAGCACAAATCTTTCTTTACCATTTACATTTCAGAAATTCTAAGTGTTTACTTCGCAACACTTGTCTAACATTCATTGTGTACACTAAGTTATCACATAACGCGTTCGAAATTTACTAATCATTTTTACCACTTTGAACTCACTAACCCCATAACACAACCTTGTTTTAGCCTTGTTGTTACGTGTTAGACACATTACCATAACCTTTAGCTAAGCTACAAAGAACGACTAAAGTCTGCAGAATTAGCAGACTTCAGTGTTTGAAATTGGGCACTCACGCGGCCGCGCGAGTTTTGTACTGGGAGGCTACGCGCCCGCACCAAAGGGCTGCGCGCCCGCGCGACACACAGAACTCAGTTTTTGCATAACAGAGCTTCGACACTTTTCTTAAGCCAACTAACTCGAATTTTACCCACCAAACAGTGGTAATAACACGTAAGATAAATATAACAGTATCAGAAACATGTTTGCTAACATTTACAACCAATTAGCACAATTTATCAACAACTAAAACTATTTTAATTTCTCAATTTTCATGTTTTTCATAAAAACTCAAATTTCTTGATATTCATTCTAAAAATCATCGCTGTCAATTCAATACTTGACCAAATCATCTCCTTCAAATTATGTTATGTTCGTATCTCAATGAACTAACATAAACAAAACTCAATTAACATTTTAGCACGCAATTTGACCCTTAAAATTGGTACTTACCTAAGCCATATAAACAATACATACAAACATACACTGTCGATTAACTTCTTCTACTGTCAAACGAATTTTAGCATGCAATTGTTGTTTAAACATAATCTCTAATTACTATATACTCATATAATCACAAGTAACCAACTATCTAATAATAATTTGAAGATATGAAATTTACAGAACATGAGAAAACTTCTTGCCGTGAAATACATATATATGTATATGCACACATATATAAATCTAAGATTGTGAACATACCTTCAAGTAGTGTGTAATTCTTGCTACAATCACTGGAATTGTTGAAAATTCTAAGCTTTCTCTCAATTTCTCTTAACTCTCAGTTCTCTCTATTGCCTCTAGACTAGCAAAGTTAGAATGAAGCTTTGATAGCCAGTATACGTAATAACCAAAATGAAAAACTGATATGGCCTTAATACATATATTAAATATATCGGTTACCAACATAAACGTATATAATATAAATATATTATATTTATTATTTTATTTATTTATTTAATTTAATTTAAATAACTAAAAATCTCAAAAGCTATAAGGCTTGATTGGCAAAACCCTTTAAATATTAAAGAATTAATATATTAAGCCTTGTTTGTTAAAACTAAATTAAACTACTTTAATTTATTTTAATAGCTCCTTATAATATAGTTATTTGTCATACTATATTTAATCAAGCTTTCATATTTATTTTAATTAATGCAAATCACAATTAATTAAATAAATTCTTTAATCACATAACTCAATACAAATAATTAACCATTAAATTGAAATATCAATATAATAATAATTTCCTTAATTCATTAATTATTTATTTAACAAATAATTAACCAAATAAAATTAAATCAATTAAATAAATATTTATTCCATGATAAACACATCCATTAAATATTTATATAACTCAATAAATATTTAATATTATAATTTAAAATTCTGGAATGTTACAATTTTCATGTAAAGATACTGGATGAAGCGCAAATATCAAAGATATTCCACTAATTTTATGGAGTATAAAAGCTAAAACTTTAACCAACTAAGTATAATAAAGAATGGAATAACAAAAGAATTCACCAAGCATGCGATAGACCGCACAGACAGGTTATTCCAACAGAATGATAAATAATGGAACCAGGTCATGCGTAAATGCACAGACAGGATATTCCAACAAAATGATAAATAATAGAACCAGGTCATGCGTAAAGCACAAACAGGATGTTCCAACAGAATGATAAATAATGGAACCAGGTCATGCATAAAGCACAGACAGGATGTTCCAACAGAATGATAAAGAATGGAATAATAGAAGAATTTCACCAAGTATAGGGCAGTCCGCGTATACAGGTTATTCCAACAGAATAATAAAGAATGGAATAACAGAAGTTCTCTTCATGAATACAAAAGAAATAATACCCCTTACCTTAGAAAAACTGGATACTGGAATAGTTATTTAGTAGACTTCTCTTCTTCTTTCTCTCTATAATTTCTCTCTATAATAATTACTCTAAAGCTTTTGTGAATTGGTGAGAAATGAAGGAAGAATGAGCTTCTATTTATAGGAAAATATAGTTTCGATAATTGCACGTTTTGGGGCTCAAAATATTACAGTATAATACCTTCCTCTTTTTTTACATTTTTAATTTAGTCCTGCAAGTATTATCAAACTTGCACCACCTCCCCTAATAGTACATGAATGCGAATCAATAGTACACACATATGAACAAATAGTTATAAGCATGTGAAATAATAGCAATTAATTGCTCATTTATCCGATTGGTCAATATAACCCCCAGACATCAATTATTATCGAAAAAAATGTCGATTTCTACTAACACTAATAATCCCAACACAATGGAACTATCAATTTCATCTTTAATCAACACAACTTATTCATCATTAATATTATAACTCACAATATTTAACAACCAGATCGTTCCCAGGAAAGAGGGGGCTTTTCGATAAGGATTTCTCCTTATTGGCGCGCAATTAGGTGACCAAACCTCTCCTTGACAGAACTTCTAAACATTGTCAATATTGCAAATAATAATATGAATAACTTTGTCGTCTCAATTATTGATTTAATAATAATAAATATTATGCAGATGATACTGTGACAATAATTGAATCAATAATATAAGAGATATGATGCAGCAATTACTGTAGCAATAATTGAGTATAACTGAGTGACTTCTCACGTAAGCATCCATAATCAATACCGTGTGCTACTATGCAACCACGCATATTACTGTACTTTTACTACCGGGTAGTTCAACAGTTTTAACGGTAACACTTTCGCCGTTATTTTTATAAAAAGATAATTATGTCGTTTTCTAACTACGACAATACTTCCGTTGTGGGGTCCACCAATTATTGTGCCATCGTACGAATATTTTCTATTAAAACGAATATTCCCCGACCAATCGAATATTATATAACCACTTGCTTACTTTACAAAATTTGTAAATATTACCCACAACTATAACATTATATCAAATCCACACCATAATATTCAAAAATATATTTCGAGAAAATTATTCTTTATTCATAAAAGTTGGGGTCTTACAACCTCCCCTTCTTATGAAATTTCATCCTCGAAATTAGGGTACTTACCTGGTATATCGAAGAGGTGAGGATACCTTGATTTTATTTCAGATTCTAACTCCCAGGTCATTTCCTCAACATCGTGGTTTCTCTACAAAACTTTGACTTGAGGTATAACTTTAGAGCGTAGAATATGATCCTTCTTATCTAAGATTTTAACAGGTAACTCTTCATACGTTAAATCTTCCTCTATCTCGTCTGGTTCTAATTCAATAATGTGGTTCAGGTCTTTCACATATTTACATAACATAGATATGTAAAAAATGTTATGAACACGAGACATACTTGGCGGTAAGGCGAGTCTATAGGCCACAGTTCCTACTCGATTGAGGATTAAAAATGGGCCAATGAATCGAGGGTTGAGCTTTCCTCTCTTTCCAAATCTCGTAACTCTTTTTTATAGAGCAACACGTAACAACACATGATCTCTAATATCGAATTCACGTCCTTTCGATGAAGATCAGCATAACTCTTTTGTCGGTCTTGTGAGGTTTTTATACGTTGTCGGATCGTTTGAATCTTTTCCATAGTCATACGTACCAACTCCAGTCCCAACAACGTTACTTCACCTACCTCATCCCAGCATACTAGAGAACGACACTTTCTTCTATACAACGCCTCAAATGGAGCTATGCCAATACTTGCTTGATAACTGTTGTTGTAGGAAAACTCCACCAATGGTAAAAACTTGTCCCAACTTCCTTTGAAGTCAAGGATACAGAGTCTTAATAAATCTTCAAGAGTTTGAATAGTCCTCTCCGACTGCCCGTCCGTCTGAGGATGATATGCCGAGCTAAATCGTAAATTTGTGCCCATAGCTTTTTACAAACTAACCCAAAATCTTGAAGTGAATCTTGGGTCTCGATCAGAAACTATGGATACCGGCATACCATGCAGTCTTATAATCTCATTTATGTGCATACGAGCAAGACGTTTAAGTGTATAAGTTTCTCGTATAGGTAGGAAATGAGCTGACTTGGTCAATCTATCAACAATGACCCAAATTATATCTATGCCTTGAGAAACCTTGGGAAGACCAGTAACGCAATCCATGATAATGTGCTCCCACTTCCATTCTAGAATTTCAAGTGGTTGCAATGGACCTTTTGGTACTTGATGCTCCGCCTTGACTCGTTGACAAATTAAATACCTTGAGATAAACTCTGCTATCTCTCTCTTCATATTGCTCCACCAAAATGTATGTCGAAGATCACAATACATTTTGGTACTTCCAGGATGGATTGCAAACGGTGTGTTGTGCGCCTCCATCATGATTTTATACTTTAAATCAGGGTTGTTAGGAACAAAAAGTCTGGAGTTGACTCGAAGTATTCCTTCTTCATCGATTCTTGCTTCCGTCATAGCACCTTCTTGCACTTTCTTCCTCATACGCATCAGCTCCAGGTCTGTAGCTTGAGCAACTTTAACTTTATCGATTAAAGTCGGTTCTACTCGTATATTCGCCATCATCACATGGGTCCCTGGAGTCTTTAACTCTATCTCCATCCTTTGTAAGTCATATAAAATGGGCCTTTGCGTTGACAATAATGCACTCATACTCGCATATAATCTTCTACTCAATGCATCAGCTACTTCGTTTGCTTTTCTCGGATGGTATTGAATAGTATGATCATAATTTTCAACAGTTCGAGCCAACGTCGTTGCCGCATGTTGAGTTCCCTTTGAGTGAAGAAATATTTGAGGCTTTTATGATCTGTATTGATCTCCACTTTCTCCCCATATAGGTAATGCCTCCAAATTTTAAATGCAAAGACAACTGCTGCCAACTCTAGATCATGAGTAGGATAATTCCTCTCATATTTTTTGAGTTGTCGAGAGGCATAGGCTATGACTTTCTCATGTTGCATGAGAACACATCCTAAACCTTTGCCTGAAACATCACTGTAGATGAAAAATCCCTCCGAGCCAGATGGTATTGTCAGAACAGGTGCTAAAATGAGTCTCCTCTTGAGTTCTTGAAAACTCTTCTCACATTCCACGCTCCAACCGAATTTTGTATCTTTTCGAGTCAGCTGAGTTAATGGAGTAACGATTTAAGAAAACTCTTCTATGAATCTTCGATAATAACTAGCTAAGCCGAGAAAGCTACGTACTTCGGTCACTGATTTAGGTTGCTCCCAGCTTTGAATAGCTTCAATCTTTACCGGGTCAACAGATATTCCATGACTTGATACTACGTGCCCAAAGAATGCTACTTCCTCAAGCCAGAACTCGCATTTCTTCAACTTGGCATAAAGCTTATTTTCACGAAGCTTTTGGAGTATCAACCTCAAGCGTTGCTCATGATCTTCAAGGCTTTTAGAATATATGAGGATGTCATCAATAAAGACAATCACAAAATGATCCAAATATTCCTTGAATACTCGGTTCATCATATCCATGAAGGCAGCAGGAGCATTAGTCAATCCAAAAGATATGACTAAGAATTCATAATGCCCGTACCGAGTTCTGAAGGCAGTCTTTGGAATATCCTCAGTTTTAACCTTCAGCTGATGATATCTAGAACGAAGATCAATCTTTGAAAAGAATTGTGCTCCTTATAACTGGTCAAACAAATCGTCAATGCGAGGTAACGGGTACCTATTTTTGATGGTGACATGATTCAACTCCCGATAATCAATACAAAGTTGCATACTTCCATCTTTTTTCTTCACGAATAGAACAGGAGCACCCCAAGGAGACTTACTAGGACGAATAAAATCAATGTCTAACAATTCCTGCAATTGGGTCTTTAACTCCTGAAGTTCAATAGGAGCCATTCGATATGGGGCTTTGGAAATAGGTTTTGTACCGAGTTCAAGGTCGATACAAAATTCAACTTCATGCTCTGGGGGTAGGCCAGGAAGTTCTTCAGGGAATACGTCGGGAAATTTATTAACGATAGAAATATCCTTCAAATCTAACATATTTTTGTTTAAATCCGTGACATGAGCTAAGAAAGCTTGACATTCATTTTTTAATAAACGAATAGCTTTATGGCTTGAGATGACAGTGATTGATTTAAATGGTTTGGTTGCTTGAATTCTCATAATAGGTTGGTTAGGAATATGAAAGCTAACAACCTTACGAAAATAATCAATTTTTAGCATGATGAGTAGTTAACCAATCAATCCCTAGAATCACGTCAAATACAAGTATTTTTAAGGAGATAAGATCGACAGGTAACATGCGGTTACCGATTTAAATCAAACAAGACTTATACACAGTGGATGTAATGAAGGTTTCTCCCAGTAGAGTTTTAACAGATAAGTCAATGTCTAACTTCTCCGGAGTTAAATTTAAACGTTGAGCGCAAGTAGGAGAAATAAAAGAATGGGTAGAACCGGTATCAAATAAGGTATATACTTCGCTAGAGTTTATGATAAGCTTACCCGTGATGACCTCGTTCGGGTTCCTTACTTTCTTGGGAGGTCACAACAAACGCTCTCTCTTAAACTACCGGTTTTGACTTTTTTGGGACGGCCTTTGGTGCCTCCATCCCAGCTGGACTTATCTTCGGTGCACGACAAAATCAGGCTAGGTGACCTTCTCTTTCATAATTATAACACGCTTTGGACTGCATCGCGCAGTTTGGACTGATGTGTCCCTCCCCTCAGCATTTAAAGCATATGATAGGTGGTCGTTCTCCTTCCTTAACAATGGGTGTTGGTGCTAACGTGTTTCCATCATTGTTGAATCTCATCTTCTTAAAATGTCTACTTTTATTGTCTTGGCCATGATTACCACCGAAGTGGTTACCATTTTTGGCATGTTGATTCCCTACACGTTTGTTGTCACCGCTTTGATGACTGCTACCACTGGTATTTTCATTCTGCCGACTGCTTTCTCTTGGTTGCTTTGACTCATTATCGCGCTCCAATAACTTAGCCCTATTTACAACATCTGAATACAAACACAGTTTATGAGAAATAAGATATTGACGTATCTCCGGTTTCAAACCTCTTAAAAATATCCGCGTCATTCTTTCCTCATTATCAACCAAGTGGGACGCAAACCAGGATAACTCTGCAAATTTAGCCTCGTATTGCGATACGGTCATATTATTTTACTCCAACTTGATAAACTCCACCTCTTTCATGTGACGAATACTTTCGGGAAAGTACTTGCCGTTGAATAGTTCTTGGAACTTCTCCCAAGATATCTTCAGTGCGGCAGGTTGAGTACGCTTTACTGATTTCCACCAGTAATCTGTCTCTCCTCGCAACATAGAGGTGGCAAAGGGAACCTTTTGCTCCTCGGAGCATCCCAAGACATCAAATATCTTGGTGATTTGCTTTATCCACGCTTCCGCCTTAAGTGATTTTGGCTCTCCAATAAACTACGGTGGTCCCAGCTCCTTGAACTGTTTAGCCATGACCGTCCGAGAGTTTCCAGTGTTTCCACCTACTTTTTGGACAGGAGCCGCTCTCGGCTGATGTTGCATGTATTGCATAAAGCCTCTGAATATTCCATCGTTCATCATTTGGTCAGTGTTGTTGTTTGCATGAGGATTGTCGCCTTTCTGATGTACATTATCCTGATTATTGATCTGTGGAGACTCAACGGTCTCCTGTGCTCCATTGCTATTCTCAACATTCTCGGATGTCATTTTCAAATACTACCACAAAACAAGGGTTAATTAACATGCAACATATTATCCATATACTCTGACCAACTAATTAAATACCAAATAAACTTAGGTAGGTCATACTAGCGAAGTAATTCTCTATCTCTCCCCTCCTAGTTCTAGTTTCACATCTTAGCCAGAGATCATATCCCTAAGCTTTGATACCAACTGTGACGCCCCCAAAACAGGTATACATCACCCATCTTGAGTCGTCAAATACATGATACAAAATTTAAATATAACTTAATTATACAACAGTCGTGTAGAATACGACAAAACATAATCTAAGAGTTTTAATAAGAATATTGTCATCTAGACAATATCCACACTCAATGGAGTCCTCATTATATTTCTTGTCACACTATTTTATAGAATAGTGAGGACTACTAAAACAACCATCTGGACCGTCAATCCGTTTCCTGACTAGTCCCAGCTACTTTCTCATTTCCTGAAGAGAACAGTGAAAGAAAGGGTGAGCTCAACTAGCCCAGTAAGAAATATTATGACTAAGATAATGCAGAATAAATTATCATTAGCCTTCAACAGTGTTAAACTGATAAAATATAATAAACATAAAGTTTAACTGCAGCGGAACAAGCAATCCATTAGAAGAGTCAAGTAGAGAATAAAATCTACTATCTTATATGATTTAAAAAGTTTTTCATCACTTTTATCGCTGAGACTCAGCTTAATAAATAAACCACATCATCCCTGCACTATGACCAAGGATATTCATTAGTATCACGACCACAAATTATTCATGCACTATGGGCCAAGGATATTCGTGTATTCATCAATGGTCATGATCATGCCAACAACTGTCCATCAATGCACTACAGTATAATACCTTCCTCTTTTTCTATATTTTTAATTTAGTCCTGTAAGTATTATCAAACTTGCACCATCTCCCCTAATAGTACATGAATGTGAATCAATAGTACACACATGTGAACAAATAATTATAAGCATGTGAAATAATAGCAATTAATTACTCATTTATCTGATTAATTATCCGATTGGTCAATATAACCCCCCAGACATCAATTATTATCGAAATAAATGTCTATTTTCACTAACACTAATAATCTCAACACAATGGAACTATCAATTTTATCTTTAATCAACACAACTTATTTATCATTAATATTATAACTCACAATATTTAACAACCAGGTCGTTCCCAAGAAAGAGGGGGCTTTCCGATAAGGATTTCTTCTTATTGGCGTGCAATTAGGTGACCAAACCTCTCCTTGACAGAACTTCTAGACATTGTCAATATTGCAAATAATAATATGAATAACTTTGTCGTCTCAATTATTGATTTAATAATAATAAATATTATGCAGATGACAATGTGACAATAATTGAATCAATAATATAAGAGATATGATGCAGCAATTACTGTAGCAATAATTGAGTATAACTGAGTGACTTCTCACGTAAGCATCCATAATCAATACCATGTGCTACTATGCAACCACGCGTATTACTGTACTTTTACTACCGGGTAGTTCAACAGTTTTAACGGTAACACTTTCGCCGTTATTTTTATAAAAAGATAATTTTGTCGTTTTCTAACTACGACAATACTTCCGTTGTGGGGTCCACCAATGATTGTGCCATCGTACGAATATTTTCTATTAAAACGAATATTTCCCAACCAATCGAATATTATATAACCACTTGCTTATTTTACAAAATTTGTAAATATTACCCACAACTATAACATTATATCAAATCCACACCATAATATTCAAAAATATATTTCGAGAAAATTATTCTTTATTCATAAAAGTTGGGGTCTTACAAATAAGGTCACATGGCCAACCAAGATAAGGAGAGGAAGGGGGAATGAATGTAATCATTTCAAGCTTCCAATTTTCTAAAGATATGTACAAGATTGGCTAGGTGTCTCTCTTTTATTTGGCCATATAATTTTATTTAGATTACAAGCAACCTTATAATGATGAAGAAAGAGAAAGAGAGAGTGAATAGGGGGAATGAATATTAGATATACAATTATATCTATACATTTTTTTACCAAACCACAAAAGCTATTTCATTTCTCTCTCATCCTATTACTTCCTTTTAGCTAATAAAATAAAACCAAAAGAGATGAGCAATTTTGGCAGCCACAAGAGGTAAAGGAGAGGAGTTTTTGATCTTCAAGCTATCCAAGATCATCATCTACTTTGAAAGATTAAGGAAGGCTAGCAAAAGATAAAGGTATAAACCACCTTTTATCTAAGTTATTCTTAGTTGTTTAAATAAAAGTTTGGATTTATGTTCTTGAACTTCAAAACTCTAGATTTATATGATCTAGAGTGTGTTATGTGTGGATCTATCCATCTTGTGTGTTAAAAGTTAAATCTAAAGTATGAAATGGAAACTAGATTTTTTAAAATGTAGAAAATCCTAATTTTTAGTCTTGATGATGTTTAACCTTGTGTTTGATGCTTGTTTGATGGAATAGATCATGTATTATGGTAGATTCATGGGTATATGAAGTATTAGTAGGTATTATGATGAGTTATGTTGGTTATTATGTGAGAACATAGAAGGTTTCTTAGAAATTACCAAGAGTTAAAAATTAAATCAGATTTTTGTGAAATTGAAACATGAAATTCAAATGACCATATCTTCTATTATATTTCAAATTTTTTAGTGTAGTCAAGTATTAAAGTTAGATATATGAGTTTTCTAACTTATCCAAGTGGAATCACTGGAAAATGTGTTTTAGATTTTCGTGTGGACTGATTTTAGTAAAGGAGTCAAAAACAGAAAAATGACAAAAGTATACTGCCAAAGATTTTGCAAGGGCTGTTTCGGCAACTTAAATTGTGAAATAAATTCCGGCTTTTGGGACATGAAAATATATGGTATTAAGTACCTCCTGTCCAAAAATGAACTCATTCCGACATAAAATGACCAAGTTATGACCTTTTCAATTTCTATGATTTTTCGACAAAAATCGCTATAACTAGAGTTCTATAACTCCGATGGCCACAAAATTTAACTGGAGGCTCACTTTAACACGTACAAGATTGTGTCAAGAGATGGGAATTTCTGGAGTTTAGCATGATAGGGCGAATTTCTTAAGCTACGCACTAAAAATAATTTTTGGAAAATACTAAAAGAAGTTGGAAAATTATGGAAAAATACTTTTTGTGTCTGAAATATATGTATATGTGTTTGGACAAAGGATAGAAAAATAATAAGATGATTTGGTATTTTCATGATAAGGATATGAAATCCAGCTTGATGGATTGAAGAATCTGATGAATCCAGCTTGCTGGATTGAAAAACAGTTTACTGAATTGAAAATTTGTTGAATCATGCTTGTTGGATTGCAATCTAGTTGCTGGATTTGAAATTCAGGTTGCTGGATTTGGAATCCAGACTACTGAATTGGTAATTTGATTACTAGATTTAGAATCCAGGTTGCTGAATTAGTATTTGACTTATTAGATGTTAAAGAAGAACTTAAAATATATAAGATTAGAGTGTTAAATCATAATGTATATGATATAGTGATTAAGGAATTATCAAAGGATGATAATAATGCTGATATGTTAAGATGTTATCTAATATTTGATTAAGTGTTAGATAATTTATGAATAAAGAAATAGTATTATGAGTTAGCAGGTATGTTATACTAATTAAAAGATCAATCTTATAATTGATAGGTCTTTCATCAGAGATTAAATTAGATTGCTTAGCGGTAATCAACGGTACAAGAAAGTTTCCTAACTCAACCTTGAGTTGTATTTTCAAAGCATGTTAGTGAATAATTATTGTTCATTATTCACATCTATACTGATTATTGATTCGCACTTAGTGCATGTTGCATATGTTCATCAGGTATGAAAGGCTGATCACCTTCATTACCATCTGCTCCAGTTGAATTATTCATATTCATTATTGACATTTATTCATGTCGTCCTGATCATTCAGTTATGAAATTTGATTCCTGCTAGTTCACAATTATATTGTTGAACGTAGCTAGCCTTTTATCCATATTCTTTCAATCATGATATATCCTTAAATAAATTTAACTTACTGGGCAAATTTGTTTCTCACCCTTGCTATATCATGATAAAAATTTACAGATTAAGAGGAAAGCTCAAGTAAAGACAGAAGCAAAGACAAAGTACAAGATTAAAGTTATGTTGCGGTTAGATTTATTAAATTTTCTAACAAAAATAGTATTATAAACATTTAAGATAGTGAAGATATGTATTGAGTTAAGGTTGTAGACCTTGGGATTAATGTGTAAAAGTTTAATGTATAAACAATTTATGTTTATATCTTCCACAATAGTTATAGAAATGATGTACCAGATCTTAGGTAAAAAGTACTCGGATTTGGGGATGCTACATAATAACATGCTCAACATACATTTCATAAGAAATTGAACTAACATAACATACATGTTGCAGTTCATATAAAAAGTATAAAGTTTGAGTTCCTTACTCAATCAGCATTCATTACTCAACCAACGTAGTCATAAATTAACATTAATGTTTAATACTTTCAACATATATATGATAAGTAGGCTTTATACCTACTTATTCAAAATTTGTTACTTGACTTAGTTGCTTAATCTCATGTTTCTTAGTTACTTTTCATGTATTTTGTGTTCGTTTTGTAGATTATATGCTTGGGAGCTGAAATTACAAAGAATTATTATGAAATCGTAAAGAAAAGCAATCCGGACATCGTTTGGGCTTTCATGTTCATTTCATGTTTTTGGCTTGAAACTTGTCTTACATTGTAGAGCTTCTTCTTAGCTTTTCGGAACAACTTGAATCATTCCAATCGGAGTTCGGATGCAAGAGTTATGATATTTGTACCAACGGACGTCGAACTTCACTGTTTTGGGTGGCCATTTGCATATCAATCACTTCCATCCCACTTTCAACCTTCATCCATTCGTTATTTCTCAATTCTCAAAGAATAAACATTGTAGAACTCGTTGATATCTTCGATTTGATAGGTGGCAGGCCTCGTAACTCATCCCGAATCAAAAGTTATGGTCGTTTTCCCAAAGAACGTCAGAGAAGAAAAGGAACCCCCGCCGGGGCGGGCTTTTCCTTCACAAAACCCCTGCCGGGGCAGGCATACCAGCTGGAAAACATTAGGGACCCCCACCGGGGTGGGCCCTTTACAAGGCTAAACCCCCGCCGGGGCGGGGGTACGTGTAGAAAAGACGTTTTTTGGCCAAATTTGAGTTCGGGAAGGATTATTTCGATCCGATTGACTCATGGACTTCCAAGAGGACTTAAAGACATATAAAGAGACTTATAAAAGGAGAAGAATAAGAAGGATTAAAGGGGAGGGAGAGGATTCCATTAGATTAAAGTAGAGTAGAATAGTAGTAAACACTAGTTCTTATTAGATTTGGAGATCGAATCAACTTGGAGACCATTGAAGATTCAAAGTAGAAGCGAGGAGAGAGCTTCAAATCTGCAGACAACATATTCTATCTTCTTATCTTCTTCTATCTTTATCTTTTATTGTTTATTCAATTGTGGATTCTTAGTTTTAATTCAATAATCATGAACTAATTCTTTGTTTGAGATTACAGTGGATCTTATTGTGTAGTTTATTTTAATATGATTCGCTATCAATTATTATGTTATATCGTGAGGATTATCTATTGTGATTTGGACTTAATTGTTTAATTGCCTAGCTAACAATTACCGTATATAAACTCGAGAGATGAAGTATAGATTTATATTTTATCATGATAGCATGTGTTTGTGATTTTTGCATAGATGGAATTCATGATTCGTGTTTAGGATAGAAATTTGCCTTTACGCCATATGTAATCTTATAGAGAACTTGTGCTTTAAATCCTTTTTAATTGTAATTCACATAGAGATATAGTGGATTAGTTAATTAGGGTGTCTTGCTTATTTCTATCATCTGTGAATTTAAGTGAGTATAGGTATTATGCATCGAGAGGTGGTTTTATCTGCTTTAGTGTTCTTGATTAATAATTTAGGATAGAGAATAATTGATGAGAAGTGTGTTAACTTAAATGAAGCAATAAGTGAAGTTGTGATCTTAAATTTCCGTAATCTTAATTTAACTAGTGGAATTTAATAATAATTTAATTTATATAATTTGAAATTCATTCGTTTAAATAAGATTGAGTTGGTTACGGGTTAGTACTTGATGATTTTTATTAAACAATTCCTCGTGAAAACGATACTCTACTTTCATTTTATTACTTGTTGATCACGTATACTTGCGTGTTGTGCGTAATTAGATTTTACCCAACAAGTTTTTGGCGCCACTGCCGGGGAATTAGTTAATATAATTTTTGACAATTTTAGCTTCAATCAAATTAGTCTTAATTTAAACATTTTTTTTTCTTTTTATTTAATTCTCTTTCTATTTTTCTCTCTTTTCAGGTACCATGTCTGGATGCAATTATCAATGGCCTTATTCGAATATGACTCAGCCAAGGGACACATGAATTGATGGACTCAATGCATTTTCTGCATTATCAGCACAACTTGAGACACTTTCGAGGAGATTGGACGTTGTTGTAGCCCAACTTAATCGAAGGATAACAGTTAATTGTAATTATTGTGCTGGTAATCATCCGAGTTATCAATGCACCATTAGTTTTTGGCCGAGACAACACGGTGGTGAATACCTCAATAATTATACATATGCTAATTATCATCAAGTTTGGGGGTATCACCCAGATTTGTCATGGAGCTATACTTATGAAGACCAATACTACGCTCTAAATCCAACATACACACCAGAATTTTCATGTCCACCTCCATTGTCACAAGAAGAAAAGCCAAATCCAAGGGATGTAATATTAAAGGGTATAGCAAACCTAGAGGAGATGAGGATTAGCCAAGAGCTGTCAACCCAAAATTTTAATAATCGGATGAAACAACTCGTCACTACCTCAACCAATGGTCCTCAATACATGGCTTCCGAGACTAAGACAAATAATTCAAGGTTGGAGGAATTATTGTCCAAGTTCGTAGCATCAAATGAGGAGATGAGGATTAATCAAAAGTGGTCAATTCAGAATCAAGAGATATCAATTCAAAATCTGCAGAACCAGATGGATTAAATGCTCAAAGCCTTGAACAACTGTCCTCAAAAAAATTGGTGTAATGATGAGGATTTCGAGATTGATGAAGTGCCCGAGCTAAATCTACAACTGGATGAGCCACAATATTTTGAAAAAGAGGAGACAAGTGGGGATAATGAAAATAAGGTCGATGAAGAACTAATTATGAGTACTAACGAGGATGAGCTGATGTTATTAATGCCTCAAGTGACTTCTCCACCAAAGTTCAAGGATCCAATTAGATTTACAAAATCTTGTCTGCTAGGTAGTCATGTCATCGGCAATACTCCTTGTGACGTAAAAGCGAGTACAACTTGAAGCCATGGTGCGATGAGCTGGAGAAGATAGAAGAAGAGATTGTTGTGTCTGACAAGCTTCAATGCCAGAATCTATTCGCAGACACAATGGAGAAAACACCTAGATGTTGGACGTACTTGAATGTGATCTTATCTAAAGAAAGCATACTAGGTGACTTTAATGCAATGGCTATCACAATTGGGAACCTACCAAAAGCTACATTATTTCCGATGGATGGAGGGTTCCTCAACTTTGGAAGAGGAATTGGATAGCGTTGACCAGACAAAGTCAGGCTGAAAGACTGTAAATGAAGCACTGACTGGGAGGCAACCCATGAATTTTTATATTTATATGTTTTACTAGTTTAATTAGTGATGTTAGTTCGTCAAAAATTTAGGAGTTAATTTGCTTATTAAGTTCTCTTATAATCTAATCCATGTTGTCTCTCTTCATTGCAGGTACTGGAGGTTCAATGGATAGAAAAATGATCGTTGTCGCCATCGCCACCATCACCTCATGCTTAGTTGATTACAGGGAAGTTCTCTTCTACTTATCGATATATTCTTACAATGAGGACATTGTAATTGCTAAGTTTGGGGGAGTTTAGTTTAGTTCATTATTGCATGTTTAGTTTCATGTTTATGTTATGTTATTTTGCATATGTGTTAATTTAGTTTAGGTTCATTATGTTTGCATTCATGTAGTACAACTGCATAAGTAGTTGCATAGTAGTATAGTTTGAATAGCATTATATTCAGTTTCTTGAAAGAAAAAAAATTCAAAAATTCAAAAATAATAGTTAGTTACTATGTTCATCTTGCATGATTCCAGCTATTTGATATTTACAGTTTGTTTTGGCCAATGATGAGATTGGAATTGGGTAGACAAGTATAGTACTGACTATTAGAGCTTTGATGTGATTTCTTGTTATGAATTGAGTCTTTTTCTGTTTGAAACTGGTATAATAAGGATAGCACAGTAAAAATAACGTGTTGATTGATTGAGTTTAAATTGTTACATAATGGGATTCTAAAGGATAATGCTAGTTTGAATGAAAAAATGACATGAATAAGTAGTGACGACTAAATTTAGACAAGAACCTAAGTTTGGGGGAATATTTGGAGTATATAAGCTATAAAAAAAGAAAAAAAAGAAAAAAAGTATGAATAAACACTGTAGCGTGTTGTGGCCTTTGTTACTTGAGTAAGTAAGCCCAAGAGGATTGTCTTTACACCTAGCGCCCTAAGGTCTTAATGGTCTGAGAGTCGTTGGTCGAATGCTCGTTAAGGTAGAATTAAAAAGCCTAAGGGAATAAGACATTGCATAGCTATGTGTATATAAACCAAAAAAAATTGAATAAAATGGGAAATAAGAGCAAAAAGCCCCCGTAAGTGAAAAATAAAGCATAATTATCCCATGTTGACCCTCGATATTGGTAATTGTTTGATTTTAGTTGGATCTAGCTTGTTTTTTGATTTCTTGAGTTTACACTGTATGATGCCTTCGAAGAGACTTGTTATGTGTTAAATTTGATTTTATATCAGTTAGCATTGTTGTTGAGCACACACGCACTATATTAGTGATAACAGTCTAAGATTTAATGATTAATTGGAAAGTTAATGATTTGTTTTGATATGATGTATTATCGTGTTTATTTGATTTTTCTAAGGCCGATTGAATAGACTTGTTTATGTCATTACTGCTGGATTCGTAGTCATGTAGATTAGTTGCATTGCATAGCATTGTTGTTTTGTGTTTTTGCTTGAGGACAAGCAAAGGTTTAAATTTGGGGGTATTTGATAAGTAGGTTTTATACCTACTTATTCGGTATCTGTTACTTGAATTAGTTGCTTAATCTTATGTTTCTTAGTTACTTTTCATGCATTTTGTGTTCGTTTTGTAGATTATATGCTTGGGAGCTGAAATCGCAAAGAATTGGTATGAAATCGCAAAGAAAAGTAATCCGGACATCGTTTGGACTTTCATGTTCATTTCATGTTTTTGGCTTAGAACTTGTCTTACATTGTAGAGCTTCTTCTTAGCTTTCTGGAACAACTTGAATCATTCCAATCGGAGTTCGGATGCAAGAGTTATAACATTTGTACCAATGGACGTCGAACTTCACTATTTTGGGTGGCCATTTTCATATCAGTCACTTCCATCCCACTTTTGACTTTCATCCGTTTGTTATTTCTCAATTATCAAAAATGAAAGTTGTAGAGCTCGTCGATATCTTCGATTTGATAGGTGGCAGGCCTCGTAACTCTTCCCTGATCAAAAGTTATGACTGTTTTCCCAAAGGACGTCAGAGAAGAAAAGGGACCCCTGTCGGGGCAGGCTTTTCCTTCACAAAACCCCCGCCGGGGCAGGCATACCAGCTGGAAAATAGTAGGGACCCTACCGGGGCAGGCCCTTTACAAGACTAGACTCCCGTCGGGGCAGGCCCTTTACAAGGCTAGACCCCCGCCGGGGGTAGGGGGTACGCGCAGAAAAGACGTTTTTTTGGCCAAATTTGAGTTCAAGAAGGATTGTTTCGATCCGATTCACTCAAAGACTTCCAAGAGGACTTAAAGACATATAAAGAGACTTATAAAATGAGGAGAATAAGAAGGATTAGAGGGGAGAGAGGATTCTATTAGATTAGATTAGAGTAAAATAGGAGGAGTAAACACTAGTTCTTATTAGATTTGGAGATTGAAGCTACTTGGAGACCATTGAAGATTCAAAGTAGGAGCAAGGAGAGAGCTTCAAATCTGCAGACAACTGATTCTATCTTCTTATCTTCTTCTATCTTTGTCTTTTATTGTTTATTCAATTATGGAATCTTAGTTTTAATTCAATAATCATGAACTAATTCTTTGTTTGAAATTACAATGGATCTTATTGTGTAGTTTATTTTAATATGCTTCGCTATCAATTATTATGTTATATTGTGAGGATTGTCTATTGTGATTTGGACTTAATTGTTTAATTGCCTAGCTAACAATTACCGTGATAATCTATATAAACTCGAGAGATGAAGTATATATTTAGATTTTATCATGATAGCATGTGTTTGTGATTTCTGAATAGATGGAATTCATGATTCGTGTTTAGGATAGAGATATTCCTTTATGCCATATGTAATCTTATAGAGAACTTGTGCTTTAAATCCTTTTTAATTGTAATTCATATAGAGATATAATGGATTAGTTAATTAGGGTGTCTTACTTAATTCTATCATCTGTGGATTTAAGTGAGTATGAGTATTATGCATCGAGAGGTGATTTTATCTGCTTTAGTGTTCTTGATTAACAATTCAGGATAGATAATAATTAATGAGAAGTGTGTTAACTTAAATGAAGCAATAAATGAAGTTGTGATCTTAAATCTCCGTAATCTTAATTTAACTAGTGGAATTTAATAATAATTTAATTTATATAATTTGAAATTCATTCGTTTAAATAAGATTGAGTTGGTTACGAGTTAGTACTTGGTGATTTTTATTAAATAATTTCTCATGGGAACAATACTCTACTTTTACTTTATTACTTGTTGACCACGTATACTTACGTGTTGTGTGTAATTAGATTTTACCCAACAATATATAACATATCATGCTCTTTTTAATAAATATTTAAAACATTTCATCATCAAGTTCACATAGCAAATAGGAACTGAAAGACTTGCTTTAATCGTTGTTTACCAATAACAGATTAATAACTTACAGATATCTGCATTTCACGTGCCCTACACGATTATATATTCATGCACATCAACTATTAGTCACATAGCAACGCATAGTAGTTGTAATGCAAACTTTACTCTATATCTCATAACCCTTCCTATTAATCAATACACAATGTTTAATTTGATTGTGTAAGTCACAAATAATTCAATTAGATAATGGACAAAAAGTAAATGCATAAGTTAAACGTCACAAGAAATTTTTAATGGTTCGGAGACTGAATAACTTCTAGTCGACTCTTTTACTCTATGAGTAGGAAATCCACTAAGTATGAAAATCACTAAGATCTTGTAAGTTCCCAGTAGGCACAATAGATCTAGAAGGGGGGGTTGAATAGATCCTTTTTAATTTCAAATACTTTTCTCTTTTATTTTGTATTGCTATTAAATTAGCATATGACAAACATAAGAATATTTTCAAGCACAACGGAATAAGTAAAAGATCCTCTTCATTGATATATTCATAATCATACATACATTGTTCGTAGAGTTAGTTCAGTTGCAAGTAGTTAATACATACATAGTAGTTATAGCAGTTAATAGATATAATGTAAATGACATAAGGTAAAAGACACAAGGGATTTTAAGTGGTTCAGAGACTAAAGCTACTAATCCACTCTTCTACTTTCAACTAGCAGGATTTCCACTAAGGAAGGGAGGCAGCACCCTGAATCACTAAGATTTCTTCAAGGCCAACAGCCTTGGGACTTTATTTCACTAAGAACTCTTCAAGGCCAGCAGCCTTGGAACTCCTCTAGTTCCCTAGGAACCCTTCAAGCCCAGCAGGCTTGGAACTTCAATTAGTCCCTCCGGACAAGGACCCCTCAGGCCCTGGCTTCTTGTTGAGTTGTTTGTTTGTTTGTTAGAGTTGGTGCTGAGCTGCTAAGATGTCTTTACGCTTTGAACAACTTCTGTACTTAGCAGCTTGGCATGATCATCCTTGAAGTGCAGTTGAGTGTTGCATGATGATCAGCTTCTTCAGTTACTCAACCACTTCAGATGATCCCTTGACGACTGCCTTGAAGATCATTCCTCTTGATATATTATGGCTACACATGATGGGTTTCTGAGATGACTGTAAGATCTTCTGCTAGGTACTTAGAAACTTTCTCATGCTTGCCACCATGATGATGTTTGTGATCTCCTTCTTAATACTTGATGTCTTCTCATAATGGACTTGCTAAGATGACTGTGAGCTCTTCTCTATGGTACTTAGAGTCTTCCCATGATGGACACCAAGATGACATGATGCTCTTCTTTCTCTCGGCAGTTCAGAACACTCTTTCAAGTAGTAGAACTCTCACTTCTACATTGTAGAACTCTCACTTCTACTTCTTTCTTTGTCTGACTCTAAGTGTTCTTAGTGGATCGTAGAGTGAGCCTTCAGACTCACTATCTTACATGGTTTAGAACAGTCCACCGTTACTCAAAACTTGGAAACTCCAACCATCCTAGATCTTTGAAGCTCTTGCTGATTTATACTCATTCCCAATCCTTCCGTTGAAAAGTAGTCGTTGAAGGCTATTCAAATATCCTCACAGATCTCAAGTTGACAGAGGTAGATTACTGATGTGACAAGTTATACTTTCTCTGACACTGCAGTCTACTGTTTCACCTACCCCATCAGAGATGTCACTTTAATGTCTTGGGCAGGTCGAAGACTTTATTTCCTCCTTCTAATTTCTAGATCAGAGGTTGTCCTTTTGCATTGATGCTCTCAATAAGCTCTTATCCAAATATTACCCTTCAGATTGAACCGTTGCCAATGCTTCAGTCTTCAGATATTCGATCTCTACAATTCTGATGCATGTCTTCAAGGACCTGATCGTAGTGTCATGTTGACTGGTAGAGACAACACTACGATCTTGAAGAGTGTTGATTAGATCTTCAATGTAGAACACCTCTTCCTTCTTTTGTACAGTGCTTCAACACTTCAGTTTGCCTCGACTGCTCTCAGATACTGATGGCTTGACTTCTTTGTTCTGGTCCCTTCTGAATAGCAAGACACTTCAGATTTATGGCGCGTCTAGCTCGCTTTCTCCTTGTGATCTCCCGTTCACTTATCATCAATGGACTGACCCAATGATTAATCACTTTAGCCTTGTTCTTCAGAAGTTGTCCAGTATCTCTGTAAGCACTCCATCAGTACTTTCTTTGTTTGGCAAACACTAAGATCCTGAATGTCTTCAAGATCGTTGTTATCTTATCTCATGACAGCTACTGCACTTGCTGACTTTCCTCAGTCAGTTACTGAAGTCTTCTTATGATCATCTGGAAGACTTCATCTTGAATGGCTTCTCAACTCAATCTGGATGCTGATTGGGTTGGTGCTTAGATCTTCTGTTAGCATGCATGCCATTCGTTGAGTGCTCTCTGGTTCCCTTCAAGTGAGATGTATCTTTGTAATTCCAACCAGAGGCTTGGTTCCTTTTGGAATTCTGGGAATGCTCATTAGTTGAAAATCGTATTTGCTCTACGATTCTGCCTATGCATTGTGAGCACAACTGTTAAGGTCATAGTTCTGCACTATACGATTCAGCTTCGGCAGTGTAGACCCTGTGACTTCGGGATTAGATCTTGACACTCTACGATTTCTATCTTTGTGCCCGATGTCTTCATCTGATCTTGCTCGACTACGATCTCTGCATGTAATCAATAGACTCTACGACTCAGAGTGTAGTCTACGATCCTTGACTTGACTTTGGCATCAGTAGACTCTATGACTCTGAGTGTAGTCTACGTTCCTGACTTAGCTTCGGTAGAAGTTCGGTCGGCTCGTAGGCAGGCTGTCTCTAAAATTCAGAACATAACTTCCTCAGCAGACTTCGGCTCTGAGGAAGTTTTACTCGACACACTACGATCCTTCCTCGTCTCTCCTAGCAGTCTACGAACTCTGAGATCTACTATCTTACAGACTAAGATTCTGCCTCGACTGCTCTCGAGTTTTCCTTGACTCTCCTGGCAGACTACGATTTTTGGTGCAGTGCTCGATGATCAGACAAGCCTATCAATTACATCATAAGATCAACCTAACATGCTTGATCTTTTATATTTATAGTCCTTGTACATCATTTCTTTTTAAGGACTTTCAAAGCTGTTTTGCTTATGTAGGATCAACCTAACATATTTGATCAATTCATTCTAAGTCCTTGTACACATGTTTATTTTCTGTCAAAGGACATTACAGCTTTTGTTAATGCAAGCATACTTGCATATTATTCATTCATATATATATCATAATCAAATCATATGTAAATAGGAATAACATTCACATGCTTATTCCTGACAATCTCCCCTTATTTGATTATTACAAAAATAATAAGTGTATATGCATGTTATGAATAAATCTTATATACAGTGAGCAACTGTATTTCTAAAATAGATAATCATGAATGTCATTTATAATGATGTGGAATTTAATACACTGACATTTTACATCCTGGATCCAAAACATACCTAACTAGTTAGAGATGTATCTCTTTTGGCTCTATGTATGTTTCTAGGATGTCTGTTGATCAGCTATTCATCTGTTTGTTCTTCTTGCTCTTGCTCCCCCTGGGATGATGATCTTCTATCTTTGTTTTGTTCCCTTTCAGCTTCTTTCTGAACATGCTCCCCCTCAGACCCTGCGATCATGTTATCATCATCTTCTGGCTTCCCCTCAAATGATGATTCTTTTTCTACAGCTGTTGTCTTCTTCTTTGACTTTTTCTCTCCTTTCCTCTGCTCTTCTTTGAGTGTCTCTTGCTCTTCCTCTTTCTATGCCTCTTTTTCTCCCCTTTTTGTCATTAATCATTTGGGAGAGCTGCTCCATGTTGGACATAAGCTGCTCCATCAGGTAGGAGGATTTAGCAACTTCAAACTTGAGTTCCTGTTGGCCTAGCTCAAGTTGCACTGAGAAAGACTTCTTCATGTCGTCAATCTTGTCAGAGAGGGCTTGAATATGCTCTTCATTGCCTTCTGTGCTCATAGGGCATCTGCCTTCTGATCATTCAAGACTTTCAGATAGATGTTATCCCTCTCTATGAGTTTGAGAGATACATCAGCCATAGTAGCTTGAAGCTTGTTCTGGAATAAAATATCTCTAGTTGTTGTCAACTTCTATGACTCTTTAGTGAATAGAGATATTTTCTCAATCAGTTCATCAGAGTTTTTCATCAGCTCCTTCTCCACAGATACTTAATTATCTGGTTGACCAGCCTCTTGTCGAGCATTAGATTGAACTCTACGATTTGCATTCTTGGATAGATTTTCAAAGGTGTTGAGAATCTGAAGAATCGTTGAGTTCCAATCGCTGGTTGAGGATGAAGGAATGTCTGTCAGTAGTGCTTGAGCAGATGGAGACTTCTGGTTTTGAACTTGAACACCATCACTAGTAGAGTGAACAGACTCTACGATCATCTCCTTGGTCATGATCCTTTTCCCTTGGGAGTCCACTCTACGATCGTGGGGAATATAGTGTGATTTCCAGCATGGCGATAGACTTTGAAGTGGGGCTTGTCTGTGATCATCTTTGTAGTAAAACTCTTTACCTTGCGAAGTTTTGTGCCACCAGCTCCATGCTTAGAAAATGAGAGTAGCACCAGCTGAAGTAGCTTTCATCTCTTTCAGTGTGGGCCTTTAGCCATGGCATCCATTGGAAGAACCATCTCATTAGCAAGTCATCAAGGATTATAGAGAATGGTTGTACAATCTTGCTCCATGTTATTCCAGTTTTTAGCTATATCAAAGGAAGTCATTCTTACCACCTTGAGCTGCTCATCTCCATAGTTCACCCATCTTTCGGGAGGTTCCTCTGGTAGTTCATTTAAAACTTCCACCACTATTCTTTTTGTTAAATCTTGCAGGAGAGAGAACTGGATAGTCTTCTTGTTCTTTTGATTCCTATGGTGCAGAACTAGAATCTTTTTCCATCTCTTCTCTTTCGGAACCTGAACCATTTCATCATTTCCATCAATGAATCCTTCTTGCTGCATTTCATTTCCAGAACTTCTTCAGTAAGATCTTCCTCTGATTCATCTTCTTCACCACTGGTACCATTTTCAGCACTTTCATCCTTTGATACAAACTCATCATCACTTAGTTCAATGATAGCATTGGAGTGATCACTGCTCCTTTCAGAGGCAAATTTGGCTTGCAGTCTGTAGCTCTTCCTTCTTCTTGGAGGTTCAATTTTGGGAGAGTCAGACTCTTCTTCTTCTTCAGGCTCAGACTCATCTGGTTCAATAGACGAACTTCCTTGGGGTTCAAGACTGGTAGCAGGGCAGACCCTTCTTCTTTGGACTCATCACTTTTTGAGCCATCATGGTGGCTTTCAGGATTGGAAGGGGCATGTTCTTCTTCTCTTGAACCAGCATTCT
>CM029017.1:106217079-106312380 GCA_016801055.1 Panax notoginseng
AATTCTAAAATCCTAGAAATGAATTGATATGTATTTTGAATGAATATCAAGAAAAAGGTATTATGATAGCTGTAAGATTTGATGTGAATTGAATAGTGTAAAGAAATGTTATACTAATATAGGTGGAAATTTATTAAGGATATAAGATTTCACATGAAGAGATGCTATGAGTTTAAACGAAGATGAGTTTATGTATAGAAATATATATACGTAGTAAGGTGCTATATATATTTTAGCAAGAGGAATGATGAATTAAGTTAATGATATAAGGATCAAGAAAAAAACTATGTTAATAATTAACATAGCTTGAATGTGGGCCTTGATTGGCAAATAAGAAGATAAATAAGTTTAAATTTATTAGCTAATATGATTAGCAATAAAAATGGCGTAAGATAAAACTCAAAATTTAATTTAGAGATAGAATTTTGAAGCACGGAATGCTCGGTTACTTCCGAAACGTCAAGTTTAGTCAGAAAGGACAATTAACACAAAATATGTAAGGGTTGACTTTTTGGTCAAAGTCAATAGTTGATTTTTATAGAAAAGGTCAAAATTGGAGTTAGAAGTGAAATATGTTATGATAATGTGAATTATGTATGTGATTAAATAAATATACATATATAATGTGAAGACATTTATTTTGTATATAAAGTAAGTAAGAATTAAGTTATGTAACCTAATATATATTTATTAGGTGTGTTAATTAAATAACTTGAGAGATTATAATATGATAGAATATCAGTATATAAATATATACTAACATTAAGAGATTTATTTTATACATCTCAGTTAATTAATTTTATAACTTAATTATAGGAAGTCTAATTGGGTTAAGGAAATAAATGTGCATGAGTAAGAATTTAAGTTATAATTGAGGAAATGAAAATCCTAATTAAATAATTAGGAAAAGATAGAATTAAATGTAGTAGACTATGTAAATTACATGGCCCAATAATGTTAAGTAGAAAGCCTAAAAGTTGAAATTGGTGGCCCAACTTTAAACCCAATTAAGGAGGGGCATATTGGACATTTGGTATGCTAAATAAGAATTAAAAAGAAATCAATTTTTAAGGATAATAATGTGACGCCCCTAAAACAGGTATACATCACCCATCTTGAGTCGCCAAATACATGATACAAAATTCAAATACAACTTAATTATACAACAGTCGTGTAGAATACGACAAAACATAATCTAAGAGTTTTAATAAGAATATTGTCATCTAGACAATATCCACCCTCAATGGAGTCCTCATTACATTTCTTGTCACACTATTTTATAGAATAGTGAGGACTACTAAAATAACCATCTGGACCATCAATCCCTTTCCCGACTAGTCCCAACTACGTTCTCATTTCCTAAAGAGAACAGTGAAAGAAAGGGTGAGCTCAACTTGCCCAGTAAGAAATATTATGACTAAGATAATGCAGAATAAATTATCATTAGCCTTCAACAGTGTTAAACTGATAAAATATAATAATCATCAAGTTTAACTGCAGCGGAACAAGCAATCCATTAGAAAAGTCTAGTAGAGAATAAAATCTACTATCTTCTATGATTTAAAAAGTTTTTCATCACTTTTATCGCTGAGACTCAGCTTAATAAATAAACCGCATCATCCCTGCACTACGGTTAAGATATTCATTAGTATCACGACCATAAATTATCCATGCACTACGGGCCAAGGATATTCGTTTATTCATCAATGGTCATGATCATGCCAACAACTGTCCATCAATGCACTACGACCAATGAGGACTTTTACCACATCATTTGTAACATTATGGTCATGATTATACCGAATAATCCCTGGTCATAATCATACCAAGTCCATCTATGCACTACAGGCCACAGATGACTTTCAACATAATATAAGCATGAGGATGATGACAATGATATAAGAATTCAATAAAACAAGTTCAAGAATTAATTTATCCAGGAACCAATAACATCCAAATTGTCAACATAATACTTCTTTGTGGAGTAAAATTCAAGAATGCTCAGAAGAATATCTCTGTAACGACCCAAAATTCATACAATTTAATTCTCGACTTCGGTCGTTAATAATACATTTAACCTCTAGTTTTATATCATTAAACGATAATATAACCATTGAAATTTGCAGAATAATTAAAATATTCTATTACAATTAAAATTTTCTATTTACAAACTATTCTCGTTCCCAGAACTTTTAACCTTTACATTATATCTCTTCGATTCAAATTTGTATCATGAATCATTACAACAAAATGACTATACAAAGTCTTACATCATCAATGGATTTCCAAATATACCGGATAGCTCAACTTACAATTTAACAACATGTTACATTCAAAATATTAAATACATTTCTCATAAAACATAAGGAATCTTCAAGTATCACGTCGGATTCATAACTTTCAGGTAACACATAACTTTACCTTGAAATCTTGACATGCAAAAATGGTTATTTGCAAGGTTGAGCTCGACTGCCCAGTAAAATCTAACAGTTTTCATGCAACACGTAGCATATAATATCATGCTCAACATATATCTCTTAAACATTGAACTATCATAACATATATAGAGATTGAGTTCCTTACTTAATTGGCATACTTTACTCAATTAATGTAGTCATAAGTTGACTTTGACGTTTCATACTTTCACATAAATTTAACACATATCATGTTATTTGCAAGAAAGACTTAAAACAATTAATCATCAAGTTCACGTAGCAAATAGGAACTGAAAGACTTGCCTTGATCGTTGTTTACAAATTACTAAAAATAGCTTAACTGCTTTGCGTACCTCCTACAACAGTTCAAAGGTTCATAATCACAAGCATTAGTTACACATATAACGAAACCACAATGACTCTTAGTCTTAATCTTTTATAACTTGCATCTCTTTGAGATTTAACACATATCTTTAGGTGTTTACTCCTCTTCGTATGATACTTATCATTACATAATCTCATTTTTTTGTGTTCTTTAAACTTCTTTCGAAACCAACACTTAACGTTCATTAAAGTCGTCATAGATTCCATTACCCCATATTAAATGCATTACACTTGTTGACAACAACTAGGGATCACATTATCTATTAGATATGCTAACATACCATAACATGTACATTTCTAGCTAAACTTACTATTTTAGCACAAATCTTTCTTTACCATTTACATTTCAGAAATTCTAAGTGTTTACTTCGCAACACTTGTCTAACATTCATTGTGTACACTAAGTTATCACATAACGCGTTCGAAATTTACTAATCATTTTTACCACTTTGAACTCACTAACCCCATAACACAACCTTGTTTTAGCCTTGTTGTTACGTGTTAGACACATTACCATAACCTTTAGCTAAGCTACAAAGAACGACTAAAGTCTGCAGAATTAGCAGACTTCAGTGTTTAAAATTGGGCACTCGCGCGGCCGCGCGAGTTTTGTACTGGGAGGCTGCGCGCCCGCACCAAAGGGTTGCGCGCCCGCGCGACACACAGAACTCAGTTTTTGCAGAACAGAGCTTCGACACTTTTCTTAAGCCAACTAACTCGAATTTTACCCACCAAACAGTGGTAATAACACGTAAGATAAATATAACAGTATCAGAAACATGTTTGCTAACATTTACAACCAATTAGCACAATTTATCAACAACTAAAACTATTTTAATTTCTCAATTTTCATGTTTTTCATAAAAACTCAATTTTCTTGATATTCATTCTAAAAATCATCGCTGTCAATTCAATACTTGACCAAATAATCTCCTTCAAATTATGTTATGTTCGTATCTCAATGAACTAACATAAACAAAACTCAATTAACATTTTAGCACGCAATTTGACCCTTAAAATTGGTACTTACCTAAGCCATATGAACAATACATACAAACATACACTGTTGATTAACTTCTTCTGCTGTCAAACGAATTTTAGCATGCAATTGTTGTTTAAACATAATCTCTAATTACTATATACTCATATAATCACAAGTAACCAACTATCTAATAATAATTTGAAGATATGAAATTTACAGAACATGAGAAAACTTCTTGCCGTGAAATACATATATATGTATATGCACACATATATAAATCTAAGATTGTGATCATACCTTCAAGTAGTGTGTAATTCTTGCTACAATCACTGGAATTGTTGAAAATTCTAAGCTTTCTCTCAATTTCTCTCAACTCTCAGTTCTCTCTATTGCCTCTAGACTAGCAAAGTTAGAATGAAGCTTTGATAGCCAGTATACGTAATAACCAAAATGAAAAACTGATATGGCCTTAATACATATATTAAATATATCGGTTACCAACATAAACGTATATAATATAAATATATTATATTTATTATTTTATTTATTTATTTAATTTAATTTAAATAACTAAAAATCTCAAAAGCTATAAGGCTTGATTGGCAAAACCCTTTAAATATTAAAGAATTAATATATTAAGCCTTGTTTGTTAAAACTAAATTAAACTACTTTAATTTATTTTAATAGCTCCTTATAATATAGTTATTTGTCATACTATATTTAATCAAGCTTTCATATTTATTTTAATTAATGCAAATCACAATTAATTAAATAAATTCTTTAATCACATAACTCAATACAAATAATTAACCATTAAATTGAAATATCAATATAATAATAATTTTCTTAATTCATTAATTATTTATTTAACAAATAATTAACCAAATAAAATTAAATCAATTAAATAAATATTTATTCCATGATAAACACATCCATTAAATATTTATATAACTCAATAAATATTTAATATTATAATTTAAAATTCTGGAATGTTACAATTTTCATGTAAAGACACTGGATGAAGCGCAAATATCAAAGATATTCCACTAATTTTATGGAGTATAAAAGCTAAAACTTTAACCAACTAAGTATAATAAAGAATGGAATAACAAAAGAATTCACCAAGCATGCGATAGACCGCACAGACAGGTTATTCCAACAGAATGATAAATAATGGAACCAGGTCATGCGTAAATGCACAGACAGGATATTCTAACAAAATGATAAATAATGGAACCAGGTCATGCGTAAAGCACAAACAGGATGTTCCAACAGAATGATAAATAATGGAACCAGGTCATGCATAAAGCACAGACAGGATGTTCCAACAGAATGATAAAGAATGGAATAATAGAAGAATTTCACCAAGTATAGGGTAGTCCGCGTATACAGGTTATTCCAACAGAATAATAAAGAATGGAATAACAGAAGTTCTCTTCATGAATATAAAAGAAATAATACCCCTTACCTTAGAAAAACTGGATACTGGAATAGTTATTTAGTAGACTTCTCTTCTTCTTTCTCTCTATAATTTCTCTCTATAATAATTTACTCTAAAGCTTTTGTGAATTGGTGAGAAATGAAGGAAGAATGAGCTTCTATTTATAGGAAAATATAGTTTCGATAATTGCACGTTTTGGGGCTCAAAATATTACAGTATAATACCTTCCTCTTTTTTTACATTTTTAATTTAGTCCTGCAAGTATTATCAAACTTGCACCACCTCCCCTAATAGTACATGAATGTGAATCAATAGTACACACATATGAACAAATAGTTATAAGCATGTGAAATAATAGCAATTAATTGCTCATTTATCCGATTGGTCAATATAAACCCCAGACATCAATTATTATCGAAAAAAATGTCGATTTCTACTAACACTAATAATCCCAACACAATGGAACTATCAATTTCATCTTTAATCAACACAACTTATTCATCATTAATATTATAACTCACAATATTTAACAACCAGATCGTTCCCTAGGAAAGAGGGGGCTTTTCGATAAGGATTTCTCTTTATTGGCGCGCAATTAGGTGACCAAACCTCTCCTTGACAGAACTTCTAAACATTATCAATATTACAAATAATAATATGAATAACTTTGTCGTCTCAATTATTGATTTAATAATAATAAATATTATGCAGATGATACTGTGACAATAATTGAATCAATAATATAAGAGATATGATGCAGCAATTACTGTAGCAATAATTGAGTATAACTGAGTGACTTCTCACGTAAGCATCCATAATCAATACCGTGTGCTACTATGCAACCACGCGTATTACTGTACTTTTACTACCGGGTAGTTCAACAGTTTTAACGGTAACACTTTCGCCGTTATTTTTATAAAAAGATAATTATGTCGTTTTCTAACTACGACAATACTTCCGTTGTGGGGTCCACCAATTATTGTGCCATCGTACGAATATTTTCTATTAAAACGAATATTCCCGACCAATCGAATATTATATAACCACTTGCTTACTTTACAAAATTTGTAAATATTACCCACAACTATAACATTATATCAAATCCACACCATAATATTCAAAAATATATTTCGAGAAAATTATTCTTTATTCATAAAAGTTGGGGTCTTACAACCTCCCCTTCTTATGAAATTTCATCCTCGAAATTAGGGTACTTACCTGGTATATCGAAGAGGTGAGGATACCTTGATTTTATTTCAGATTCTAACTCCCAGGTCATTTCCTCAACATCGTGGTTTCTCTACAAAACTTTGACTTGAGATATAACTTTAGAGCGTAGAATATGATCCTTCTTATCTAAGATTTTAACAGGTAACTCTTCATACGTTAAATCTTCCTCTATCTCGTCTGGTTCTAATTCAATAATGTGGTTCGGGTCTTTCACATATTTACGTAACATAGATATGTAAAAAATGTTATGAACACGAGACATACTTGGCGGTAAGGCGAGTCTATAGGCCACAGTTCCTACTCGATTGAGGATTAAAAATGGGCCAATGAATCGAGGGTTGAGCTTTCCTCTCTTTCCAAATCTCGTAACTCTTTTTTATAGAGCAACACGTAACAACACATGATCTCTAATATCGAATTTCACGTCCTTTCGATGAAGATCAGCATAACTCTTTTGTCGGTCTTGTGAGGTTTTTATACGTTGTCGGATCGTTTGAATCTTTTCCATAGTCATACGTACCAACTCTGGTCCCAACAACGTTACTTCACCTACCTCATCCCAGCATACTAGAGAACGACACTTTCTTCTATACAACGCCTCAAATGGAGCTATGCCAATACTTGCTTGATAACTGTTGTTGTAGGAAAACTCCACCAATGGTAAAAACTTGTCCCAACTTCCTTTGAAGTCAAGGATACAGAGTCTTAATAAATCTTCAAGAGTTTGAATAGTCCTCTCCGACTGCCCGTCCGTCTGAGGATGATATGCCGAGCTAAATCGTAAATTTGTGCCCATAGCTTTTTACAAACTAACCCAAAATCTTGAAGTGAATCTTGGGTCTCGATCAGAAACTATGGATACCGGCATACCATGCAGTCTTATAATCTCATTTATGTGCATACGAGCAAGACGTTTAAGTGTATAAGTTTCTCGTATAGGTAGGAAATGAGCAGACTTGGTCAATCTATCAACAATGACCCAAATTATATCTATGCCTTGAGAAACCTTGGGAAGACCAGTAACGCAATCTATGATAATGTGCTCCCACTTCCATTCTAGAATTTCAAGTGGTTGCAATGGACCTTTTGGTACTTGATGCTCCGCCTTGACTCGTTGACAAGTTAAATACCTTGAGATAAACTCTGCTATCTCTCTCTTCATATTGCTCCACCAAAATGTATGTTGAAGATCACAATACATTTTGGAACTTCCAGGATGGATTGCAAACGGTGTGTTGTGCGCCTCCATCATGATTTTATACTTTAAATCAGGGTTGTTAGGAACAAAAAGTCTGGAGTTGACTCGAAGTATTCCTTATTCATCGATTCTTGCTTCCGTCATAGCACCTTCTTGCACTTTCTTCCTCATACGCATCAGCTCCAGGTCTGTAGCTTGAGCAACTTTAACTTTATCGATTAAAGTCGGTTCTACTCGTATATTCGCCATCATCACATGGGTCCCTAGAGTCTTTAACTCTATCTCCATCCTTTGTAAGTCATATAAAATGGGCCTTTGCGTTGACAATAATGCACTCATACTCGCATATAATCTTCTACTCAATGCATTCAGCTACTTCATTTGCTTTTCTCGGATGGTATTGAATAGTATGATCATAATTTTCAACAGTTCGAGCCAACGTCGTTGCCGCATATTGAGTTCCCTTTGAGTGAAGAAATATTTGAGGCTTTTATGATCTGTATTGATCTCCACTTTCTCCCCATATAGGTAATGCCTCCAAATTTTAAGTGCGAAGACAACTGCTGCCAACTCTAGATCATGAGTAGGATAATTCCTCTCATATTTTTTGAGTTGTCGAGAGGCATAGGCTATGACTTTCTCATGTTGCATGAGAACACATCCTAAACCTTTGCCTGAAACATCACTGTAGATGAAAAATCCCTCCGAGCCAGATGGTATTGTCAGAACAGGTGCTAAAATGAGTCTCCTCTTGAGTTCTTGAAAACTCTTCTCACATTCCACGCTCCAACCGAATTTTATATCTTTTCGAGTCAGCTGAGTTAATGGAGTAGCGATTTAAGAAAACTCTTCTATGAATCTTCGATAATAACTAGCTAAGCCGAGAAATCTACGTACTTCGGTCACTGATTTAGGTTGCTCCCAGCTTTGAATAGCTTCAATCTTTACCGGGTCAACAGATATTCCATGACTTGATACTACGTGCCCAAAGAATGCTACTTCCTCAAGCCAGAACTCGCATTTCTTCAACTTGGCATAAAGCTTGTTTTCACGAAGCTTTTGGAGTATCAACCTCAAGCGTTGCTCATGATCTTCACGGCTTTTAGAATATATGAGGATGTCATCAATAAAGACAATCACAAAATGATCCAAATATTCCTTGAATACTCGGTTCATCATATCCATGAAGGCAGCAGGAGCATTAGTCAATCCAAAAGATATGACTAAGAATTCATAATGCCCGTACCGAGTTCTGAAGGCAGTCTTTGGAATATCCTCAGTTTTAACCTTCAGCTGATGATATCTAGAACGAAGATCAATCTTTGAAAAGAATTGTGCTCCTTATAACTGGTCAAACAAATCGTCAATGCGAGGTAACGGGTACCTATTTTTGATGGTGACATGATTCAACTCCCGATAATCAATACAAAGTTGCATACTTCCATCTTTTTTCTTCACGAATAGAACAGGAGCACCCCAAGGAGACTTACTAGGACGAATAAAATCAATGTCTAACAATTCCTGCAATTGGGTCTTTAACTCCTGAAGTTCAATAGGAGCCATTCGATATGGGGCTTTGGAAATAGGTTTTGTACCGAGTTCAAGGTCGATACAAAATTCAACTTCATGCTCTGGGGGTAGGCCAGGAAGTTCTTCAGGGAATACGTCGGGAAATTTATTAACGATAGAAATATCCTTCAAATCTAACATATTTTTGTTTAAATCCGTGACATGAGCTAAGAAAGCTTGACATTCATTTTTAATAAACGAATAGCTTTATGGCTTGAGATGACAGTGATTGATTTAAATGGTTTGGTTGCTT
The DNA here is from genome assembly GCA_016801055.1 of Panax notoginseng. Classification (NCBI taxonomy): domain Eukaryota; kingdom Viridiplantae; phylum Streptophyta; class Magnoliopsida; order Apiales; family Araliaceae; genus Panax; species Panax notoginseng. Next base: position 106,226,572 of record CM029017.1, read on the forward strand.
GAATTCTCATAATAGGTTGGTTAGGAATATGAAAGCTAACAACCTTACGAAAATAATCAATTTTTAGCATGATGAGTAGTTAACCAATCAATCCCTAGAATCACGTCAAATACAAGTATTTTTAAGGAGATAAGATCGACAGGTAACATGCGGTTACCGATTTAAATCAAACAAGACTTATACACAGTGGATGTAATGAAGGTTTCTCCCAGTAGAGTTTTAACAGATAAGTCAATGTCTAACTTCTCCGGAGTTAAATTTAAACGTTGAGCGCAAGTAGGAGAAATAAAAGAATGGGTAGAACCGGTATCAAATAAGGTATATACTTCGCTAGAGTTTATGATAAGCTTACCCGTGATGACCTCGTTCGGGTTCCTTACTTCTTGGGAGGTCACAACAAACGCTCTCTCTTAAACTACCGGTTTTGACTTTTTTGGGACGGCCTTTGGTGCCTCCATCCCAGCTGGACTTATCTTCGGTGCACGACAAAATCAGGCTAGGTGACCTTCTCTTTCATAATTATAACACGCTTTGGACTGCATCGCGCAGTTTGGACTGATGTGTCCCTCCCTCAGCATTTAAAGCATATGATAGGTGGTCGTTCTCCTTCCTTAACAATGGGTGTTGGTGCTAACGTGTTTCCATCATTGTTGAATCTCCTCTTCTTAAAATGTCCACTTTTATTGTCTTGGCCATGATTACCACCGAAGTGGTTACCATTTTTGGCATGTTGATTCCCTACACGTTTGTTGTCACCGCTTTGATGACTGCTACCACTGGTATTTTCATTCTGCCGACTGCTTTCTCTTGGTTGCTTTGACTCATTATCGCGCTCCAATAACTTAGCCCTATTTACAACATCTGAATACAAACACAGTTTATGAGAAATAAGATATTGACGTATCTCCGGTTTCAAACCTCTTAAAAATATCCGCGTCATTCTTTCCTCATTATCAACCAAGTGGGACGCAAACCAGGATAACTCTGCAAATTTAGCCTCGTATTGCGATACGGTCATATTATTTTACTCCAACTTGATAAACTCCACCTCTTTCATGTGACGAATACTTTCGGGAAAGTACTTGCCGTTGAATAGTTCTTGGAACTTCTCCCAAGATATCTTCAGTGCGGCAGGTTGAGTACGCTTTACTGATTTCCACCAGTAATCTGCCTCTCCTCGCAACATAGAGGTGGCAAAGGGAACCTTTTGCTCCTCGGAGCATCCCAAGACATCAAATATCTTGGTGATTTGCTTTATCCACGCTTCCGCCTTAAGTGATTTTGGCTCTCCAATAAACTACGGTGGTCCCAGCTCCTTGAACTGTTTAGCCATGACCGTCCGAGAGTTTCCAGTGTTTCCACCTACTTTTTGGACAAGAGCCGCTCTCGGCTGATGTTGCATGTATTGCATAAAGCCTCTGAATATTCCATCGTTCATCATTTGGTCAGTGTTGTTGTTTGCATGAGGATTGTCGCCTTCCTGATGTACATTATCCTGATTATTGATCTGTGGAGACTCAACGGTCTCCTGTGTTCCATTGCTATTCTCAACATTCTCGGATGTCATTTTCAAATACTACCACAAAACAAGGGTTAATTGACATGCAACATATTATCCATATACTCTGACCAACTAATTAAATACCAAATAAACTTAGGTAGGTCATACTAGCGAAGTAATTCTCTGTCTCTCCCCTCCTAGTTCTAGTTTCACATCTTAGCCAGAGATCATATCCCTAAGCTTTGATACCAACTGTGACGCCCCCAAAACAGGTATACATCACCCATCTTGAGTCGTCAAATACATGGTACAAAATTCAAATATAACTTAATTATACAACAGTCGTGTAGAATACGACAAAACATAATCTAAGAGTTTTAATAAGAATATTGTCATCTAGACAATATCCACACTCAATGGAGTCCTCATTATATTTCTTGTCACACTATTTTATAGAATAGTGAGGACTACTAAAACAACCATCTGGACCGTCAATCCGTTTCCTGACTAGTCCCAGCTACTTTCTCATTTCCTGAAGAGAACAGTGAAAGAAAGGGTGAGCTCAACTAGCCCAGTAAGAAATATTATGACTAAGATAATGCAGAATAAATTATCATTAGCCTTCAACAGTGTTAAACTGATAAAATATAATAAACATAAAGTTTAACTGCAGCGGAACAAGCAATCCATTAGAAGAGTCAAGTAGAGAATAAAATCTACTATCTTATATGATTTAAAAAGTTTTTCATCACTTTTATCGCTGAGACTCAGCTTAATAAATAAACCACATCATCCCTGCACTATGACCAAGGATATTCATTAGTATCACGACCACAAATTATCCATGCACTATGGGCCAAGGATATTCGTGTATTCATCAATGGTCATGATCATGCCAACAACTGTCCATCAATGCACTACAGTATAATACCTTCCTCTTTTTCTATATTTTTAATTTAGTCCTGTAAGTATTATCAAACTTGCACCATCTCCCCTAATAGTACATGAATGTGAATCAATAGTACACACATGTGAACAAATAATTATAAGCATGTGAAATAATAGCAATTAATTGCTCATTTATCTGATTAATTATCCGATTGGTCAATATAACCCCCAGACATCAATTATTATCGAAATAAATGTCTATTTTCACTAACACTAATAATCTCAACACAATGGAACTATCAATTTCATCTTTAATCAACACAACTTATTTATCATTAATATTATAACTCACAATATTTAACAACCAGGTCGTTCCCAAGAAAGAGGGGGCTTTCCGATAAGGATTTCTTCTTATTGGCGCGCAATTAGGTGACCAAACCTCTCCTTGACAGAACTTCTAGACATTGTCAATATTGCAAATAATAATATGAATAACTTTGTCGTCTCAATTATTGATTTAATAATAATAAATATTATGCAGATGACAATGTGACAATAATTGAATCAATAATATAAGAGATATGATGCAGCAATTACTGTAGCAATAATTGAGTATAACTGAGTGACTTCTCACGTAAGCATCCATAATCAATACCATGTGCTACTATGCAACCACGCGTATTACTGTACTTTTACTACCGGGTAGTTCAACAGTTTTAACGGTAACACTTTCGCCGTTATTTTTATAAAAAGATAATTCTGTCGTTTTCTAACTACGACAATACTTCCGTTGTGGGGTCCACCAATGATTGTGCCATCGTACGAATATTTTCTATTAAAACGAATATTCCCCGACCAATCGAATATTATATAACCACTTGCTTACTTTACAAAATTTGTAAATATTACCCACAACTATAACATTATATCAAATCCACACCATAATATTCAAAAATATATTTCGAGAAAATTATTCTTTATTCATAAAAGTTGGGGTCTTACAAATAAGGTCACATGGCCAACCAAGATAAGGAGAGGAAGGGGGAATGAATGTAATCATTTCAAGCTTCCAATTTTCTAAAGATATGTACAAGATTGGCTAGGTGTCTCTCTTTTATTTGGCCATATAATTTTATTTAGATTACAAGCAACCTTATAATGATGAAGAAAGAGAAAGAGAGAGTGAATAGGGGGAATGAATATTAGATATACAATTATATCTATACATTTTTTTACCAAACCACAAAAGCTATTTCATTTCTCTCTCATCCTATTACTTCCTTTTAGCTAATAAAATAAAACCAAAAGAGATGAGCAATTTTGGCAGCCACAAGAGGTAAAGGAGAGGAGTTTTTGATCTTCAAGCTATCCAAGATCATCATCTACTTTGAAAGATTAAGGAAGGCTAGCAAAAGATAAAGGTATAAACCACCTTTTATCTAAGTTATTCTTAGTTGTTTAAATAAAAGTTTGGATTTATGTTCTTGAACTTCAAAACTCTAGATTTATATGATCTAGAGTGTGTTATGTGTGGATCTATCCATCTTGTGTGTTAAAAGTTAAATCTAAAGTATGAAATGGAAACTAGATTTTTTAAAATGTAAAAAATCCTAATTTTTAGTCTTGATGGTGTTTGACCTTGTGTTTGATGCTTGTTTGATGGAATAGATCATGTATTATGGTAGATTCATGGGTATATGAAGTATTAGTAGGTATTATGATGAGTTATGTTGGTTATTATGTGAGAACATAGAAGGTTTCTTAGAAATTACCAAGAGTTAAAAATTAAATCAGATTTTTGTGAAATTGAAACATGAAATTCAAATGACCATATCTTCTATTATATTTCAAATTTTTTAGTGTAGTCAAGTATTAGAGTTAGATATATGAGTTTTCTAACTTATCCAAGTGGAATCACTGGAAAATGTGTTTTAGATTTTCGTGTGGACTGATTTTAGTAAAGGAGTCAAAAACAGAAAAATGACAAAAGTATACTGCCAAAGATTTTGCAAGGGCTGTTTCGGCAACTTAAATTGTGAAATAAATTCTGGCTTTTGGGACATGAAAATATATGGTATTAAGTACCTCCTGTCCAAAAATGAACTCATTCCGACATAAAATGACCAAGTTATGACCTTTTCAATTTCTATGATTTTTCGACAAAAATCGCTATAACTGGAGTTCTATAACTCCGATGGCCACAAAATTTAACTGGAGGCTCACTTTAACACGTACAAGATTGTGTCAAGAGATGGGAATTTCTGGAGTTTAGCATGATAGGGCGAATTTCTTAAGCTACGCACTAAAAATAATTTTTGGAAAATACTAAAAGAAGTTGGAAAATTATGGAAAAATACTTTTTGTGTCTGAAATATATGTATATGTGTTTGGACAAAGGATAGAAAAATAATAAGATGATTTGGTATTTTCATGATAAGGATATGAAATCCAGCTTGATGGATTGAAGAATCTGATGAATCCAGCTTGCTGGATTGAAAAACAGTTTACTGAATTGAAAATTTGTTGAATCATGCTTGTTGGATTTCAATCTAGTTGCTGGATTTGAAATTCAGGTTGCTGGATTTGGAATCCAGACTACTGAATTGGTAATTTGATTACTAGATTTAGAATCCAGGTTGCTGAATTAGTATTTGACTTATTAGATGTTAAAGAAGAACTTAAAATATATATGATTAGAGTGTTAAATCATAATGTATATGATATAGTGATTAAGGAATTATCAAAGGATGATAATAATGTTGATATGTTAAGATGTTATCTAATATTTGATTAAGTGTTAGATAATTTATGAATAAAGAAATAGTATTATGAGTTAGCAGGTATGTTATACTAATTAAAAGATCAATCTTATAATTGATATGTCTTTCATCAGAGATTAAATTAGATTGCTTAGCGGTAATCAACGGTACAAGAAAGTTTCCTAACTCAACCTTGAGTTGTATTTTCAAAGCATGTTAGTGAATAATTATTGTTCATTATTCACATCTATACTGATTATTGATTCGCACTTAGTGCATGTTGCATATGTTCATCAGGTATGAAAGGCTGATCACCTTCATTACCATCTGCTCCAGTTGAATTATTCATATTCATTATTGACATTTATTCATGTCGTCCTGATCATTCAGTTATGAAATTTGATTCCTGCTAGTTCACAATTATATTGTTGAACGTAGCTAGCCTTTTATCCATATTCTTTCAATCATGATATATCCTTAAATAAATTTAACTTACTGGGCAAATTTGTTTCTTACCCTTGCTATATCATGATAAAAATTTACAGATTAAGAGGAAAGCTCAAGTAAAGACAGAAGCAAAGACAAAGTACAAGATTAAAGTTATGTTGCGGTTAGATTTATTAAATTTTCTAACAAAAATAGTATTATAAACATTTAAGATAGTGAAGATATGTATTGAGTTAAGGTTGTAGACCTTGGGATTAATGTGTAAAAGTTTAATGTATAAACAATTTATGTTTATATCTTCCACAATAGTTATAGAAATGATGTACCAGATCTTAGGTAAAAAGTACTCGGATTTGGGGATGCTACATAATAACATGCTCAACATACATTTCATAAGAAATTGAACTAACATAACATACATGTTGCAGTTCATATAAAAAGTATAAAGTTTGAGTTCCTTACTCAATCAGCATTCATTACTCAACCAACGTAGTCATAAATTAACATTAATGTTTTATACTTTCAACATATATATGATAAGTAGGCTTTATACCTACTTATTCAAAATTTGTTACTTGAATTAGTTGCTTAATCTCATGTTTCTTAGTTACTTTTCATGTATTTTGTGTTCGTTTTGTAGATTATATGCTTGGGAGCTGAAATTACAAAGAATTATTATGAAATCGCAAAGAAAAGCAATCCGGACATCGTTTGGGCTTTCATGTTCATTTCATGTTTTTGGCTTGAAACTTATCTTACATTGTAGAGCTTCTTCTTAGCTTTTTGGAACAACTTGAATCATTCCAATCGGAGTTCGGATGCAAGAGTTATGACATTTGTACCAACGGACGTCGAACTTCACTGTTTTGGGTGGCTATTTGCATATCAATCACTTCCATCCCACTTTCAACCTTCATCCATTCGTTATTTCTCAATTCTCAAAGAATAAACATTGTAGAACTCGTTGATATCTTCGATTTGATAGGTGGCAGGCCTCGTAACTCATCCCGAATCAAAAGTTATGGTCGTTTTCCCAAAGAACGTCAGAGAAGAAAAGGAACCCCCGCCGGGGCGGGCTTTTCCTTCACAAAACCCCTGCCGGGGCAGGCATACCAGCTGGAAAACATTAGGGACCCCCACCGGGGTGGGCCCTTTACAAGGCTAAACCCCCGCCGGGGCGGGGGTACGTGTAGAAAAGACGTTTTTTGGCCAAATTTGAGTTCGGGAAGGATTATTTCGATCCGATTGACTCATGGACTTCCAAGAGGACTTAAAGACATATAAAGAGACTTATAAAAGGAGAAGAATAAGAAGGATTAAAGGGGAGGGAGAGGATTCCATTAGATTAAAGTAGAGTAGAATAGTAGTAAACACTAGTTCTTATTAGATTTGGAGATCGAATCAACTTGGAGACCATTGAAGATTCAAAGTAGAAGCAAGGAGAGAGCTTCAAATCTACAGACAACATATTCTATCTTCTTATCTTCTTCTATCTTTATCTTTTATTGTTTATTCAATTGTGGATTCTTAGTTTTAATTCAATAATCATGAACTAATTCTTTGTTTGAGATTACAGTGGATCTTATTGTGTAGTTTATTTTAATATGATTCGCTATCAATTATTATGTTATATCGTGAGGATTATCTATTGTGATTTGGACTTAATTGTTTAATTGCCTAGCTAACAATTACCGTATATAAACTCGAGAGATGAAGTATAGATTTATATTTTATCATGATAGCATGTGTTTGTGATTTCTGCATAGATGGAATTCATGATTCGTGTTTAGGATAGAAATTTGCCTTTACGCCATATGTAATCTTATAGAGAACTTGTGCTTTAAATCCTTTTTAATTGTAATTCACATAGAGATATAGTGGATTAGTTAATTAGGGTGTCTTGCTTATTTCTATCATCTGTGAATTTAAGTGAGTATAGGTATTATGCATCGAGAGGTGGTTTTATCTGCTTTAGTGTTCTTGATTAATAATTTAGGATAGAGAATAATTGATGAGAAGTGTGTTAACTTAAATGAAGCAATAAGTGAAGTTGTGATCTTAAATTTCCGTAATCTTAATTTAACTAGTGGAATTTAATAATAATTTAATTTATATAATTTGAAATTCATTCGTTTAAATAAGATTGAGTTGGTTACGGGTTAGTACTTGATGATTTTTATTAAACAATTCCTCGTGGAAACGATACTCTACTTTCATTTTATTACTTGTTGATCACGTATACTTGCGTGTTGTGCGTAATTAGATTTTACCCAACAAGTTTTTGGCGCCACTGCCGGGGAATTAGTTAATATAATTTTTGACAATTTTAGCTTCAATCAAATTAGTCTTAATTTAAACATTTTTTTTCTTTTTATTTAATTCTCTTTCTATTTTTCTCTCTTTTCAGGTACCATGTCTGGATGCAATTATCAATGGCCTTATTCGAATATGACTCAGCCAAGGGACACATGAATTGATGGACTCAATGCATTTTCTGCATTATCAGCACAACTTGAGACACTTTCGAGGAGATTGGACGTTGTTGTAGCCCAACTTAATCGAAGGATAACAGTTAATTGTAATTATTGTGCTGGTAATCATCCGAGTTATCAATGCACCATTAGTTTGTGGCCGAGACAACACGGTGGTGAATACCTCAATAATTATACATATGCTAATTATCATCAAGTTTGGGGGTATCACCCGGATTTGTCATGGAGCTATACTTATGAAGACCAATACTACGCTCTAAATCCAACATACACACCAGAATTTTCATGTCCACCTCCATTGTCACAAGAAGAAAAGCCAAATCCAAGGGATGTAATATTAAAGGGTATAGCAAACCTAGAGGAGATGAGGATTAGCCAAGAGCTGTCAACCCAAAATTTTAATAATCGGATGAAACAACTCGTCACTACCTCAACCAATGGTCCTCAATACATGGCTTCCGAGACTAAGACAAATAATTCAAGGTTGGAGGAATTATTGTCCAAGTTCGTAGCATCAAATGAGGAGATGAGGATTAATCAAAAGTGGTCAATTCAGAATCAAGAGATATCAATTCAAAATCTGCAGAACCAGATGGATTAAATGCTCAAAGCCTTGAACAACTGTCCTCAAAAAAATTGGTGTAATGATGAGGATTTCGAGATTGATGAAGTGCCCGAGCTAAATCTACAACTGGATGAGCCACAATATTTTGAAAAAGAGGAGACAAGTGGGGATAATGAAAATAAGGTCGATGAAGAACTAATTATGAGTACTAACGAGGATGAGCTGATGTTATTAATGCCTCAAGTGACTTCTCCACCAAAGTTCAAGGATCCAATTAGATTTACAAAATCTTGTCTGCTAGGTAGTCATGTCATCGGCAATACTCCTTGTGACGTAAAAGCGAGTACAACTTCGAAGCCATGGTGCGATGAGCTGGAGAAGATAGAAGAAGAGATTGTTGTGTCTGACAAGCTTCAATGCCAGAATCTATTCGCAGACACAATGGAGAAAACACCTAGATGTTGGACGTACTTGAATGTGATCTTATCTAAAGAAAGCATACTAGGTGACTTTAATGCAATGGCTATCACAATTGGGAACCTACCAAAAGCTACATTATTTCCGATGGATGGAGGGTTCCTCAACTTTGGAAGAGGAATTGGATAGCGTTGACCAGACAAAGTCAGGCTGAAAGACTGTAAATGAAGCACTGACTGGGAGGCAACCCATGAATTTTTATATTTATATGTTTTACTAGTTTAATTAGTGATGTTAGTTCGTCAAAAATTTAGGAGTTAATTTGCTTATTAAGTTCTCTTATAATCTAATCCATGTTGTCTCTCTTCATTGCAGGTACTGGAGGTTCAATGGATAGAAAAATGATCGTTGTCGCCATCGCCACCATCACCTCATGCTTAGTTGATTACAGGGAAGTTCTCTTCTACTTATCGATATATTCTTACAATGAGGACATTGTAATTGCTAAGTTTGGGGGAGTTTAGTTTAGTTCATTATTGCATGTTTAGTTTCATGTTTATGTTATGTTATTTTGCATATGTGTTAATTTAGTTTAGGTTCATTATGTTTGCATTCATGTAGTACAACTGCATAAGTAGTTGCATAGTAGTATAGTTTGAATAGCATTATATTCAGTTTCTTGAAAGAAAAAAAATTCAAAAATTCAAAAATAATAGTTAGTTACTATGTTCATCTTGCATGATTCCAGCTATTTGATATTTACAGTTTGTTTTGGCCAATGATGAGATTGGAATTGGGTAGACAAGTATAGTACTGACTATTAGAGCTTTGATGTGATTTCTTGTTATGAATTGAGTCTTTTTCTGTTTGAAATTGGTATAATAAGGATAGCACAGTAAAAATAACGTGTTGATTGATTGAGTTTAAATTGATACATAATGGGATTCTAAAGGATAATGCTAGTTTGAATGAAAAAATGACATGAATAAGTAGTGACGACTAAATTTAGACAAGAACCTAAGTTTGGGGGAATATTTGGAGTATATAAGCTATAAAAAAAAGAAAAAAAGAAAAAAAGTATGAATAAACACCGTAGCGTGTTGTGGCCTTTGTTACTTGAGTAAGTAAGCCCAAGAGGATTGTCTTTACACCTAGCGCCCTAAGGTCTTAATGGTCTGAGAGTCGTTGGTCGAATGCTCGTTAAGGTAGAATTAAAAAGCCTAAGGGAATAAGACATTGCATAGCTATGTGTATATAAACCAAAAAAAATTGAATAAAATGGGAAATAAGAGCAAAAAGCCCCCGTAAGTGAAAAATAAAGCATAATTATCCCATGTTGACCCTCGATATTGGTAATTGTTTGATTTTAGTTGGATCTAGCTTGTTTTTTGATTTCTTGAGTTTACACTGTATGATGCCTTCGAAGAGACTTGTTATGTGTTAAATTTGATTTTATATCAGTTAGCATTGTTGTTGAGCACACACGCACTATATTAGTGATAACAGTCTAAGATTTAATGATTAATTGGAAAGTTAATGATTTGTTTTGATATGATGTATTATCGTGTTTATTTGATTTTTCTAAGGCCGATTGAATAGACTTGTTTATGTCATTACTGCTGGATTCGTAGTCATGTAGATTAGTTGCATTGCATAGCATTGTTGTTTTATGTTTTTGCTTGAGGACAAGCAAAGGTTTAAGTTTGGGGGTATTTGATAAGTAGGTTTTATACCTACTTATTTGGTATCTGTTACTTGAATTAGTTGCTTAATCTTATGTTTCTTAGTTACTTTTCATGCATTTTGTGTTCGTTTTGTAGATTATATGCTTGGGAGCTGAAATCGCAAAGAATTGGTATGAAATCGCAAAGAAAAGTAATCCGGACATCGTTTGGGCTTTCATGTTCATTTCATATTTTTGGCTTAGAACTTGTCTTACATTGTAGAGCTTCTTCTTAGCTTTCTGGAACAACTTGAATCATTCCAATCGGAGTTCGGATGCAAGAGTTATAACATTTGTACCAATGGACGTCGAACTTCACTATTTTGGGTGGCCATTTTCATATCAGTCACTTCCATCCCACTTTTGACTTTCATCCGTTTGTTATTTCTCAATTATCAAATAATGAAAGTTGTAGATCTCGTCGATATCTTCGATTTGATAGGTGGCAGGCCTCGTAACTCTTCCCTGATCAAAAGTTATGACTGTTTTCCCAAAGGACGTCAGAGAAGAAAAGGGACCCCTGTCGGGGCGGGCTTTTCCTTCACAAAACCCCCGCCGGGGCAGGCATACCAGCTGGAAAATAGTAGGGAACCCACCGGGGCAGGCCCTTTACAAGACTAGACTCCCGTCGGGGCAGGCCCTTTACAAGGCTAGACCCCCGCCAGGGCGGGGGTACGCGCAGAAAAGACGTTTTTTGGCCAAATTTGAGTTCAAGAAGGATTGTTTCGATCCGATTCACTCAAAGACTTCCAAGAGGACTTAAAGACATATAAAGAGACTTATAAAATGAGGAGAATAAGAAGGATTAGAGGGGAGAGAGGATTCTATTAGATTAGATTAGAGTAAAATAGGAGTAAACACTAGTTCTTATTAGATTTGGAGATTGAAGCTACTTGGAGACCATTGAAGATTCAAAGTAGGAGCAAGGAGAGAGCTTCAAATCTGCAGACAACTGATTCTATCTTCTTATCTTCTTCTATCTTTGTCTTTTATTGTTTATTCAATTATGGAATCTTAGTTTTATTTCAATAATCATGAACTAATTCTTTGTTTGAAATTACAATGGATCTTATTGTGTAGTTTATTTTAATATGCTTCGCTATCAATTATTATGTTATATTGTGAGGATTGTCTATTGTGATTTGGACTTAATTGTTTAATTGCCTAGCTAACAATTACCGTGATAATCTATATAAACTCGAGAGATGAAGTATAGATTTAGATTTTATCATGATAACATGTGTTTGTGATTTCTGAATAGATGGAATTCATGATTCGTGTTTAGGATAGAGATATTCCTTTATGCCATATGTAATCTTATAGAGAACTTGTGCTTTAAATCCTTTTTAATTGTAATTCATATAGAGATATAATGGATTAGTTAATTAGGGTGTCTTACTTAATTCTATCATCTGTGGATTTAAGTGAGTATGAGTATTATGCATCGAGAGGTGGTTTTATCTGCTTTAGTGTTCTTGATTAACAATTCAGGATAGATAATAATTAATGAGAAGTGTGTTAACTTAAATGAAGCAATAAATGAAGTTGTGATCTTAAATCTCCGTAATCTTAATTTAACTAGTGGAATTTAATAATAATTTAATTTATATAATTTGAAATTCATTCGTTTAAATAAGATTGAGTTGGTTACGAGTTAGTACTTGGTGATTTTTATTAAATAATTTCTCATGGGAACAATACTCTACTTTTACTTTATTACTTGTTGACCACGTATACTTACGTGTTGTGTGTAATTAGATTTTACCCAACAATATATAACATATCATGCTCTTTTTAATAAATATTTAAAACATTTCATCATCAAGTTCACATAGCAAATAGGAACTGAAAGACTTGCTTTGATCGTTGTTTACCAATAACAGATTAATAACTTACAGATATCTGCATTTCACGTGCCCTACACGATTATATATTCATGCACATCAACTATTAGTCACATAGCAACGCATAGTAGTTGTAATGCAAACTTTACTCTACATCTCATAACCCTTCCTATTAATCAATACACAATGTTTAATTTGATTGTGTAAGTCACAAATAATTCAATTAGATAATGGACAGAAAGTAAATGCATAAGTTAAACGTCACAAGAAATTTTTAATGGTTCGGAGACTGAATAACTTCTAGTCGACTCTTTTACTCTGTGAGTAGGAAATCCACTAAGTATGAAAATCACTAAGATCTTGTAAGTTCCCAGTAGGCACAATAGATCTAGAAGGGGGGGTTGAATAGATCCTTTTTAATTTCAAATACTTTTCTCTTTTATTTTGTATTGCTATTAAATTAGCATATGACAAACATAAGAATATTTTCAAGCACAACGGAATAAGTAAAAGATCCTCTTCATTGATATATTCATAATCATACATACATTGTTCGTAGAGTTAGTTCAGTTGCAAGTAGTTAATACATACATAGCAGTTATAGCAGTTAATAGATATAATGTAAATGACATAAGGTAAAAGACACAAGGGATTTTAAGTGGTTCAGAGACTAAAGCTACTAATCCACTCTTCTACTTTCAACTAGCAGGATTTCCACTAAGGAAGGGCAGCACCCTGAATCACTAAGATTTCTTCAAGGCCAACAGCCTTGGGACTTTATTTCACTAAGAACTCTTCAAGGCCAGCAGCCTTGGAACTCCTCTAGTTCCCTAGGAACCCTTCAAGCCCAGCAGGCTTGGAACTTCAATTAGTCCCTCCGGACAAGGACCCCTCAGGCCCTGGCTTCTTGTTGAGTTGTTTGTTTGTTTGTTAGAGTTGGTGCTGAGCTGCTAAGATGTCTTTACGCTTTAAACATCTTCTGTACTTAGCAGCTTGGCATGATCATCCTTGAAGTGCAGTTGAGTGTTGCATGATGATCAGCTTCTTCAGTTACTCAACCACTTCAGATGATCCCTTGACGACTGCCTTGAAGATCATTCCTCTTGATATATTATGGCTACACATGATGGGTTTCTAAGATGACTGTAAGATCTTCTGCTAGGTACTTAGAAACTTTCTCATGCTTGCCACCATGATGATGTTTGTGATCTCCCTTCTTAATACTTGATGTCTTCTCATAATGGACTTGCTAAGATGACTGTGAGCTCTTCTCTATGGTACTTAGAGTCTTCCCATGATGGACACCAAGATGACATGATGCTCTTCTTTCTCTCGGCAGTTCAGAACACTCTTCAAGTAGTAGAACTCTCACTTCTACATTGTAGAACTCTCACTTCTACTTCTTTCTTTGTCTGACTCTAAGTGTTCTTAGTGGATCGTAGAGTGAGCCTTCAGACTCACTATCTTACATGGTTTAGAACAGTCCACCGTTACTCAAAACTCAGAAACTCCAACCATCCTAGATCTTTGAAGCTCTTGCTGATTTATACTCATTCCCAATCCTTCCGTTGAAAAGTAGTCGTTGAAGGCTATTCAAATATCCTCACAGATCTCAAGTTGACAGAGGTAGATTACTGATGTGACAAGTTATACTTTCTCTGACACTGCAGTCTACTGTTTCACCTACCCCATCAGAGATGTCACTTTAATGTCTTGGGCAGGTCGAAGACTTTATTTCCTCCTTCTAATTTCTAGATCAGAGGTTGTCCTTTTGCATTGATGCTCTCAATAAGCTCTTATCCAAATATTACCCTTCAGATTGAACCGTTGCCAATGCTTCAGTCTTCAGATATTCGATCTCTACAATTCTGATGCATGTCTTCAAGGACCTGATCGTAGTGTCATGTTGACTGGTAGAGACAACACTACGATCTTGAAGAGTGTTGATTAGATCTTCAATGTAGAACACCTCTTCCTTCTTTTGTACAGTGCTTCAACACTTCAGTTTGCCTCGACTGCTCTCAGATACTGATGGCTTGACTTCTTTGTTCTGGTCCCTTCTGAATAGCAAGACACTTCAGATTTATGGTGCGTCTAGCTCGCTTTCTCCTTGTGATCTCCCGTTCACTTATCATCAATGGACTGACCCAATGATTAATCACTTTAGCCTTGTTCTTCAGAAGTTGTCCAGTATCTCTGTAAGTACTCCATCAGTACTTTCTTTGTTTGGCAAACACTAAGATCCTGAATGTCTTCAAGATCGTTGTTATCTTATCTCATGACAGCTACTGCACTTGCTGACTTTCCTCAGTCAGTTACTGAAGTCTTCTTATGATCATCTTGTGGAAGACTTCATCTTGAATGGCTTCTCAACTCAATCTGGATGCTGATTGGGTTGGTGCTTAGATCTTCTGTTAGCATGCATGCCATTCGTTGAGTGCTCTCTGATTCCCTTCAGGTGAGATGTATCTTTGCAGTGCCAACCAGAGGCTTGGTTCCTTTTGAAATTCTGGGAATGCTCATTAGTTGAAAATCGTATTTGCTCTACGATTCTGCCTATGCATTGTGAGCACAACTGTTAAGGTCGTAGTTCTGCACTATATGATTCAGCTTCGGCAGTGTAGACCCTGCGACTTCGGGATTAGATCTTGACACTCTACGATTTCTATCTTTGTGCTCGATGTCTTCATCTGATCTTGCTCGACTACGATCTCTGCATGTAATCAATAGACTCTACGACTCAGAGTGTAGTCTACGATCCTTGACTTGACTTTGGCATCAGTAGACTCTATGACTCTGAGTGTAGTCTACGTTCCTGACTTAGCTTCGGTAGAAGTTCGGTCGGCTCGTAGGCAGGCTGTCTCTATAATTCAGAACATAACTTCCTCAGCAGACTTCGGCTCTGAGGAAGTTTTACTCGACACACTACGATCCTTCCTCGTCTCTCCTAGCAGTCTACGAACTCTGAGATCTACTATCTTACAGACTAAGATTCTGCCTCGACAGCTCTCGAGTTTTCCTTGACTCTCCTGGCAGACTACAATTTTTGGTGCAGTGCTCGATGATCAGACAAGCCTATCAATTACATCATAAGATCAACCTAACATGCTTGATCTTTTATATTTATAGTCCTTGTACATCATTTCTTTTTAAGGACTTTACAAAGCTGTTTTGCTTATGTAGGATCAACCTAACATATTTGATCAATTCATTCTAAGTCCTTGTACACATGTTTCCATTTTCTGTCAAAGGACATTACAGCTTTTGTTAATGCAAGCATACTTGCATATTATTCATTCATATATATATCATAATCAAATCATATGTAAATAGGAATAACATTCACATGCTTATTCCTGACAATCTCCCCTTATTTGATTATTACAAAAATAATAAGTGTATATGCATGTTATGAATAAATCTTATATACAGTGAGCAACTGTATTTCTAAAATAGATAATCATGAATGTCATTTATAATGATGTGGAATTTAATACACTGACATTTTACATCCTGGATCCAAAACATACCTAACTAGTTAGAGATGTATCTCTTTTGGCTCTATGTATGTTTCTAGGATGTCTGTTGATCAGCTATTCATCTGTTTGTTCTTCTTGCTCTTGCTCCCCCTGGGATGATGATCTTCTATCTTTGTTTTGTTCCCTTTCAGCTTCTTTCTGAACATGCTCCCCCTCAGACCCTGCGATCATGTTATCATCATCTTCTGGCTTCCCCTCAAATGATGATTCTTTTTCTGCAGCTGTTGTCTTCTTCTTTGACTTTTTCTCTCCTTTCCTTCTGCTCTTCTTTGAGTGTCTCTTGCTCTTCCTCTTTCTATTCCTCTTTTTCTCCCCCTTTTTGTCATTAATCATTTGGGAGAGCTGCTCCATGTTGGACATAAGCTGCTCCATCAGGTAGGAGGATTTAGCAACTTCAAACTTGAGTTCCTGTTGGCCTAGCTCAAGTTGCACTGAGAAAGACTTCTTCATGTCGTCAATCTTGTCAGAGAGGGCTTGAATATGCTCTTCATTGGCCTTCTGTGCTCATAGGGCATCTGCCTTCTGATCATTCAAGACTTTCAGATAGATGTTATCCCTCTCTATGAGTTTGAGAGATACATCAGCCATAGTAGCTTGAAGCTTGTTCTGGAATAAAATATCTCTAGTTGTTGTCAACTTCTATGACTCTTTAGTGAATAGAGATATTTTCTCAATCAGTTCATCAGAGTTTTTCATCAGCTCCTTCTCCACAGATACTTAATTATCTGGTTGACCAGCCTCTTGTCGAGCATTAGATTGAACTCTACGATTTGCATTCTTGGATAGATTTTCAAAGGTGTTGAGAATCTGAAGAATCGTTGAGTTCCAATCGCTGGTTGAGGATGAAGGAATGTCTGTCAGTAGTGCTTGAGCAGATGGAGACTTCTGGTTTTGAACTTGAACACCATCACTAGTAGAGTGAACAGACTCTACGATCATCTCCTTGGTCATGATCCTTTTCCCTTGGGAGTCCACTCTACGATCGTGGGGAATATAGTGATTTCCAGCATGGCGATAGACTTTGAAGTGGGGCTTGTCTGTGATCATCTTTGTAGCAAAACTCTTTACCCTTGCGAAGTTTTGTGCCACCAGCTCCATGCTTAGAAAATGAGAGTAGCACCAGCTGAAGTAGCTTTCATCTCTTTCAGTGTGGGCCTTTAGCCATGGCATCCATTGGAAGAACCATCTCATTAGCAAGTCATCAAGATTATAGAGAATGGTTGTACAATCTTGCTCCATGTTATTCCAGTTTTTAGCTATATCAAAGGAAGTCATTCTTACCACCTTGAGCTGCTCATCTCCATAGTTCACCCATCTTTCGGGAGGTTCCTCTGGTAGTTCATTTAAAACTTCCACCACTATTCTTCTGTTAAATCTTGCAGGAGAGAGAACTGGATAGTCTTCTTGTTCTTCTGATTCCTATGGTGCAGAACTAGAATCTTTTTCCATCTCTTCTCTTTCGGAACCTGAACCATTCTCATCATTTCCATCAATGAATCCTTCTTGCTGCATTTCATTTCCAGAACCTTCTTCAGTAAGATCTTCCTCTGATTCATCTTCTTCACCACTGGTACCATTTTCAGCACTTTCATCCTTTGATACAAACTCATCATCACTTAGTTCAATGATAGCATTGGAGTGATCACTGCTCCTTTCAGAGGCAAATTTGGCTTGCAGTCTGTAGCTCTTCCTTCTTCTTGGAGGTTCAATTTTGGGAGAGTCAGACTCTTCTTCTTCTTCAGGCTCAGACTCATCTGGTTCAATAGACGAACTTCCTTGGGGTTCAAGACTGGTAGGGGCAGACCCTTCTTCTTTGGACTCATCACTTTTTGAGCCATCATGGTGGCTTTCAGGATTGGAAGGGGCATGTTCTTCTTCTCTTGAACCAGCATTCTCTGACCCATTATCTGGGCTTGTTGGGGAAGTTGCTTTTGGGGATTGAATTGGGTTATCTTGAATCTTTTCTTCATCAGGAGAGTGACTGTTCTAAGGATTAGCCACAGGGCTTGAGTATTCCTCTTCATCAGCAGATGCTGCATTTTCATTCATTAATCTAGCTTCACCTTTACTTCTAGATTTGGTTTGTGGGGACTCAGCCTTGAGATTGTCAGTTATCTTTTCTTCTTCTGATTCTACATCCTTCTCTTCATCATATGTACTGTCTTAGGAAACTAAGGCTGGTTTGACTGTCACCTTGGCTTTCTTGCTGGATGGCCCTTGAAGTAATCTGCTACTTCTCCTCTTTGTTGCTTCAGCAATTAGGGCTTTTTCTTCTTCAACCTTGTCTTTGATGGAGAGACTCCTTGGTGGGGCCTTGGTTTTCTTCACACCTCTGGACTTCTTCTTGTCTGGTGTGGTGGTTGTTGGTACAGAATCATCAGACTCAGAGCTTTCTGCCTCTTCTGTCTTCCTCTTCTTTGTAGGAGCCCTGTTGTTGCTCCCAGTTGTCAGCCTTCGGTTCGCCTTGGGGTTTTTCTTCCAATTCACAAATAGTTGTGGAGACATCACTTTGTGAACATTCAAAGGGTCTCCTTCATCATCCTTGATCTTGCCTCCCAGCTTCTTCTTCAGCATAATGCTCAGTAGTCTTCCATGAAACACTTTTGTAAGTGGTTTTTTGGTAGACTTCTTCAATTCAGCCTTTTCTACTCATTTAGATATTTGATCAAGCAGAATAATTCCAAAGTTAATACGTTTCTTCAAGACTATAGCAGACATGATCTTCAACTGTATCAAGCACCGTGTCATGTGCAGTGTCCTTACACAGTATGTATTTTCCAACTATTTCAGCAAGGAACTCGTATTCCTCTGGAAACTCCTTCTTCATGTCCTTTAGACTAGGGTTTCTTTTGTACCCCATGATCTCCTTTACTTGTTCCGTATTGATATCATCAAGTATCTTCAGTCCTTGGTCAGGAAAACCTAAGCATTGATTGAGGTCAGAAGATTTCAGCTTTAGAGACTGACCTTTGACCTTGGTAGAAAGGGTTCCAGAGTTTATTGAGGCATTTGAGTAGAACTCTTTAACCAGGTCAACGTATACTCGAGTGCTAGCCTCAAGGCATTCTGAGAATCCAGCTTTCTTTACAAGTTCGATAATGTCTCTGAACTACTTTTTGGACTTCTCAAACGACTTGGTTCCGAGCTGAATGTCAGTGATTCCTCACCAGTTTTCCATTTGAGCAGTTCGAAGAATGAGGGTATTTGATTCAGAGAGGTTTATGAGAGATGGCTAATTGTGATTTGGGCACAATTCTGGAAGGTTAAATGATTTTGGCTTTTGAGAGGATTCTAGGGTTTTAAAATGGGAGGGAGAAAGTTTCGATGGTTTCTGATAACTGTTTACAGATTTTGAATTAGTCTTAATGACAGTTCCCTCTAACTCTGCATGATCAGTGATGTGTCAACCAACCATTGGTTGCACGATGCCCCGTAATGAGCTGTAACTCCCCATAACTTTTCAATTAGATATTTCTTTCAAAAGAGTAAACATTTTATTGATGTGGATTGACCGTTGACCTTTTTGGTTAGTAGAGTAGCATGGTAAGGCAGCCATGGACTCTACGTTTTCCTTGTTGACTCAATGATCAACTTTTGAGAGATGCTGCAGTGGATGGTTTTGACATTTATCCTCATTTTGATGCAGCATAGCTTGATCACTGATATATATGAACTTATCTCCTCATAATCTGAATGGTTGAGCGATTGTCCCGTTTCTCACGCTCCTTGTGAACTGGAGTATACTCTGGTAGGAGTACGATCGTTGAGTCTGCTTCTACGATCGTTGAGGTTGCACTCCGATCGTTGAAGTTACTTTACGATCGTTGAGTTCTCTCAAATTTTACTCTGCGATCGTTGACTGTCTTGGTCCATGAGATGAATTTTATCAAGCAAATATTTTGGATTAAGGTAGCTCAGGAAGGGTCAACCTCTTAGAGAGAGCTAATGGTCAAGTTTGTCCCTGAGGCGCTTTCCAGATGAAATACTTTAGGAGTTATTTGCACTGACATCTCATTTGACCTTTTTTGTTGGGGAAGTCCTCTACCAACTTTGGACAATTGCATTTTCTGTGATCGTGGTGTCCTCCTACTCTACACTACAATCGGATGTTTGATCGATGACACTCCACGATGTTGAGTTGGGTGGCTGATAGGTTATCAGTAGTACGTTTTGAAACGTTCCTACTGACTATGGATCTTCATTTGGTTCATCAACCATAAAGATTTGGGACTCTGTAACTGGTATTTTTCTTCATAGCATATCTCAGTGCTGTCGTTTCTTAACAGATCACTGCTCACCCATGGTTGATGCTTTCTTCCCAGATAGATGTGATTCCCTTTACTTTAGACTTATTTGAAGGCAGCCTTGAATATCTCTTTCTGACTGGAATAACCATTATCACTTAAATCTCCCTGTATCGTAGGCATGAACATTTTCAGGACTGATCACTCTACGATCTTTTGTCAGTACTAAGAACGTAGTCTTCTTTGACAGTCTTGTGCTTGCTGAGTTTTGCTTCCACGATGAGTTCCTCTAGACTGATGCTCGACGATCCTTTGTTGTGAACTTCCTTGAGAATTCTTCTCATATAGCATTCTTTGCTTGCTTTTGAGCACATAAGACCCTTTTCACCTTTGGTTGAATGGCCTTCTTCCATATACATATTAGCAGCCATGTGAGCTCCATTCTGGTTAGCGAAGAGGGTCTTCAAGGACGGGCTTGGACATATAGGAATTTTAACCAGACTCAATTCTAAACAGTCCTTAGCCTTCTGCTGGTTTAGTTTTCTTGACTGAAGTCTTCTACTTCAGCATTCCTTCGTGTGGTCAGACAGACCAAGTACCTGCAGGTTAGATACATTTCAATTTTTGGTAACCATAATTAAGTGGGTCCTGCTAGGTTAGTTTTCTAAACCCTTGTTCCTCATATTTGGATAATCATCACATTTGTCACCAACAGTCATATTCATGCATGCAACTAGTTTTAGATAGTACATTTTGAGATGCATGAAGGTAAGTGTGTGTAAGATTCGTCATTTTAAAAACACACTCTTTTTCTTTGATGGTTTCATCATTTGTAGGGTTATGTTCACAAGGTTTAAGTATTCACAGAGTGAGAATCAACTCTACGACTCAGGAGTATCTAGTTGATTCATGGAGGTGATCAGTTTCTACACATCATCAAGATACTCTTGTAGACTGATCATACTCTGTGTGTTATCAAACCCTTAGAACAAAGATTTGTACATACATACTAACCCACCGACAAAGATTACTTCACATAGAATTAATTTGACATGTGATGCTCTTATGACCCATTTCAGATTTTCTTCAAGATGATTTCTTCACCCTAAAACTTGGATGGAGAGAAAGTTTATAGACATTTGAGTTTCCATCCTCAGGGTACTTTCTCTCTTCACCTTTTTAGGTAGATTATGACTTCTTGACAGAATACTATTATGGTTCATAAGAAGGTGCTTTTATGATGAACACATGTAATAGTGAGGAACCGTACCTTTTTACTGTCAGCTTCTTAACAATCATTTATCTTAGATATACTGAGTTTAGACATTGAGGTGCATAGCTTCACTTTTGCTCCTGACAACTTATTACTCTTGTTGGCCTTTAATTAATCAGTCGTAGTCTTGAAGAAGTAGCCTGAGAATCTTAGCATCTTTAGTTCTTTGACAAACTTCAGTTCACAAAGTTTGCACCCAGCTGCTGGTTGGCCAGACACATGTTTGAGAATAACTTCTTTCTTCTCTGGATAAGCAAATTTTAGCATGAGTGGCCTTTTCATCTTTCAGACTGGTGGATGCTTGACTCTGTGTTGTTGATGTCTCTTGGGCTATCTCGTCTGGTCTTCAAACTACAAGATTGACTGCAGGCAAGGATTGGTCTTGTTAATATAATATTTGAGAATATGGACCAATCTGAGCAGCTTCAGGTGTATATACACATTTACCTATACACAATATTTCCAACGTGTGAGCTTATCTGCATATAACAAGAGACTTACTACTAAACTAAGTTTAGAACAATATTTGTGCCTGGGATCATACTCAAAGCGATTAGCTTTTGAATATAGCATGAGAACCTGCTCTGATACCAATTGTTAGTTCCCAGTAGGTACAATAGATCTAGAAGGGGGGTTGAATAGATTCTTTTTAATTTCAAATACTTTTCTCTTTTATTTTGTATTGCTATTAAATTAGCATATGACAAACATAAGAATCTTTTCAAGCACAAAGGAATAAGTAAAAGATCCCCTTCATTGATATATTAATAATCATACATACATTGTTCGTAGAGTTAGTTCAGTTGCAAGCAGTTAAAACATACATAGCAGTTATAGCAGTTAATAGACATAATGTAAATGACATAAGGTAAAAGACACAAGGGGTTTTAAGTGGTTCAAAGACTCAAGCTCCTAATCCACTCTTCTACTTTCAACTAGCAGAATTTCTACTAAGGAAGGGCAGCACCCTGAATCACTAACATTTCTTCAAGGCCAGCAGCCTTGGGACTTTAGTTCACTAATAACTCTTCAAGGCCAGCAGCTTTGGAACTCCTCTAATTCCCTAGGAACCCTTTAAGTCCAACAGGCTTAGAACTTCATTTAGTCCCTCCAGACAAGGACCCCTCAGGCCCTGACTTCCCCTTGAGTTGTTTATTTATTTGTTGGAGTTGGTGTCGTGATGCTAAGATGTCTTTACACTTTGAACATCTTTTGTACTTAGCAGCTTGGCATGATCATCCTTGAAGTGCAGTTGAGTGTTACATGATGATCAGCTTCTTTAGTTACTCAACCACTTCGGATGATCCCTTGATGACTGCCTTGAAGATCATTCCTCTTGATACATGATGGCAGCACATGATGGGTTTCTAAGATGATTGTAAGCTCTTCTGCTAGGTACTTAGAAACTTTCTCATGCTTGCCACCATGATGACATTTGTGATCTCCCTTCTTGATACTTGATGTCTTCTCATGATGGACTTGCTAAGATGACTGTGAGCTCTTCTCTATGGTACTTAGAGTCTTCCCATGATGGACACCAAGATGACATGATGCACTTCTTTCTCTCGGCAGTTCAGAACACTCTTCAAGTAGTAGAACTCTCACTTCTACATTGTAGAACTCTCACTTCTACTTCTTTCTTTGTCTGACTCTAAGTGTTCTTGGTGGATCGTAGAGTGAGCCTTCGGACTCACTATCTTACATAGTTTAGAACAGTCCACCGTTACTCAAAACTCGGCAACTCCAGCCATCCTAGATCTTTGAAGCTCTTGCTGATTTATACTCCTTCCCAATCCTTCCATTGGAAAGTAGTCGTTGAAGGCTATTCAAATATCCTCACAGATCTCGAGTTGACAGAGATAGACTACTGATGTGACAAGTTATACTTTCTCTGACACTGCAGTCTACTATTTCACCTACCCCATTAGTGATGTCACTTTAATGTCTTAGGCAGGTTGAAGATTTTATTTCCTCCTTCAAATTTCTAGATCAGAGGTTATCCTTTTGCATCGATGCTCTCAATAAGTTCTTGTCTGAATATTACCCTTCAGATTGAACCGTTGCCAATGCTTCAGTCTTTAGATATTCAAACTCTACGATTCTAATTCATGTCTTCAAGGACCTGATCGTAGTGTTATGTTGACTGGTAGAGACAACACTACGATCTTGAAGAGTGTTGATTGGATCTTCAATGTAGAACACCTCTTCCTTCTTTTGTGCAGTGCTTTAACACTTCTATTTGCCTCGACTGCTCTCAGATACTGATGGCTTGACTTCTTTGTTCTGGTCCCTTCTGAATAGTAAGACACTTCAGATTTGTGGCGCGTCCAGCTCGCTTTCTCCTTGTGATCTCCCATTCACTTATCATCAATGGACTGACCCAATACTTAATCACTTTAGCCTTGTTCTTCAGAAGTTGTCTAGTATCTCTGTAAGCACTCCATCAGTACTTTCTTTGTTTGGCAAACACTAAGATCCTGAATGTCTTCAAGATCGTTGTTATCTTATCTCATGACAGCTACTGCACTTGCTGACTTTCCTCAGTCAGTTACTGAAGTCTTCTTATGATCATCTTGTGGAAGACTTCATCTTGAATGGCTTCTCAACTCAATCTGGATGCTGATTGGGTTGGTGCTTAGATCTTCTGTTAGCATACATGCCATTCGTTGAGTGCTCTCTGGTTCCCTTCAAGTGAGATGTATCTTTGTAGTGCAAACCAGAGGCTTGGTTCCTTTGGATATTCTGGGAATGCTCATTAGTTGAGAATCGTATTTGCTCTACGATTCTGCCTATGCATTGTGTGCACAACTGTTGAGGTCGTAGTTCTGCACACTACGATTTAGCTTCGGCTGTGCAGACCCTGCGACTTCGAGATCAGATCTTGACACTATACGATTTCTATCTTTGTGCTCGATGTCTTCATCTGATCTTGCTCGACTACGATCTTTGCATGTAATCAATAGACTCTACGACTCAGAGTGTAGTCTACGATCCTTGACTTGACTTTGGCATCAGTAGACTCTACGACTCTGAGTGTAGTCCACGTTCCTAACTTGGCTTCTGCAGATGTTCGGTCGGCTCGTAGGCAGGCTGTCTCTATGATTCTGAACATGACTTCCTCAGCAGACTTCGGCTCCGAGGAAGTTCTACTCGACACACTACGATCCTTCCTCGTCTTTCTTGGCAGTCTACGAACTCCGAGATCTACTATCTTGCAGACTACGATTCTTCCTCGACAGCTCTCGAGTTTTCCTTAACTCTCCTGGCAGACTACGATTTCTGGTGCAGTGCTCGATGATCAGACAAGCCTATCTATTACATCATAAGATCAACCTAACGTACTTGATCTGTCTATATTTATAGTCCTTGTACATAATTTCTTTTTAAGGACTTTACAAAGCTATTTTGCTTATGTAGGATCAACCTAACATATTTGATCAATTCATTCTAAGTCCTTGTACACATGTTTCTATTTTCTATCAAAGGACTTTACAGCTTTTGTTAATGCAAGCATACTTGCATATTATTCATTCATATATATATCATAATCAAATCATATGTAAATAGGAATAACATTCACAAGCTTATTCCTGACAATCTCCCTTTATTTGATTATGACAAAAATAATAAGTGCATATGCATGTTATGAATGAATCTTATATACAGTGAGCAGCTGTATTTCTAAAATAGATAATCATGAATGTCATTTATAATGATGTGGAATTTAATATACTGACATTTTACATCCTGGATCCAAAACATACCTAACTAGTTAAAGATGTACCTCTTTTGGCTCTATGTATGTTTCCAGGATGTCTGTTGATCAGATATTCATCTGTTTATTCTTCTTGCTCTTGCTCCCCCTGGGATGATGATCTTCTATCTTTGTTTTGCTCCCTTTCAGCTTCTTTCTGAACATGCTCCCCTTCAAACTCTGCGATCATGTTATCATCATCTTCTGGCTTCCCCTCAGATGATGATTCTTTTTCTGCAGTTGTTGTCTTCTTCTTTGACTTCTTCTCTCCTTTCCTTCTGCTCTTCTTTGAGTGCCTCTTGCTTTTCCTCTTTCTATGCCTCTTTTTCTCCCCTTTTTTGTCATTAATCATTTGGGAGAACTGCTCCATGTTGGACATAAGCTACTCCATCATGTAGGAGGAGTTAGCAACTTCAAACTTGAGTTCCTGTTGGCCTAGCTCAAGTTGCACTGAGAAAGACCACTTCATGTCGTCAATCTTGTCAGAGAGGGCTTGAATATGCTCTTCATTGGCCTTCTGTGCTCGTAGAGCATCTGCCTTCTGATCATTCAAGACTTTCAGATAGATGTTATCCCTCTCTTTGAATTTGAGAGATACATCAACCATAGTAGCTTGAAGCTTGTTCTGGAATAAAATATCTCCAGCTATTGTTAGCTTCTGTGACTCTTCAGTGAATAGAGATATTTTCTCAATCAGTTCATCAGAGTTTTTCATCAGCTCCTTCTCCACAGATACTTGATTATCTGGTTGAGTAGCCTCCTGTCGAGCATTAGATTAAACTCTACGATCTGCATTCTTGGACAGATTTTTAAAGGTGTTGAGAATCTGAAGAATCGTTGAGTTCCAATCGCTGGTTGAGGATGAAGGAATGTCTGTCAGTAGTGCTTGAGCAGATGGAGACTTCTGGTTTTGAACTTGAACACCATCACTAGTAGAGTGAACAGACTCTACGATCATCTCCTTGGTCATGATCCTTTTCCCTTGGGAGTCCACTCTACGATCGTGGGGAATATAGTGATTTCCAGCATGGCAATAGACTTTGAAGTGGGGATTGTTTGTGATCATCTTTGTAGCAAAACTCTTTACCCTTGGGAAGTTTTGTGCCACCAGCTCTATGCTTGGAAAATGAGAGTAGCACCAGCTGAAGTAGCTTTCATCTTTTCAGTATGGGACTTTAGCCATGGCATCCATTGGAAGAACCATCTCATTAGCAAGTCATCAGGATTATAGAGAATGGTCGTATAATCTAGCTCCATGTTATTCCAGTTTTTAGCTATATCAAAGGTAGTCATTCTTACCACCTTGAGCTGCTCATCCCCATAGTTCACCCATCTTTCGGGAGGTGCCTCTGGTAGTTCATTTAAAACTTCCACCACTATTCTTCTGTTAAATCTTGCAGGAGAGAGAACTGGATAGTCTCCTTGTTCTTCTGATTCTTGTGGTGCAGAACCAGAATCTTTTTCCATCTCTTATCTTTCGGAACCTGAACCATTCTCATCATTTCCATCAATGAATCCTTCTTGTTGTATTTCATTTCCAGAACCTTCTTCAGCAAGACCTTCCTCTGATTCATCTTCTTCACCACTGGTACCATTTTCAGCACTTTCATCCTTTGATACAAACTCATCATCACTTAGTTTAATGATAGCATTGGAGTGATCACTGTTCCTTTTAGAGGCAAATTTGGCTTGCAGTCTGTAGCTCTTCCTTCTTCTTGGAGGTTCAGTTTTGGGAGAGTCAGACTCTTCTTCTTCTTCAGACTCAGACTCCTCTGGTTCAACAGACGAACTTCCTTGGGGTTCAAGACTGGTAGGGGCAGACCCTTCTTCTTTGGACTCATCACTTTTTGAGCCATCATGGTGGCTTTCAAGATTGGAAAGGGCATGTTCTCCTTCTCTTGAACCAGCATTGTCTGACCCATTATCTGGGCTTGTTGGGGCAGTTGCTTTTAGGAATTGAATTGGGTTATCTTGAATCTTTTCTTCATCAGCAGAGTGACTGTTCTAAGGATTAGCCACAGGACTTGAGTATTCCTCTTCATCAGCAGATGCTGCATTTTCATTCATTAATCTAGCTTCACCTTTACTTCTAGATTTGGTTTGTGGGGACTCAGCCTTGAGATTGTCAGTTATCTTTTCTTCTTCTGATTCTACATCCTTCTCTTCATCATATGTACTGTCTTGGGAAACTGAGGCTGGTTTGACTTTCACCTTGGCTTTCTTGCTGGATTGCCCTTGAAGTAATCTGTTACTTCTCCTCTTTGTTGCTTCAGCAGTTAGGGCTCTTTCTTCTTCAACCTTGTCTTTGATGGAGAGTCTCCTTGGTGGGGCCTTGGTTTTCTTCACACCTCTGGACTTCTTCTTGGATGGTGTGGTTGTTGTTGGTACAGAATCATCAGCTCAGAGCTTTCTGCCTCTTCTGTCTTCCTCTTCTTTGCAGGAGCCCTGCTGCTGCTCCCAGTTGTCAGCCTTCGGTTCGCCTTGGGGTTTTTCTTCCAATTCACAAATAGTTGTGGAGACATCACTTTGTGAACATTCAAAGGATCTCCTTCATCATCCTTGATCTTGCCTCCCAGCTTCTTCTTCAGCATAATGCTCAGTAGTCTTCCATTAAACACTTTTATAAGTGGTTTTTCGGTAGACTTCTTCAATTCAGCCTTTTCTACCCATTTGGATATTTGATCAAGCAGGATAACTCCAAAGTTAATGTGTTTCTTCAAGACTATAGCAGACATGATCTTCAATTGTTGATCAAGAACCATGTCATGTGCAGTGTCCTTACACAGTATGCATTTTCTAACTATTTCAGCAAGGAACTCGTATTCCTCTGGAAACTCCTTCTTCTTCATGTCCTTTAGACTAGGGTTTCTTTGGTACCCCATGATCTCCTTTACTTGTTCCGTATTGATTTCATCAAGGCTCTTCAGTCCTTGGTCAGGAAAACCTAAGCATTGATTGAGGTCAGAAGATTTCAGCTTTAGAGACTGACCTTTGACCTTGGTAGAAAGGGTTCCAGAGTTTATGGAGGCATTTGAGTAGAACTCTTTACCCAGGTCAACGTATACTCGAGTGCTAGCCTCAAGGCATTCTGAGAATCCAGGTTTCTTTACAAGTTCGAGAATGTGTAAGACCCCGAATTTTATGAAATAAAAGTATTCAATTTTTCTTATAATTACAATTCAGTAAATGGTTAAATTGATAAAAAGTTAAAGTTATGGGTGAAATGTGAAAACTTTTCAAAATACGCAAGTGGTTATAAAATAATCATTGTTGTCGGGGAATATTTGTTGGTCGTGGAATATTTTTTTCGTCGGGGAA
Organism: Panax notoginseng; assembly: GCA_016801055.1. Lineage (NCBI taxonomy): Eukaryota > Viridiplantae > Streptophyta > Magnoliopsida > Apiales > Araliaceae > Panax > Panax notoginseng. The sequence continues at coordinate 106,255,336 of CM029017.1, forward strand.
TATTCGTACGACGGCGCAGCTATTTGTGGGCCTCATAACGAAAAACGGTCGGATGAAGATAACGACAAAAATTGAGTTTTTATAATTAACGGCGTAGTTGTTACCGTTAACACTGTTGGAATACCCGGTGGTTAAAATACAATAATACGCGTTGTTACACAGTAGCACACGGATTGCACAGTATTTTTGAATTATTGATTCTTACGGAGGAAGGCACTACTCAATAATTGTTACAGTAGTTACTGTTTAATATTTTATTTTATTGATTCAATAATTGCTGCGTTGATATTTTATATTATTGTTGTTTCAATAATTGTCACTGCACAGTATTTCCCGTTATCAGATCAATAATTCATATTATTTGAATAATATTATTAGATAACATTATTGGCAATGTCTAGAAAGTTCTGTCTAAGGAGAGGTTTGGTCACCTAATTACGCGTCAGTAAGGAAAAATTCTTATTGGAAAGCCCCCTCTTTCCTGGGAACGGTCTGGTTGTCATAAATGTGATTCTGTAATATTATTTGTGAATAATTAATTATTGATTCATATGATAAGGAAATATTTATTTTATGTGGATATAAATGAGGGATATATTTTTGTGGTTAAAAATGAAGGAGTTAATGTTGAGGTGTTTTATCTGTATTTTTGTCGGAACGGAGGTATTGAAAATCAAATTAGGGTTTTTGAGATATTTTGCGAGGGTTATAATTTTTAATCCGACCGTTGGATCGTGGTAATTTTTGGATATGTTATACATATATAAGTTGAGTATATGTCCACAAATTTTGAATCGTTAAAAATGAACGTATGATTTGTTATGAATTTTACGAGATGACAGGTTCAGAAATTGTTGAATTTTCGGAATTAATCATTTTGGTAGAAAATTCTAGAATTGATGGGCCCCACTCTTGGTTGGTGAAGAAATATGCTGAGATTTTTATTCAAATGTGGTGGGTGGGAATAGTAGCAGGTAAAGCCATCAGGTTGCAGGTTAAGTTTGCTTCGGTATGCTAACATTTTCCTATAAATAGAGGGCTAAGTTAGAATTAAAAATCACACCAGAAACATAAGCTTTCTCTCTTTCTCTCTCTATATTATGAAGCATATTTTGTGAGTATTTAGATACTTTGAGAGTTGCTATTCAGTGCAAGTTTCCTTCGGCTTTGCATTCCAGTCAGACATACTGCACTTTTGAGGTAAGGGATAATAAGAGATTTTAAGGGTTATTATGTTTTTCAGTTCGTAATTCTTTTGACCTTCAAAAAATTCTGGAAAAATTTGAAATGATATTTTGATGAGTTTTATTGATTGTGTCCAAAAATGGTGATTTTTGGATGTATAGATCGAGAGTTATGAATTTTATGAGAAAAGACTATTTTAAAAGTAATCACTTATAACTCTTTGTGGTTAACTCCAAAATTGATGAAATTTTTATTGGAAGTATATCTATATAATATCAGTGTGCTCTGTGAATTTCGGAATTTTTGGATAAAAGTACAATTTATGATAAATGTCTAAATATTCGGCTGTTTTGGCCATATGAAAAATAGTAAATGACTTTTAAAAATTCTAAGAAAAATATATGTTCACTATGGGACTATATTATGCTAAATCCCAGAAAAGAAATATTTTTGAAACTGATTTGGTATTTTTCATGAAAATAGTCTAGTTATGAGTAAATGAATTAAATATGTTATGTGAAGTAAGAAAATTGGAAAATAGGATTTTATGGCATGAGAGTCCTATATGAGGTATATGCAGATTTTTTATGAGGGTTTTTGGTTATTGGTGATGAAATATTATGAGTTTGGCATTTTAAGATGATTAAATGCATTATTTAGTAAAGTGTAAACAATTAAAATAAATTGTTTATAAGATTAAGAAATGTTATTCTTTCAATATCATTATACCGAAATATTGGTATAGATTTTATTGTGGAATTTCTACCTTTTGTGTCGAGTTTACTATTCATGAGTTACTATTCATGAGTTACTATTCACGAGTTACTATTCACGAGTTACTATTTACGACAAAATTGGTTTCTTTTTCTGACCAAATTATAGTTGATTTATGAATATTACTCTTGAGATTAAATCTATATATTGATTATATTGATTTTATTATCATATATAACATTTTTATAACCCTGATGTTGAAATTCTCTTTCACTTAAGTGTAAAGATGGGTAGATTGTTGGTATGATCATGACTATGGGTTCTCTTTGGCCAGTAGTGCAAAGTTGAATTATTGACTAGTATGATCATGACCATTGAATTTATAATTGAATATCTTCAGCTTAAGTGCAAATGTGAAATGATCAACATGGTTATAATTATTATTTATATAAATGATTATATATTTCTTTGATATATTAATATATTTAGCCTGTAGTGCAAATATGAACTGTTGATGAATATATTTGGCCTGTAATGCAAATATGAACTGTTGAAGAATATCTTTGGCCTATAGTGCAAAGATGATCTGTTGATTGAATATCTTTGGCCTGTAGTGCAAGGATGAACTGTTGTTAAATATCTTTGGCCAGTAGTGCAAAGATAAACTGTTGACAAATATCTTTGGCCCACAGTGCAAAGACGAAATTATTAGTATGATTATGAACAGGAACTGTAATTTGGTATAACCATGATCTTTGATATTTCAGGTAAAGACAAGTGATGAAAATTATCTTTGTCCTGGATGAGAAGAGGAATTTAGAACCATAAATATGATTATGAGTTATTCACATGAATGTGGACAGGAATTGTTGATTGATGTTACAGGGATAAAATATTGTCGGTGGACTTTTAACATGGAGAAGATAATAGACTTTATAGTCTATTTGACTCTTCTAATGGATTGCTCGTTCCGCTGCAACTATGGTTAAAATTTTTATCATCTACCATATGTTCTAAATCTCTGATTTAATTCTGTTGAAGGCTATTGATAATTTAATTATCTTTAGTCATGATATTCTTTACTGAGCTAGTTGTGCTCACCCTTCTGTTCACAATTCCTTTCAGGTAATAAGAGTGTAGCTGGGTCGAGCGGGGGTAACAAGGGAATAGAACGGTGGTCATCATTTAGTAGTTATATTTGGTGAAGAAAATAGGGTGAGGCGAACCCAACGTTGGAAGGGTGTTTTGTCACTATCATACAAGATGTCTAATGACATACAACCTCGTATCATCATAAGACAGGATTGTGCTCATTCACTTGCTGAGTATCTTTACGAGCACTACCTATATAATCTTGGTGTTTGTTTGAAGTATAATTTTCAATTAGAGACAGTGGAGATAATGATATGTCAAGAGAAGACTCACCATTGGGAAGAATATGATAGTAATCTTCTCGTTTTTCTTTGGGGTCTATTGGGTCAACCAAGAATAATTCTGTGGCCATATGATATCTATCACAACCTTGACGCATGGCCTCCCATGTATAAGGGTTTCCTTGAGCACTTCCCAAATATTCTAATTTCTAAAACAGTTTTTGACTATACCTTTATGTAAGGTGTCATTGTGAGGTGCTGTCCACGGTTGGGATTTGAGTCACATTTGGTATATATTTATATCCAAACTCACAGCATATGTGTTGTTGTATTTTGCACGACAATTGTTGTAATAAAGTTGTAGTTATTTTCTGTACCATGTATTTGGCGACTCAGAATAGGTTGGATGGAATGGACCTATTTTGGGGTTGTCACAGAATGTCTCTGAACTTCTTTTCAGATTTCTCAAACGACTTGGTTCCGAGCTGAATGCCAGTGATTCCTCACCAGTTTTCCATCTGAGCAGTTCGAAGAATGAGGGCATTTGATTCAGAGAGGTTTATGAGAGATAGCTGATTGTGATTTGGGCACGATTCTGGAAGGTTAAATGATTTTGGCTTTTGAGAGGATTCTAGGGTTTTAAAATGGAAGGGAGAAAGGTTCGATGGTTTCTGATAACTGTTTACAAATTTTGAATTAGTCTTAATGACAGTTCCCTCTAACTCTGCATGATCAGTGATGTGCCAACCAACCATTGGTTGCACGATGCCCCGTAATGAGCTGTAACTCCCCATAACTTTTCAGTTAGATATTTCTTTCAAAAGAGTAGACGTTTTATTGTCGTGGATTGACCGATGACCTTTTTGGTTCGTAGAGTAGCATGGTAAGGTAGCCATGGATTCTACGTTTCCTTGTTGACTCAACAATCAACTTTTGAGAGATGCTGCAGTGGATGGTTTTGACATTTATCCTCATTTTGATGCACCATAGCTTGATCACTGATATATACGAACTTATTTCCTCATAATCTGAATGGTTGAGCGATTGTCCCGTTTCTCACGCTCCTTGTGAACTGGAGTATACTCTGGTAGGAGTTCAATCGTCGAGTCTGCTTCTACGATCGTTGAGGTTGCACTCCGATCGTTGAAGTTACATTACGATCGTTGAGTTCTCTCAAACTTTACTCTGCGATCGTTGACTGTCTTGGTCCTTGAGATGAATTTTATCAAGCAAATCTTTAGGATTAAAGTAGCCAGAAAGGGTCAACCTCTTAGAGAGAGCTAAGGGTCAGGTTTGTCCCTGAGGCGCTTTCTAGATGAAATACTTTAGGAGTTATTTGCACTGACATCACTTTCAATCTTTTCTGTTGAGGAAGTCCTCTACCAACTTTGGATAATTGCATTTGCTGTGATCGTGGTGTCCTCCTACTCTACACTACTGTGACGCCCCCAAAATAGGTATACAACACCCATTCTGAGTCGCCAAATACCTGGTACAGAAAGCAAACTACAACTTCAATAATACAATTATCGTGCAAAATACGACAACACATACTGTGAGTTTAAATACAAATATTGTCTTCTAGACAATATCCACACTCAAATAAGTCATCAATACAATTATTCAAACACTATTTTACAAAAATAGTGAGGACTGCTAAAACATCTTTCTAGAACCATCACTCCATACCCCGACTAGATCCTGCTATGTTCTCACCTCCTGAGAAGAAAAATGGAACAAAAAAGAAAAGGGTGAGCTCAACTAGCCCAGTAAAGAATATTATGACTAAGATAATATACAACAAATTATCATTAGTATTCAACAGGGAAAAATCTGATAGAATATAATCGACAACAAGTTTTAGATCAACAACTGCAGCGGAAACAGCAAACCATTAGAAGAGTCAAGTAGAGAATGAATTCTACTATCTTCTAAGATTTAAAAGTCCATCATCAATATTTTATCCCTGTAACATCAATTAATAATCATCTTTATCCAAATATTCATCTTTGCACTACAGGCCAAAGATATTCATTTGTATCACCTGTCAGTCATGTTCATCTCAACACCTGTTCATCTTTGCACTACAGGCCAAAGATATTCATCAAGTAATCATACATCTTTGCACTACAGGCCAAAGATATTCAGTAATATCATCATTTAGGACTGAGGATGATGAAAAATATCTTAAAGAGAACGAATCCAGTGAGACAGAAGGACAAATAGTAGGGATTCGTATAACAGTTTATCCAAGATCAATAATACTTCATAATAATCAATTGGGAAGCAGAATTCAAAAATAAAGATCAAAACATGGATACAATCAAAGATAGTAACCATAATAGACATCTTGAACAAAAAGAGAAAATTTTATTTTTCGGTGAATAGTGCCGTATTCGTTAATAGTAACGTATACGTGAATAGTAACCGCGACACAAAAAGTTCCAAATTTGATAAAAACTCATGTTAATATTTCAGCATAATGATATTGAAGAAAATAATATCATTTAAGAAGAAAATAATATCCCTTACCTCAAAATATCAGTACTTCTGGTCGGAATACCAGTATAAGGCTGAAAGAAACTTGCTCTGATGAATAGAAACTCTCAAAGTATCTAAATACTCACAAAATACACTCAATAATCTAGAGAGAGAAAGAGAGAAAACTTGTTTCTGGTGTGATTTTTAATTCTAACTTAGCCCTCTATTTATAGGAAAATGTTAGCACGCCGAAGCAGACTTAACCTGCAACCTGATGGCTTTACCTGCTACTATTCCCACCCACCACATTTGAATAAAAATCTCAGCACATTTCTTCACCAACCAAGAATGGGGCCCACCAATTCTAGAATTTTTCACCAAAATGATAAACTCCGAAAATTCAACAACTCCTGAACCAGTCATCTCATAAAATTCATAATAAATCATACGTTCATTTCTAACGGTTCAAAATTTGTGGACATATACTCAACTTATATATGTATAACATATCCAAAAATTACCACGATCCAACGGTCGGATTAAAAATTATAACCCCCGCAAAATATCTCAAAAACTCTGATTTTTAATACCTCCATTCCGACAAAAATACTGATAAAAACCTCAACATTAACTCCTTCATTTTTAACCACAAAAATATATCCCTCATTTATATCCACATAAAATAAATATTTCCTTATCATATGAATCAATAATTAATTATTCACAAATAATATTACAGAATCACATTTATGACAACCAGGCCGTTCCCAGAAAAGAGGGAGCTTTCCAATAAGAATTTCTCCTTACTGGCGCGCAATTAGATGACCAAACCTCTCCTTAGACAGAACTTTCTAGACATTGCCAATAATGTTATCTAATAATATTATTCAAATAATATGAATTATTGATCTGATAATGGGAAATACTGTGCAGCAATAATTATTGAAACAATAATAATATAAAATATCAATGCAGCAATTATTGAATCAATAAAATAAAATATTGAACAGTAACTACTGCAACAATTATTGAGTAGTGCCTTCCTTCGTAAGAATCAATAATTGGTGCAATACCGTGTGCTACTGTATTTTAACCACCGGGTATTCCAACAGTATTAACGGTAACAACTACGCCGTTATTTATAAACAACTTATACTTGTCGTTTTCTTCATCCAATCGCTTTTCGTTATGGGACCCACACAAGGCTGCGCCGTCGTACGAATATTTCCCGACAGCAAGAATATTCCACGACCAAACGAATATTCCCCGACAAAATGAATAATTTATAACCACTTGCTTATTTTGCAAAATTTGCACATTTCACCCATAACCAAAGTATTATATCAAATTAACCCCTTATTATTCACAATAATATTTAGAGAAAATTTGATTTTATTCATTAATAAGCTGGGGTCTTACAACCTCCCCTCCTTATAAAATTTCGTCCTCGAAATTGACGTACGTACTTGATATTTTGATAAGGTGAGGATACCTCGCTTTCATTTCTAATTCCAACTCCCAGGTCATTTCTTCAATAGCATGGTTTCTCCACAAAACCTTAACTTGTGATATAACCTTTGTGCGTAGGACATGCTCTTTCCTATCCAAGATCTTAACAGGTACCTCCTCGTACGTTAAATCTTCAGCTATCTCGTCTGGTTCTAACTCAATAATGTGGTTCGGGTCTTTAACATATTTACGAAGCATAGATATGTGAAAAATATTATGGACACAAGACATGCTTGGAGGTAATGCGAGTCTATATGTCACATTTCCTATTCGCTCAAGAATCTCAAATGGACCAACAAATCTTGGATTGAGCTTTCCTCTCTTCCCAAATCTTGTAACTCCCTTCCATGGTGCAACAAGTAACAATACATGATCCCCAATATTAAATTCTACGTCCTTCCGATGAAGATCCGCATAACTCTTTTGTCGATCCTGTGCCGTTTGTATACGTTGTCGAATCGTTTGGATCTTCTCTGTAGTCATGCGTACCAACTCTGGTCCCAACAATGTTGCTTCACCCACCTCGTCCCAGCATACTGGAGAACGACATTTTCTTCCATACAACGCCTCGAATGGAGCCATGCCTATGCTTGCTTGATAACTGTTGTTGTAGGAGAATTCCACCAATGGTAGGTACTTATCCCAACTCCCTTTGAGATCTAGGACACAGAGTCTTAATAGATCTTCAAGAGTTTGAATAGTCCTCTCTGATTTCCCGTCCGTTTGAGGATGGTATGCTGAACTAAATCGTAAATCCGTGCCCATAGCTTTCTGCAAGCTAACCCAAAATCATGAAGTGAATCTTGGGTCACGATCTGAAACTATGGATACTGGCATGCCATGCAATCTCACAATCTCGTTCACATACATACTAGCAAGACGTTCAAGGGAATAAGTCTCACGTATCGGTAAGAAATGAGCAGACTTGGTTAATCTATCAACAATAACCCAAATCGCATCTATGCCTTGAGAAACCTTGGGAAGACCTGTAACGAAATCCATGGTAATGTGTTCCCACTTCCATTTCGGGATCTCAAGTGGTTGCAATGGACCCTTTGGCACTTGATGCTCCGCCTTTACACGTTGACAAGTTAAACACCTCGAGATAAACTCCGCGATCTCTCTTTTCATATTGCTCCACCAAAATGTATGTCGAAGATCGTGATACATTTTGGTACTCCCAGGATGGATTGCAATGGTGTGTTGTGTGCCTCCATCATTATTCTATGCTTCAAGTCAAAATCGTTAGGAACACAAAGTCTGGAGTTGACTCGAAGTATTCCTTCTTCATCGATTCTTGCTTCTAGAATAGCACCTTCTTGCACTTTCTTCTTCATACGCATCAGCTCTATGTCCGTAGCTTGAGCAGCTTTAACTTTATCGATTAAAGTCGGTTCTACTCATATATTTGATATCATCATGTGGGTACTTGGAGCCTTCATCTCTATCTCCATCCTTTGCAAGTCATACAAAATGGGCCTTTGTATTAACAACATTGCACTCGTACCCGTATATGATCTTCTACTCAATGCGTCAGCTACTACGTTTGCTTTTCCAGGATGATATTGGATGGTATGATCGTAATCTTTCAACAGCTCGAGCCAACGTCGCTGCCGCATGTTGAGTTCCTTTTGGGTGAAGAAATATTTGAGGCTTTTATGATCTGTATAGATCTCCACTTTCTCCCCATACAGGTAGTGTCTCCAGATCTTCAACGCAAAAACGACTGCTACCAACTCCAAATCATGAGTAGGATAATTCCTCTCATATTCTTTGAGTTGTCGCGAGGCATAGGCTATGACTTTCCTATGTTGCATGAGAACACATCCTAACCCTTTGCCTGAAGCATCGCTGTAGATAACAAATCCATCCGAACCAGATGGTATTGTCAGAACAGGTGCCGAAATGAGTCTCCTCTTGAGTTCTTGGAAACTCTTCTCGCATTCCTCACTCCATACGAATTTTGTATCTTTCCGAGTCAGCTGAGTTAACGGAGTAGCGATTCAAGAAAATCCTTCCACAAATCTCTGATAATAACCAGCTAAGCCCAGAAAGCTACGTACTTCGATTACCGACTTCGGTTGCTCTCAACTTTGTATGGCTTCAATCTTCGTCGGGTCGACAGATACTCTATGTTTTGACACCACGTGCCCAAGGAATGCTACTTCCTCAAGCCAGAACTCGCATTTCTTCAGTTTGGCATATAGCTTGTTTTCACGAAGCCTTTGCAATATCAGCTTCAAATGGCGCTCATGATCTTCACGGCTTTTGGAATAGATGAGGATGTCATCAATAAAGACAACAACGAACTGATCCAAATATTCTTTGAATACACGGTTCATCATATCCATGAAGGCAACAGGAGCATTAGACAATCCAAAAGACATGACTAAGAATTCATAATGCCCGTACCGAGTTCTGAAGGCAGTCTTTGGAATATCCTCAGTTTTAATCTTCAGCTGATAATATCCAGAACGAAGATCGATCTTTGAAAAGAATTGTGCTCCTTGCAACTGGTCAAACAGGTCATCAATGCGAGGTAGCGGATACCTATTCTTGATAGTGACATAATTCAATTCTCGATAGTTAATACAAAGTCGCATACTCCCATCTTTCTTCTTTACGAATAACACAGGAGCACCCCAAGGAGATGTACTAGGACGAATAAAACCGATGTCCAACAACTCCTGTAGTTGGACTTTTAACTCCTGAAGTTCAATAGGAGCCATTCAATATGGGGTTTTAGAAATGGGCTTTGTACCGGGTTCAAGGTCAATAAAGAATTTAACTTCACGTTCTGGGGGTAGACCAGGAAGTTCTTCAGGAAATACATCAGGAAATTCTCTAACAATAGAAATATTATTCAAATCTGACTTGTCTTTGTTCAAATCCATAACATGGGCTAAGAAAGCTTGACATCCGTTTTTCAATAAACGAATAGCTTTGTGGCTTGATATGACAGTGACTGATTTTAGTGGTTTAGTAGTTTGAATTCGTATGACAGGTTGGTTAGGAATATAAAAACTAACAACCTTACGAAAACAATCAATTTTAGCATGATGAGTGGTTAACCAATCAATTCCTAAAATCATATCAAAAGCAAGTATCTTTAAAGAGATAAGATCAACAGGTAATGTGATAGTGCCAACTTGGATCATGCAAGATTTATAAACTGTAGATGTAAAGAAGTTTTCACCCAATGGAGTTTCAACAGATAAGTCAAAGTCTAATTTCTCCGGAGTCAAGTTTAAACGTTGAGCACAAGCAGGAGAGATAAAAGAATGGGTAGAACTGGTATCTAGTAAAGTATAAACTTCGCAAGAATTCAAGATTAGCTTACCCGTGATCACCTCGTTCGGGTTTCTCATGTTTTGGCCAGTCACGACAAACGCTCTTCCAAGAACAGCTAATTTTGACTTATCCGGGACAGCTTTTGGATTCATCATCCCCTCTGAACTTGGTTTTGCTACAGAACACTCTCGAGCTATATGACCCTCCTTTCCACAGTTACAACATACCTTGGATTGTTGTGGGCAGTTTGGGCTGATATGTCCCTCTTTTCCACATTTGTAACATACGACCAGTGGTCGTTCTCCTCCCCTAGAAACAGTTGATGTTTGTGCTGACGTCTTCACGTTATCATTGTTGTACATTCTCTTCTTGAAATCTCCTCCCGACTCGCTCCTTTTATTATCACGACCACGATTACCACCAGAGTGGTTACCGCTTTTGTCCGAATGTTTTCCTCCCTGCTGGTTTTTATTGCTTCGATGACTGCTGCCACCGGTATGACCCTGGTTGTGGTCCCTCGGTTGTACATACTCATTATCTCGCTCTAATAATTGAGCCCTGTTTACAACATCTGAATATAAAGAAAATTTTATGAGAGATAAGATATTGTCGAATCTCGAGTTTTAGACCTCTCAGAAACATCCTTGTCATTCGTTTCTCATTTTCGACCAAATGAGGTGCAAACCTGGATAACTCTGCAAACTTCGCCTCGTACTGGGACACCGTCATGTTGTTTTGTTCCAGTCTGATAAACTCCACCTCCTTCATATGACGAATACTTTCAGGAAAGTACTTGTCATTGAACAGTTTTTGAAATGTTTCCCAGGACATGTTGAGTGCGTCAGGCTGGGTACGCTTCACAGACTCCCACCAGTAGTCTGCCTCACCGCGGAACATAAAGGTGGTGAATGGAACCTTCTGTTCCTCCGTGCATCCCAAGACATCGAATATCTTGATAATTTGCTTGACCCACGTTTCCGCCATGATCGGATCCGACTTTCCCTTAAATTCTGGTGGTCCCAATTTTTTGAACTGCTTGGCCGTGACAAACCGCGCGTTGTTATCATTTCCACCTGTATTCTGCACACGAGTCTCCCTCGTCTGATTTTGCATGAACTGCAAAAAGCTCATAAACATTCCATCATTCATCGTTTGCTCGGTAACGTTGTTTACAGGAGGAATATTGCCTTCCTGTTGCACGTTCCCCTGGGTGGTGATCAAAGGTGTCTCCACGGTCTGATTTACTCCATTATTAACGTTCTCAGCTGCCATTCTTAAATACTGTCATAAAACAAGGGTTAATAGTCATGTCATATATTATCCCTATACTCTGACTGACCAAATAAACACCAAATAAACTTAGTCAGGTCATACTAGCGAAGGAATTTTCCGTCTCTCCCCTCCTAGTTCTTGTCTCACATCTCAGCCAGGGATCATATCCCTAAGCTCTGATACCAACTGTGACGCCCCCAAAATAGGTATACAACACCCATTCTGAGTCGCCAAATACATGGTACAGAAAGCAAACTACAACTTCAATAATACAATTGTCATGCAAAATACGACAACACATACTGTGAGTTTAAATACAAATATTGTCTTCTAGACAATATCCACACTCAAATAAGTCCTCAATACAATTATTCAAACACTATTTTACAGAAATAGTGAGGACTGCTAAAACATCTTTCTAGAACCATCACTCCATACCCCGACTAGATCCTGCTATGTTCTCACCTCCTGAGAAGAAAAATGGAACAAAAAGGAAAAGGGTGAGCTCAACTAGCCCAGTAAAGAATATTATGACTAAGATAATATACAACAAATTATCATTAGTATTCAACAGGGAAAAATCTGATAGAATATAATCGACAACAAGTTTTAGATCAACAACTGCAGCGAAAACAGCAAACCATTAGAAGAGTCAAGTAGAGAATGAATTCTACTATCTTCTAAGATTTAAAAGTCCATCATCAATATTTTATCCCTGTAACATCAATTAATAATCATCTTTATCCAAATATTCATCTTTGCACTACAGGCCAAAGATATTCATTTGTATCACCTGTCAGTCATGTTCATCTCAACACCTGTTCATCTGTGCACTACAGGCCAAAGATATTCATCAAGTAATCATACATCTTTGCACTACAGGCCAAAGATATTCAGTAATATCATCATTTAGGACTGAGGATGATGAAAAATATCTTAAAGAGAACGAATCCAGTGAGACAGAAGGACAAATAGTAGGGATTCGTATAACAGTTTATCCAAGATCAATAATACAATCAATTGGGAAGCAGAATTCAAAAATAAAGATCAAAACATGGATACAATCAAAGATAGTAACCATAATAGACATCTTGAACAAAAAGAGAAAATTTTATTTTTCGGTGAATAGTGCCGTATTCGTGAATAGTGCCGTATACGTGAATAGTAACATATACGTGAATAGTAACCGCGACACAAAAAGTTCCAAATTTTATAAAAACTCATGTTAATATTTCAGCATAATGATATTGAAGAAAATAATATCATTTAAGAAGAAAATAATATCCCTTTACCTCAAAATATCATTACTTCTAGTCGGAATACCGGTATAAGGTTGAAAAAAACTTGCTCTGATGAATAGAAACTCTCAAAGTATCTAAATACTCACAAAATACACTCAATAATCTAGAGAGAGAAAGAGAGAAAACTTGTTTCTGGTGTGATTTTCAATTCTAACTTAGCCCTCTATTTATAGGAAAATGTTAGCACGCCGAAGCAGACTTAACCTGCAACCTGATGGCTTTACCTGCTACTATTCCCACCCACCACATTTGAATAAAAATCTCAGCACATTTCTTCACCAACCAAGAGTGGGGCCCACCAATTCTAGAATTTTCTACCAAAATGATAAACTCCGAAAATTCAACAATTCCTGAACCAGTCATCTCGTAAAATTCATAATAAATCATACGTTCATTTCTAACGGTTCAAAATTTGTGGACATATACTCAACTTATATATGTATAACATATCTAAAAATTACCACGATCCAACGGTCGAATTAAAAATTATAACCCCCGCAAAATATCTCAAAAACCCTGATTTTCAATACCTCCATTCCGACAAAAATACTGATAAAAACCTCAACATTAACTCCTTCATTTTTAACCACAAAAATATATCCCTCATTTATATCCACATAAAATAAATATTTCCTTATCATATGAATCAATAATTAATTATTCACAAATAATATTACAGAATCACATTTATGACAACTAGGCCGTTCCCAGGAAAGAGGGGGTTTTCCAATAAGAATTTCTCCTTACTGGCGCGCAATTAGATGACCAAACCTCTCCTTAGACAGAACTTTCTAGACATTGTCAATAATGTTATCTAATAATATTATTCAAATAATATGAATTATTGATCTGATAATGGGAAATACTGTGCAGCAACAATTATTAAAACAACAATAATATAAAATATCAATGCAGCAATTATTGAATCAATAAAATAAAACATTGAACAGTAACTACTGTAACAATTATTGAGTAGTGCCTTCCTTCGTAAGAATCAATAATTGGTGCAATACCGTGTGCTACTGTATTTTAACCACCGGGTATTCTAACAGTATTAACGGTAACAACTAAGTCGTTATTTATAAACAACTTATACTTGTCGTTTTCTTCATCCAATCGCTTTCCGTTATGGGGCCCACACAAGGCTGCGCCGTCGTACGAATATTCCCTGACAGCAAGAATATTCCACGACCAAACGAATATTCCCCGACAAAATGAATAATTTATAACCACTTGCTTATTTTACAAAATTTGCACATTTCATCCATAACCAAAGTATTATATCAAATTAACCCCTTATTATTCACAATAATATTTAGAGAAAATTTAATTTTATTCATTAATAAGCTGGGGTCTTACAACTACAATCGGATGTTTAATCGCTGACACTCCACGATATTGAGTTGGGTGGCTGATAGGTTATCAATAGTACGTTTTGAGACGTTCCTACTGACTATGGATCTTCATTTGGTTCATCAACCATAAAGTTTTGGGACTTTGTAACTGGTATTTTTCTTCATAGTATATCTCAATGCTGTCATTTCTTAACAGATCACTGCTCACCCATGGTTGATGGTTTCTTCCCAGATAGATGTGATTCCCTTTACTTTAGACTTATTTGAAGTCAGCCTTGAATATCTCTTTCTGATTGGAATCACCATTATCACTTAAATCTCCATGTATCGTAGGCATGGACATTTTCAGGACTGATCACTCTACGATCTTTTGTAAGTACTACGAACGTAGTCTTCTTTGGCAGTCTTATGCTTGCTGAGTTTTGCTTCCACGATGAGTTCCTCTAAACTGATGCTCGATGATCCTTTGTTGTGAGCTTCCTTGAGGATTCTTCTCATATAGCATTCTTTGCTTACTTTTGAGCACATAAGACCCTTTTCACCTTTGGTTGAATAGCCTACTTCCATATACAGATTAGCAGCCATGTGAGCTCCATTTTGGTTAGCTCAGAGGGTCTTCAAGGACAGGCTTGGACATTTAGGAATTTTAACCAGACTCAATTCTGAACAGTCCTTAGCCTTCTGCTGGTTTAGTCTTCTTGACTGAAGTCTTCTGCTTCAGCATTCCTTAGTGTAGTCAGGCAGACCAAGTACCTGCAGGTTAGATACATTTCTATTTTTGGTACCCACAATTAAGTGGGTCCTGCTATGTTAGTTTTCTAAACCCCTGTTCCTCATATTTGGATAATCATCACATTTGTCACCAACAGTCATATTCATGCATGCAACTAGTTTTAGATAGTACATTTTGAGATGCATGAAGGTGAGAGTGTGTAAGATTCGTCATTTTAAAAACACACTCTTTTTCTTTGATGGTTTCATCATTTGTAGGGTTATGTTCACAAGGTTTAAGTGTTCACAGAGTGAGAATCAACTCTACGATTCAGGAGTATCTAGTTGATTCATGGAGGTGATCAGTTTCTACACATCATCAAGATACTCTTATAGAACTGATCATACTCTGTGTGTTATCAAACCCTTAGAAAAAAGATTTATACATACATACTAACCCACCAGTAAAGATTACTTCACATAGAATTAAATTGACCTGTGATGCTCTTATGACCCATTTTAGATTTTCTTCAAGATATCATCTTCACCCTAAAACTTGGATGGAGAGAAAGTTTATAGACATTTGAGTTTCCATCCTCAGGGTACTTTCTCTCTTCACCTTTTTAGGTAGATTATGACTTCTTGACAGAATACTATTATGGTTCATAAGAAGGTGCTTTTATGATGAACACATGTAATAGTGAGGAACCGTACCTTTTTACTGTCAGCTTCTTAACAATCATTTATCTTAGATATACTGAGTTTAGACATTGAGGTGCATAGCTTCACTTTTGCTCCTGACAACTTATTACTCTTATTGGCCTTTAATCAATCAGTCGTAGTGTTGAAGATGCAACCTGAGAATCTTAGCATCTTTAGTTCTTTGACAAACTTCAGTTCACAAAGTTTGCACCCAGCTGCTGGTTGGCCAGACACATGTTTGAGAAGAACTTCTTTCTTCTCTGGATAAGCAAATTTTAGCATGTGTGGCCTTTTCATCTTTCAGACTGGTGGATGCTTGACTCTGTGTTGTTGATGTCTCTTGGGCTATCTCGTCTAGTCTTTAGACTACATGATTGACTGCAGGCAAGGATTGGTCTTGTTGATATAATATTTGAGAACATGGACCAATTTGAGCAGCTTCAGGTGTATATACACATTTACCTGTACACAATATTTCCAACGTGTGAGCTCATCTGCATATAACAAGAGACTTACTACTAAACTAAGTTTAGAACAATGTTTATGCCCGGGATCAGACTCAAAGCGATTAGCTTTTGAATATAGCATGAGAACCTGCTCTGATACCAATTGTTAGTTCCCAATAGGCAATATAGATCTAGAAGGGGGGTTGAATAGATCTTTTTTAATTTCAAATACTTTTCTCTTTTATTTTGTATTGCTATTAAATTAGCATATGACAAACATAAGAATCTTTTCAAGCACAGCGGAATAAGTAAAAGATCCCCTTCATTGATATATTCATAATCATACATACATTGTTTGTAGAGTTGGTTCAGTTGCAAGCGGTTAAAACATATATAGCAATTATAGCAGTTAATAGACATAATGTAAATGACATAAGGTAAAAGACACAAGGGATTTTAAGTGGTTCAGAGACTCAAGCTCCTAATCCACTCTTCTACTTTCAACTAGCAGGATTTCCACTAAGGAAGGGTAGCACCCTGAATCACTAACATTTCTTCAAGGCCAGCAGCCTTGGGACTTTAGTTCACTAAGAACTCTTTAAGGCCAGCAGCCTTGGAACTCCTCTAGTTCCCTAGGAACCCTTCAAGCCTAGCAGGCTTGGAACTTCATTTAGTCCCTCCGGACAAGGACCCCTCAGGCCCTGACTTCTCGTTGAGTTGTTTGTTTATTTGTTAGAGTTGGTGCTGAGCTGCTAAGATGTCTTTACGCTTTGAACATCTTCTGTACTTAGCAGCTTGGCATGATCATCCTTGAAGTGCAGTTGAGTGTTGCATGATGATCAGCTTCTTCAGTTACTCAACCACTTCGGATGATCCCTTGATGACTGCCTTGAAGATCATTCCTCTTGATACATGATAGCTGCACATGATGGGTTTCTAAGATGACTGTAAGCTCTTTTGCTAGGTACTTAGAAACTTTCTCATGCTTGCCACCATGATGACGTTTGTGATCTCCCTTCTTAATACTTGATGTCTTCTCATAATGGACTTGCTAAGATGACTGTGAGCTCTTCTCTATGGTACTTAGAGTCTTCCCATGATGGACACCAAGATGACATGATGCTCTTCTTTCTCTCGGCAGTTCAGAACACTCTTCAAGTAGTAGAACTCTCACTTCTACATTGTAGAACTCTCACTTCTACTTCTTTCTTTGTCTGACTCTAAGTGTTCTTAGTGGATCGTAGAGTGAGCCTTCGGACTCACTATCTTACATGGTTTAGAACAGTCCACCGTTACTCAAAACTCGGAAACTCCAACCATCCTAGATCTTTGAAGCTCTTGCTGATTTATACTCATTCCCAATCCTTCCGTTGAAAAGTAGTCGTTGAAGGCTATTCAAATATCCTCACAGATCTCAAGTTGACAGAGGTAGATTACTGATGTGACAAGTTATACTTTCTCTGACACTGCAGTCTACTGTTTCACCTACCCCATCAGAGATGTCACTTTAATGTCTTGGGCAGGTCGAAGACTTTATTTCCTCCTTCTAATTTCTAGATCAGAGGTTGTCCTTTTGCATCGATGCTCTCAATAAGCTCTTATCCGAATATTACCCTTCAGATTGAACCGTTGCCAATGCTTCAGTCTTCAGATATTCGATCTCTATAATTCTGATGCATGTCTTCAAGGACCTGATCGTAGTGTCATGTTGACTGGTAGAGACAACACTACGATCTTGAAGAGTGTTGATTAGATCTTCAATGTAGAACACCTCTTCCTTCTTTTGTACAGTGCTTCAACACTTCAGTTTGCCTCGATTGCTCTCAGATACTGATGGCTTGACTTCTTTGTTCTGGTCCCTTCTGAATAGCAAGACACTTCAGATTTATGGCGCGTCTAGCTCGCTTTCTCCTTGTGATCTCCCGTTCACTTATCATCAATGGACTGACCCAATGATTAATCACTTTAGCCTTGTTCTTCAGAAGTTGTCCAGTATCTCTGTAAGCACTCCATCAGTACTTTCTTTGTTTGGCAAACACTAAGATCCTGAATGTCTTCAAGATCGTTGTTATCTTATCTCATGACAGCTACTGCACTTGCTGACTTTCCTCAGTCAGTTACTGAAGTCTTCTTATGATCATCTTGTGGAAGACTTCATCTTGAATGGCTTCTCAACTCAATCTGGATGCTGATTGGGTTGGTGCTTAGATCTTCTGTTAGCATGCATGCCATTCGTTGAGTGCTCTCTGATTCCCTTCAGGTGAGATGTATCTTTGCAGTGCCAACCAGAGGCTTGGTTCCTTTTGAAATTCTGGGAATGCTCATTAGTTGAAAATCGTATTTGCTCTACGATTCTGCTTATGCATTGTGAGCACAACTGTTGAGGTCGTAGTTCTGCACTCTACGATTCAGCTTCGGCTGTGCAGACCCTGCGACATTGGGATCTAATCTTGACACTCTACGATTTCTGTCTTTGTGTTCGATGTCTTCATCTGATCTTGCTCGACTACGATCTATGTATGTAATCAATAGACTCTACGACTCAGAGTGTAGTCTACAATCCTTGACTTGACTTTGGCATCAGTAGACTCTACGACTCTGAGTGTAGTCTACATTCCTGACTTGGCTTCGGCAGATGTTCGGTCGGCTCATAGGCAGGCTGTCTCTATGATTCTGAACATGACTTTCTCAGCAGACTTCGGCTCCGAGGAAGTTCTACTCGACACACTACGATCCTTCCTCGTCTCTCCTGGCAGTCTACGAACTCCAAGATCTACTATCTTACAAACTACGATTCTGCCTCGACAGCTCTCGAGTTTTCTTTGACTCTCCTAGCAGACTACGATTTTTGGTGCAGTGCTCAATGATCAGACAAGCCTATCTATTACATCATAAGATCAATCTAACATGCTTGATCTTTTTATATTTATAGTCCTTGTACATCATTTCTTTTTAAGGACTTTACAAAGCTGTTTTGCTTATGTAGGATCAACCTAACATATTTGATCAATTCATTCTAAGTCCTTGTACACATATTTCTATTTAGCTTTTGTTAATGCAAGCATACTTGCATATTATTCATTCATATATATATCATAATCAAATCGTATGTAAATAGGAATAACATTCACATGCTTATTCCTGGCAGATCTTATTACAACTGAGTCATTTAGGTTACTTTGAGCCACTAAGTCTTGGAATAGGGTCACTTAGTCCATATCACTAAGATCTCTTCAAGTCACTTAGACTTGGAATATTGTCACTAAGACAATGAGTTACTGGGAGTAGTAAAGCTGTTTGAGGGGCTACTAAAACTTTAAGATCAGATGCTAAGGTGCTTAGTAGCAGAATAAGGCGTTCTCAATTTTCGTAGAATGGTATGTTAGAGCTTAGGCAGAGTTTCAGCTTGATTTTTTATCGTTAGTTTGATTGAAATCTGCTTACTCTTATATAGACTTCTTGAGAGCTTTCCGTTGCAAGGTTTCCGTTATGCATTTAATGCTCAGATAGTCCAGGATCCTTGATGTTGACATCTTAAGTTGTTGTGTCAGATTGCTTTGTGATTTTGACCTGTCACATCAATCTGCAAATTCATCAACCACATGGGTGTTATCGCTTTTGCCAAACTAGCTGTTAGATACAAATATACTCTAATCTTTGATTTCAACCAAGGATGTTTGGTGAATGCATTGGGCTCTTCAATCTGTAACGCTCCCATTGTCAGCCTTTTAACAGTTCTGACTTACTCTACGAACTGAGTTGATCGTAGATTTTGATGAGAAATGTAGAGTCTTACTTGACTTCACTCGACGTTCTGAGCTATACGTTATGCTCTACGAATGATTACTTGAGCAACGAGGCATTCTACGATTGTGCTATCTACGATCTGCTCTACGAAATTGATCTCTACTGTAAGACCCCAACTTATTAATGAATAAAATCAAATTTTCTCTAAATATTATTGTGAATAATAAGGGGTTAATTTGATATAATACTTTGGTTATGGGTGAAATGTGCAAATTTTGCAAAATAAGCAAGTGGTTATAAAATATTTATTTTTGGTCGGTGAATATTCGGTTGGTCGTGGAATATTCTTGCTGTCGGGGAATATTCGTACGACGACGCAGCCTTGTGTGGGTCCCATAACGGAAAGCGATTGGATGAAGAAAACGACAAGTATAAGTTGTTTATAAATAACGGCGTAGTTGTTACCGTTAATACTGTTGGAATACCCGGTGGTTAAAATACAGTAGCACACGGTATTGCACCAATTATTGATTCTTACGTAAGAAGGCACTACTCAATAATTGTTACAGTAGTTATTATTCAATATTTTATTTTATTGATTCAATAATTGCTGCGTTGATATTTTATATTATTGTTGTTTCAATAATTGTTGCTGCACAGTATTTTCATTTATCAGATCAATAATTCATATTATTTGAATAATATTATTAGATAACATTATTGGCAATGTCTAGAAAGTTCTGTCTAAGGAGAGGTTTGGTCATCTAATTGCGCGCCAGTAAGGAGAAATCCTTATTGGAAAGCCCCCTCTTTCCTGGGA
Organism: Panax notoginseng; assembly: GCA_016801055.1. Taxonomy (NCBI): domain Eukaryota; kingdom Viridiplantae; phylum Streptophyta; class Magnoliopsida; order Apiales; family Araliaceae; genus Panax; species Panax notoginseng. The sequence goes on from CM029017.1 coordinate 106,276,243, forward strand.
ACGGCCTGGTTGTCATAAATGTGATTCTGTAATATTATTTGTGAATAATTAATTATTGATTCATATGATAAGGAAATATTTATTTTATGTGGATATAAATGAGGGATATATTTTTGTGGTTAAAAATGAAGGAGTTAATGTTGAGGTGTTTTATCAGTATTTTTATCGGAATGGAGGTATTAAAAAAATCAGGGTTTTTGAGAAATATTGCGGGTGTTATAATTTTTAATCCGACCGTTGGATCGTGGTAATTTTTGGATATGTTATACATATATAAGTTGAGTATATGTCCACAAATTTTGAACCGTTAAAAATGAACGTATGATTTATTATGAATTTTACAAGATGACTGGTTCAGAAATTGTTGAATTTTCGGAGTTTATCATTTTGGTGGAAAATTCTAGAATTGGTGGGCCCCACTTGTGGTTGGTGAAGAAATGTGCTGAATTATATTTCAAATGTGGTGGGTGGGAATAGTAGCAGGTAAAGCCATCAGGTTGCAGGTCAAACCTACCAAAATTTTCCTATAAATAGAGGGCTAAGTTAGAATTGAAAATCACACCAGAAACAAGTTTTCTCTCTTTCTCTCTCTAGATTATTGAGTGTATTTTGTGAGTATTTAGATACTTTGAGAGTTTCTATTCATCAGAGCAAGTTTCTTTCAGCCTTATACCGGTATTCCGACCAGAAGTACTGATATTTTGAGGTAAGGGATATTATTTTCTTCTTAATGATATTATTTTCTTCAATATCATTATGCTGAAATATTGATATGAGTTTTTATCAAATTTGGAACTTTTTGTGTCGGGGGTTACTATTCACGTATACGGCACTATTCACGTATACGGCACTATTCACGAATACGGCACTATTCACCGAAAAATAAAATTTTTTCTTTTTGTCCAAGATGTCTATTATGGTTACTATCTTTGATTGTATCCATGTTTTGATCTTTATTTTTGAATTCTGCTTCACAATTGATTATTATGAAGTATTATTGATCTTGGATAAACTGTTATACGAATCCCTACTATTTGTCCTTCTGTCTCATTGGATTCGTTCTCTTTAAGATATTTTTCATCATCCTCAGTCCTAAATGATGATATTAATGAATATCTTTGGCCTGTAGTGCAAAGATGTATAATTACTTGATGAATATCTTTGGCCTGTAGTGCAAAGATGAACAGGTGTTGAGATGAACATGACCGACTGATGATACAAATGAATATCTTTGGCCTGTAGTGCAAAGATGAATATTTGGTTAAAGATGATTATTAATTGATGTTACAGGGATAAAATATTGATGATGGACTTTTAAATCTTAGAAGATAGTAGAATTCTTTCTCTACTTGACTCTTCTAATGGTTTGTTGTTTCCGCTGCAGTTGTTGATCTAAAACTTGTTGTCGATTATATTTTATCAGATTTTTCCCTGTTGAAGACTAACGATAATTTGTTGTATATTATCTTAGTCATAATATTCTTTACTGGGCTAGTTGAGCTCACCCTTTTCCTTTTTGTTCCATTTTTCTTCTCAGGAGGTGAGAACATAGCAGGATCTAGTCGGGGTATGGAGTGATGGTTCTAGAAAGATGTATTAGCAGTCCTCACTATTTCTGTAAAATAGTGTTTGAATAATTGTAATGAGGATTTATTTGAGTGTGGATATTGTCTAGAAGACAATATTTGTATTTAAACTCACAGTATGTGTTGTCGTATTTTGCACGACAATTGTATTATTGAAGTTGTAGTTTGCTTTCTGTACCATGTATTTGGCGACTCAGAATGGGTGTTGTATACCTATTCTGGGGGCGTCACAGTTGGTATCAGAGCTTAGGGATATGATCCCTGGCTGAGATGTGAGACAAGAACTAGGAGGGGAGAGACGGGGAATTCCTTCGCTAGTATGACCTGACTAAGTTTATTTGGTGTTTATTTGGTCGGTCAGAGTATAGGGATAATATATGACATGACTATTAACCCTTGTTTTATGGCAGTATTTAAGAATGGCAGCTGAGAACGTTAATAATGGAGTAAATCAGACCGTGGAGACACCTTTGATCACTACCCAGGGGAACGTGCAACAGGAAGGCAATATTCCTCCTGTAAACAACGTTACCGAGCAAACGATGAATGATGGAATGTTTAGGAGCTTTTTGCAGTTCATGCAAAATCAGACGAGGGAGACTCGTGTGCAGAATACGGGTGGAAATGATAACAACGCGCGGTTTGTCACAGCTAAGCAGTTCAAAGAATTGGGACCACCAGAATTTAAGGGAAAGCCGGATCCGATCATGGCGGAAACGTGGGTCAAGCAAATTACCAAGATATTCGATGTCTTGGGATGCACGGAGGAACAGAAGGTTCCATTCGCCACCTTTATGTTCCGCGGTGAGGCAGACTACTGGTGGGAGTCTGTGAAGCGTACCCAGCCTGACGCACTCAACATGTCCTGGGAAACATTTCAAAAACTGTTCAATGACAAGTACTTTCCTGAAAGTATTCGTCATATGAAGGAGGTTGAGTTTATTAGACTGGAACAAAACAACATGACGGTGTCCCAGTACGAGGCGAAGTTTGCAGAGTTATCCAGGTTTGCACCTCATTTGGTCGAAAATGAGGAACGAATGACGCGGATGTTTCTGAGAGGTTTAAAACCTGAGATTCGTCAATACCTTATCTCTCATAAATTTTCTCTATATTCAGATGTTGTCAACAGGGCCCAATTATTAGAGAGAGATAATGAGTATACTCAACCGAGGGACCACAACCAGGGTCATACCGGTGACAGCAATCATCAGAGCGATGATAACCAACGAGGAGGGAAAAATACGAACAAAGGCGGTAACCACTCGGGTGGTCATCGTGGCCATGATAATAGGAAAGGTGAGTCAAGTGGAAATTTCAGAAAGAGGAGATTCAACAATGACGGGAAGACATCAGCACCAGCACCAGCACCAACAACAAATTTTAGGGGAGGAGAACGACCGCCAGTTAGATGTTACAAATGCGGGAAAGAGGGACATATCAGCCCAAACTGTCCACAACAATCCAAGGTGTGTTACAACTGTGGGAAGGAAGGCCACATCGCTCGAGATTGTACTATAGCGAAACCAAGTTCAGCGGGAGTGGTGATTCCAAGGGCTGTCCCGGATAAGGCGAAATCAGCGGTTCCTGGAAGAGCGTTTGTCGTTACTGGCCAAAACGCGAGAAACCCGAACGAGGTGATCACGGGTAAGCTAATCTTGAATTCTTGCGAAGTTTATACTTTACTAGATACCGGTTCTACCCATTCTTTTATCTCTCCTGCTTGTGCTCAACGTTTAAACTTGACTCCGGAGAAATTGGACTTTAACTTATCTGTTGAAACTCCGTTGGGTGAAACCTTCGTTACATCTACAGTTTATAAATCTTGCATGATCCAAGTTGGCACTATCACATTACCTGTTGATCTTATCTCTTTAAAGATACTTGCTTTTGATGTGATTTTAGGAATTGATTGGTTAACCACTCATCATGCTAAAATTGATTGTTTTCGTAAGGTTGTTAGTTTTCATATTCCTAACCAACCTGTCATACGAATTCAAACTACTAAACCACTAAAATCAGTCACTGTCATATCAAGCCACAAAGCTATTCGTTTATTGAAAAACGGATGTCAAGCTTTCTTAGCCCATGTTATGGATTTGAACAAAGACAAGTCAGATTTGAATAATATTTCTATTGTTAGAGAATTTTCCGATGTATTTCCTGAAGAACTTCCCGGTCTACCCCCGGAACGAGAAATTGAATTCTTTATTGACCTTGAACCCGGTACAAAGCCCATTTCTAAAACCCCATATCGAATGGCTCCTATTGAACTTCAGGAGTTAAAAGTCCAACTACAGGAGTTGTTGGACATCGGTTTTATTCGTCCTAGTACGTCTCCTTGGGGTGCTCCTGTTTTATTCGTAAAGAAGAAAGACGGGAGTATGCGACTTTGTATTGACTATCGAGAATTGAACCATGTCACCATCAAGAATAGGTATCCGCTACCTCGCATTGATGACCTGTTTGACCAGTTGCAAGGAGCACAATTCTTTTCAAAGATCGATCTTCGTTCTGGATATCATCAGCTGAAGATTAAAACTGAGGATATTCCAAAGACTGCCTTCAGAACTCGGTACGGGCATTATGAATTCTTAGTAATGTCTTTTGGATTGACTAATGCTCCTGCTGCCTTCATGGATATGATGAACCGTGTATTCAAAGAATATTTGGATCAGTTCGTTGTTGTCTTTATTGATGACATCCTCATCTATTCCAAAAGCCGTGAAGATCATGAGCGCCATTTGAAGCTGGTACTGCAAAGGCTTCGTGAAAACAAGCTATATGCCAAACTGAAGAAATGCGAGTTCTGGCTTGAGGAAGTAGCATTCCTTGGGCACGTGGTGTCAAAACATGGAGTATCTGTCGACCCGGCGAAGATTGAAGCCATACAAAGTTGGGAGCAACCGAAGTCGGTAACCGAAGTACGTAGCTTTCTGGGCTTAGCTGGTTATTATCGGAGATTTGTGGAAGGATTTTCTCGAATCGCTACTCCGTTAACTCAGCTGACTCGGAAAGATACAAAATTCGTATGGAGTGAGGAATGCGAGAAGAGTTTCCAAGAACTCAAGAGGAGACTCATTTCGGCACCTGTTTTGACAATACCATCTGGTTCGGATGGATTTGTTATCTACAGCGATGCTTCAGGCAAAGGGTTAGGATGTGTTCTCATGCAACATGGGAAAGTCATAGCCTATGCCTCACGACAACTCAAAGAATATGAGAGGAATTATCCTACTCATGATTTGGAGTTGGCAGCAGTCGTTTTTGCGTTGAAGATCTGGAGACACTACCTGTATGGGGAGAAAGTGGAGATCTATACAGATCATAAAAGCCTCAAATATTTCTTCACCCAAAAGGAACTCAACATGCGGCAACGACGTTGGCTTGAGCTGTTGAAAGATTACGATCATACCATCCAATACCATCCTGGAAAAGCAAACGTAGTAGCTGACGCATTGAGTAGAAGATCATATGCGGGTACGAGTGCAATGTTTTTAACACAAAGGCCCATTTTGTATGACTTGCAAAGGATGGAGATAGAGATGAAGGCTCCAAGTACCCACATGATGATATCAAATATACGAGTAGAACCGACTTTAATCGATAAAGTTAAAGCTGCTCAAGCTACGGATATAGAGCTGATGCGTATGAAGAAGAAAGTGCAAGAAGGTGCTATTCCAGAAGCAAGAATCGATGAAGAAGGAATACTTCGAGTCAACTCCAGACTTTGTGTTCCTAACGATTTTGACTTGAAGCATAGAATAATGATGGAGGCACACAACACACCGTTTGCAATCCATCCTGGGAGTACCAAAATGTATCACGATCTTCGACATACATTTTGGTGGAGCAATATGAAAAGAGAGATCGCGGAGTTTATCTCGAGATGTTTAACTTGTCAACGTGTAAAAGCGGAGCATCAAGTACCAAAGGGTCCATTGCAACCACTTGAGATTCCGAAATGGAAGTGGGAACACATTACTATGGATTTTGTTACGGGTCTTCCCAAGGTTTCTCAAGGCATAGATGCGATTTGGGTTATTGTTGATAGATTAACCAAGTCCGCTCATTTCTTGCCGATACGTGAGACTTATTCCCTTGAACGTCTTGCTAGTATGTACGTGAACGAGATTGTGAGATTGCATGGCATGCCAGTATCCATAGTTTCGGATCGTGACCCAAGATTCACTTCACGATTTTGGGTTAGCTTGCAGAAAGCTATGGGCACGGATTTACGATTCAGTTCAGCATACCATCCTCAAACGGACGGACAATCAGAGAGGACTATTCAAACTCTTGAAGATCTATTAAGACTTTGTGTCTTAGATCTCAAAGGGAGTTGGGATAAGTACCTACCATTGGTGGAATTCTCCTACAACAACAGTTATCAGGCGAGCATAGGTATGGCTCCATTTGAGGCGTTGTATGGAAGAAAATGTCGTTCTCCAGTATGCTGGGACGAGGTGGGTGAAGCAACATTGTTGGGACCAGAGTTGGTACGCATTACTACAGAGAAGATCCAAACGATTCGACAACGTATACAAACGGCACAGGATCGACAAAAGAGTTATGCGGATCTTCATCGGAAGGACGTGGAATTTAATATTGGGGATCATGTATTGTTACGTGTTGCACCATGGAAGGGAGTTACAAGATTTGGGAAGAGAGGAAAGCTCAATCCAAGATTTGTTGGTCCATTTGAGATTCTTGAGCGAATAGGAAATGTGGCATATAGACTCGCATTACCTCCAAGCATGTCTCGTGTTCATAATGTTTTTCACATATCTATGCTTCGTAAATATGTTAAAGACCCGAACCACATTATTGAGTTAGAACCAGACGAGATAGCTGAAGATTTAACGTACGAGGAGGTACCTGTTAAGATCTTGGATAGGAAAGAGCATGTCCTACGCACGAAGGTTATACCACAAGTTAAGGTTTTGTGGAGAAACCATGCTATTGAAGAAATGACCTGGGAGTTGGAATCAGAAATGAAAGCGAGGTATCCTCACCTTTTTGAAACATCAGGTACGTACGTCAATTTCGAGGACGAAATTTCATAAGGAGGGGAGGTTGTAAGACCCCAACTTATTAATGAATAAAATCAAATTTTCTCTAAATATTATTGTGAATAATAAGGGGTTAATTTGATATAATACTTTGGTTATGGGTGAAATGTGCAAATTTTGCAAAATAAGCAAGTGGTTATAAAATATTTATTTTTGGTCGGTGAATATTCGGTTGGTCGTGGAATATTCTTGCTGTCGGGGAATATTCGTACGACGACGCAGCCTTGTGTGGGCCCCATAACGGAAAGCGATTGGATGAAGAAAACGACAAGTATAAGTTGTTTATAAATAACGGCGTAGTTGTTACCGTTAATACTGTTGGAATACCCGGTGGTTAAAATACAGTAGCACACGGTATTGCACCAATTATTGATTCTTACGTAAGAAGGCACTACTCAATAATTGTTACAGTAGTTATTATTCAATATTTTATTTTATTGATTCAATAATTGCTGCGTTGATATTTTATATTATTGTTGTTTCAATAATTGTTGCTGCACAGTATTTTCATTTATCAGATCAATAATTCATATTATTTGAATAATATTATTAGATAACATTATTGGCAATGTCTAGAAAGTTCTGTCTAAGGAGAGGTTTGGTCATCTAATTGCGCGCCAGTAAGGAGAAATCCTTATTGGAAAGCCCCCTCTTTCCTGGGAACGGCCTGGTTGTCATAAATGTGATTCTGTAATATTATTTGTGAATAATTAATTATTGATTCATATGATAAGGAAATATTTATTTTATGTGGATATAAATGAGGGATATATTTTTGTGGTTAAAAATGAAGGAGTTAATGTTGAGGTTTTTATCAGTATTTTTGTCGGAATGGAGGTATTAAAAATCAAATCAGGGTTTTTGAGATATATTGCGGGTGTTATAATTTTTAATCCGACCGTTGGATCGTGGTAATTTTTGGATATGTTATACATATATAAGTTGAGTATATGTCCACAAATTTTGAACCGTTAAAAATGAACGTATGATTTATTATGAATTTTACAAGATGACTGGTTCAGAAATTGTTGAATTTTCGGAGTTTATCATTTTGGTGGAAAATTCTAGAATTGGTGGGCCCCACTTGTGGTTGGTGAAGAAATGTGCTGAATTATATTTCAAATGTGGTGGGTGGGAATAGTAGCAGGTAAAGCCATCAGGTTGCAGGTCAAACCTACCAAAATTTTCCTATAAATAGAGGGCTAAGTTAGAATTGAAAATCACACCAGAAACAAGTTTTCTCTCTTTCTCTCTCTAGATTATTGAGTGTATTTTGTGAGTATTTAGATACTTTGAGAGTTTCTATTCATCAGAGCAAGTTTCTTTCAGCCTTATACCGGTATTCCGACCAGAAGTACTGATATTTTGAGGTAAGGGATATTATTTTCTTCTTAATGATATTATTTTCTTCAATATCATTATGCTGAAATATTGATATGAGTTTTTATCAAATTTGGAACTTTTTGTGTCGGGGGTTACTATTCACGTATACGGCACTATTCACGTATACGGCACTATTCACGAATACGGCACTATTCACCGAAAAATAAAATTTTTTCTTTTTGTCCAAGATGTCTATTATGGTTACTATCTTTGATTGTATCCATGTTTTGATCTTTATTTTTGAATTCTGCTTCACAATTGATTATTATGAAGTATTATTGATCTTGGATAAACTGTTATACGAATCCCTACTATTTGTCCTTCTGTCTCATTGGATTCGTTCTCTTTAAGATATTTTTCATCATCCTCAGTCCTAAATGATGATATTAATGAATATCTTTGGCCTGTAGTGCAAAGATGTATAATTACTTGATGAATATCTTTGGCCTGTAGTGCAAAGATGAACAGGTGTTGAGATGAACATGACCGACTGATGATACAAATGAATATCTTTGGCCTGTAGTGCAAAGATGAATATTTGGTTAAAGATGATTATTAATTGATGTTACAGGGATAAAATATTGATGATGGACTTTTAAATCTTAGAAGATAGTAGAATTCTTTCTCTACTTGACTCTTCTAATGGTTTGTTGTTTCCGCTGCAGTTGTTGATCTAAAACTTGTTGTCGATTATATTTTATCAGATTTTTCCCTGTTGAAGACTAACGATAATTTGTTGTATATTATCTTAGTCATAATATTCTTTACTGGGCTAGTTGAGCTCACCCTTTTCCTTTTTGTTCCATTTTTCTTCTCAGGAGGTGAGAACATAGCAGGATCTAGTCGGGGTATGGAGTAATGGTTCTAGAAAGATGTATTAGCAGTCCTCACTATTTCTGTAAAATAGTGTTTGAATAATTGTAATGAGGATTTATTTGAGTGTGGATATTGTCTAGAAGACAATATTTGTATTTAAACTCACAGTATGTGTTGTCGTATTTTGCACGACAATTGTATTATTGAAGTTGTAGTTTGCTTTCTGTACCATGTATTTGGCGACTCAGAATGGGTGTTGTATACCTATTCTGGGGGCGTCATATCTACGATACTTGAGCAGACTATGCGAACTTCTCTTTACTATACTATCTTTTATTTACTCTACAATTTGATCTTCACTATATGATTTTGAGTGAACTCTACGAAGAGACTGCAGACTCTGAGATCGAACACTTAATGTTCTACGAAGGCATAACTTCTTACTATGTGATCACTATTGCTTCTACGAACATGTAGAGTAGCTTTACTATCGTTTAACAATACACTACGATCATTCTGATCGTATCATCTATACAACATTTTAGCTCTTAAGATCAACCTAACAGATTTAACATTTTCTACTCCAAGTACTTCAAGTTCTTGTACATTACGATCTCATTAAGGACTTTATAAGAGCTACTGGTACAAATATATATTAATCATATAAATTTATCATAAAAACTAACATAATGTATTTACAATGAGTACTTCATTAATAAAGTGTAATAATTCTAACACCGTTTGTATATATAGTGACAGTGCATAAAACTTTAATTCTATTAAGGTTAAGATTTAATGTTGATTTTTTTTTTACAAAATTAAATTGCTACAAACATAACGTAAAATGGTAAGTGATAGATGTAATAGATTAGTATAAGACTCTTCATAATTCCTTTGGGATAAGGTTCAAAAATGCCTCTGACTTTTATCCCGATGTCTACCGAGCACTCTATACTTTTTTTTTGTCCAAAAGTACACTTAACGTTACAATTTTAAGATCGTCTGTGCCCCTGCCGTTATCAGGTCTGCCAACTTGACTAACAAGGTTACAATCTTGATGATGTGACTGCCACATGGAACATTTGCTGAAATTAATGATGGTCAAAACATACTAATATACTAATTACATATTTACATCAAATACTAAAAATACTAATTAAAAAAAATACTAAAATACTAAAAAAAATTAGTAAATATATTTATATATATTTGTAAATTCGTAAATTCGTATTTCAATAAATTTTAGTAAATTCGTATTTTAGTAAATATATAATACTAAATATATTTGTATTTTAGTAAAAAAAATTAGTAAATATAATGCGTATGAATTGACATATTAAAGTATTTTAGTAAATATTAACCAATTTGTATTTTAGTAAATTGACATATTAACGAATTCGTATTTTAGTAAATTATTAACGTTATTTTAAATAACATTGCTCCAAACGAAGTAAAATTACAATTGAAAAACGACATAATATTACAATTAGTGAAGAACCATAAAAGGATCCAAATGTTTATAGAAGGCTCATAGGAAGACTGGTTTATCTTCAAATTACAAGACTAGATTAATAATTATTCGTTTCTAAAATATAAGATCCAATTTAAGAATTTTAAAGTCAAAATTAATGTGATTCATTTGTATTTGAGAACAATAAATCTACCAAGTATTAGTACTTTTTATATTGTTTACAATATATATATATATATATATATATATATATATATATATATATATATATATATATATATATATGAAAAAAAGTAATACTAGGGTATGTCGTAGCTAAACTTGGCTAATAACCCGGCTCAGAATAACAAAGTTTTTTACCAATATAATGAAAGGGAAAAAAAAATTTAAGGACTACATAGAGGAAAGTCGGTCCAAAAACCAATAATCTATAAATACTTCATTCAATACAAATACAGACTGCGTCACAAAAGTATCAAGTACAAATATCTTATTAAGATTTCCGAGTAATGGAGGTACAAAAAATACTTTAACCAGCTCACTGACATCTAACAAAAATTATGACATATATTAATCAAAAACCATACTCCATTTCCCAATGCACATACAAATTGCAGGACAATTACCAAAAAGTACATCAATATTCTGAGAACTATCTTTTCTAATTTTCTTATATAAAAAAGGGGAAGAAATATCAGTAAAAGAAAATGTGGGAAGGAAAATAAGAGAAAAAATAACCGAAACCCGGCCATCACAATCTAAAGGTGCCAGTCTTGTGTACATAGAGAGAAGGGATCAGCGCGCTGACAAAACCCTATATATCTTGAAAAAATTAAGATCAGGTTCAACCTGCTTGATAGAATATAGACACCAATTTTATCTAACATTCTGCCTAGTCTTGATCATTCTCTTGAGTGTCGCTAACCAGAAGTTACATTCATCCCAATCACTTGTAGTAAGAAATACCTACACCGGGCAGAATAGAAGCAAATTATCTACAATAAATACATCATTTCAGTTGCCTATATATAAGAGCAGTCGAACTAAAGAAAAAATAGGGGTACCTGAATTTGGAGGGCAGTACTGAAATCACCGCTATCCAAAGCTTGGCAGAGCTGTACAAGCTTTTCAGCAGCATTTTTAGATATGTCACCACTATTGAGTTTTGCAAACAGGGCACCTATTTTTCTTGAATTGTCCTCTATTTCACGCTTCTTAGCTGGATTTGCTCGTGCGCCACCCAATGCTTCTGATGTCTCATTAAAAAGTCTGGTCAACGTTGTGATAACAGGCCTTTGCTGGGCTGCAGCACAGGGAGATGGAAAGCACAAGATTACAATTTTTTTTTTTAAAAATACATAAAAATAGTAAAGCAAGCAGCAACAACAACAACAACAACAACACCCAAAAAAAATATACTGGAATTGAGATTAACTTCTAAATGGTGACAAATAACATCTGATAATGATTCTAGTTTTGTCTAGCTCAGTTGGGATTTCCTAGTTCCTTCTCCTTGATTGAAAAGATTCAAATCCCATTAAAAGGACAAGATGTTTAATTTTCTCCATTTATGATAAGGAAAATTGTTGAAAACAGCAACTTGACAAAAGAAAAAGAACAAGGCACATCAAAACCAGAGTTACCAGTACTCATTGACTTAACGAACCGTATATAGGTACTCAATGACTTAGCGAACCGTGTATAGGCACTTCCATACCCACATATGGTACTCTTCAGAGTTCATGAGAAAATACAAATTGTAATATTGTTTAGCTAACCTTCTATTCCTAATAAAATAAAATTTTGTATTTTTCACACAAGGTAATAAACAAGTTTTTAACATCTTTCAAACATGAGGGAAAAGAGTAAAATGACGAGGTTTAATAGAGTAAGTCAATAAGAATATAAGATATGGAGGGTTCCATGCTGTGGAGGCCCCCAATTTGCAAAAAGGAAAAGGGTGAAAAAGAGAGAAGATGAGGAAGGAGCGCTTTTCTTCTCTCTTTTTTTCCCCTTTCTTTTCCTTTTTTTTTCCTCCTTGAGCTTAACTTTCATTGAGATGTATTTTTAGCAGATTAAAGAGACTCCTGGAAAAGGAAGAAACTGCCTGATATATTTCCTACACAACCAATAACATATAAGGCTTCAAAACTTTTTAATAGAGCCAAAAACTATACAAGGAAATGAATTAAAACGTTGATTTTTCTAATAACTCCACTCGACACATCCTCAATGCCTACCACATTAACTTTTTTAAACTACTTCCATTTCATTCATTAATCTCCTTTTCTCAAAAAGAACAAGCCATGTTTCTTTTAATTATTTTGATAACTCATTTCCCAATATAATTTTTTTACAAAAACAGGTATGTAAAAGTTCCAATATCTTGTCATAGTGAAGCCAATAACTTCAACCATGCGAATTTAAGTGCTGTAGATCTTTAGATTGTTGAAAATTTACAAGTGAATATTGTAAAGGGAGAGGAGTTCCTTCTCCCCCCCCCCCTCCCCCCCTCCCCCTTTCTTTTTCCCTGATAAACAATAAGTAGAGAAGATATTACCTGGCACGGTTGAAGTATCAACAGTCTGCACTGTAGGTGGGGGAGCTGCAGGAGCTACAACTGCTTGTGCCGGTGCTGACCGAGTAGGACTGGGTGGCTGCATTGGACCCATCCCAGGTCTCTGCACTCCTGTGTTATTTATTGGCATAAATCCTCTAGCTGCTTGGGTAGGAACCACAGCCTGAGGCTTATTATGCCCAGGAGCTGGAACATGAGAAGGAATAGGCCCAACTGAACTTGCCCCCGGGTTTCCGGCTTGATAATTAGTGTTAGCATTCCCCTGAGGCAAGTGTTCAGGAAAATTTAGCAATCATAATTAATCATGCAGAAAACTATAATAGAAAAAATGAATATACATACAGGATATAACTGGGAGCCCAATGTGGGCTGCTGATACTGCTCGACATTTCGCAACACTGGAGGGGTTGAAGGAACGAAGGGTTTCACTGCAGGCTGAGTGGTAACTGGAGATGGAGCAAAGCTTGCCTGAGATGAGAAGGAAAATGAAATATCCCTAAATAAGGTGAGCATGGTATGGAATTCTTCCGAGTAATAGCAATCTTCCAAATAGCACAGCAAGGAAGCAAGAAAAAAATATAACGAGAAGACAGATAAAACCATTTCCGCCAGAAAATACTAGGCAGATTAATTCCGAGTCATCTGAGTTCTCTAAAATTGATACTTGTGTAAAAGTCAATAGGAAGTAACAAAAGGAAAACCTTCTAATGTAGATTGGTAGTTACCAAGTAGGACAGTGCCACACAAAAATAATAACAAAAACACTGTTATAGCATGTCTGAGTCCATAATTATTCTTCAAGGAAAATGAAGGACCTGCACATACCTGGGGCATTTGAGGTGCCTGAGATGGTAGAAACATACTAGGTTGGGGTGCAGGTTGATATGGGACAGGAGTACCATATCCTCTCCCATATGAAGGATTATATTGCTGATGGTAATTCTCACCATAAGGACTACTTGCAACAGTCTGCTGTGGTTGTGATGGTTCTGTTTCCTAACCAGAAAAACAATATACAGAAACGAGAACGAGTGTTAGTCACAGAAGACCAGCAGATCCGCATTTTAACACACTTTATATATATATATATATATATATATATACACACACACACACACACACATTGGAGATGAGGAAAAAACACCTGATAATAATTTTGAGAGGCGTCAACACTATAACTGGGCTGATCAGCACCATAAACAGCTCCACTTTGTGACTTAGAGTTTTCAAAAACCGTAGAAGTTTGTACTTCTCTCTCTGCAAGAATAGAGACAATAATTACACCACCTGGCACTAAAATTACATACTAAACCACGTCTACTTGGGACAGTCAATAGAAGAGAAAATTCTATTTAAAAAGTACTCCCTCCATCCCGAAATAACGTCCTAATTAGTTTCGGCACGCTGATTAATAATATATATTTTTATCTAAATTATCCTTTTTGAATAACTTATTAATTGAAGAAATTTTTTCACTTTTCTATGAAGTATTACTTCTTCCCATGTTAATTAGTTCTCTAGATCATTCTTTTTGTAATTCACACATTTCCAATAAGTACTAAAAGTTGGAATGAACAGAGAAAAAGAGTCTAGAGAGCCATTAAATAGAAGACATGTTGTACTGGTAATATGAGAGAGAAAGTGGTATAATAATTCATCAATGTAAGTCTTTTCTCATTTCTTCAATTTCCAACCAAAGTTGAGTAAAAAGATTATGAGGGTATTAGTGGAAAAATAGGATAAAAGTAATTACAAATATAGAAATAAGACATTTATTGTGGAACATCCTAAAAAAGAAATTAGCACGCTTAATACGGGACGGAGGGAGTAGTTAGAAAAGTCATACACACATCCAGAAGACACAATCCTATGCAACCAAATTGCAATTATAGTTTCCAGAATTAAATACAAATAATGTGCAATATCCACTTTGGATATATAATTTACTAATCAATTTATAGACGAAGAAGCTAGTGGCTATCAGTTACATAATTATCACTATAACTGAACCATGAATCTCATCCTTGTTACAATGTCACAAATTCCACCAATCAAACCACATCATCTCATGGTTACATTATAAAAAACTACATGATTCATAATAATAATAATAATAAATAAATAAATAAAAAGAGAACTACTTTACTTGATTAATGCATGCAAGTGCATGCAACTTTTGCGGCATGAAATATTGCTCTTACAAAACAGGGAAGTACACTGCTAATAATGTTGAAATAATCAACTTCGTTGTTCTATTACCTTGACTCTTAAGCAATGACGAACAAGTTGGCAAATCATACATAACACTGTTGATAAAATTAATTTAGACAAGAAAGAAAGAAACGTTTTGAAGATTTCCTAATTAGACTAGCATTAGTTATCAGATAAACCTATAAACAAATATATATATATATATATATATATATTTCTCTACATGAAACTTGAGATTTAGAATAAGAAACAGATTTCATACCAGGTTCTGTGGAGAGGGCAATACAATCTCGTAAAATCACAAGCTCAGGAGTCAATTCCTCATTCCCCATGAATTTCAAGTATTCCATCGCAGTTGTTAAAAGCCCTTGACTTGCCAATATTTCAGCATACTTCTCAACTAGCTTGCACAAAGAAACGCTGAATCGCTTCTGCCCGGTTGCCATAGCAAGAATCATAGTCTTTTCCATTAGATCCTATACGCATAATCAAAGAGAGTTAACTATCTTGGGATAACATATATGTAAAGGGAACATAAAAAGGTAACATAATAACCTGGAGAAGGCCAATATAAGATTTTCCCTCTTGCTTGGTTGTCACGGTCTTTGACCAAATTTCCACTGTTTTGTCGATATTTCCGGCACATATATAGCAAAGAGTTGCCGCTAGTGTTCTACCAGCTTCCGTGAGTCTAGAAGCAAGTGTGTCACATAGAAAAGTCCATTCCTCTCTCTGTGCAAACTGCCAGTCGATGATGATATAGTATTAGTACATCAAACCAACATATGGAAAGAAAGGAGTATTGGATTGTCTTCCTAGTTTCAATATGGTAAGAACTTTATGAGACACAATTTGTGGCTAGGCTTGCATTAGTTTATTGCTATTATGAAAGGCAGCAAGGCCAATACAAGGTCAAAGGGGTCATCTTCCTCAACAGGTTATGGTGAATCCTTTCATAATCTTACTTGGGACCTAACTACAAAGGTCCAAGACAAGAAAACAATTTATAGACTCCAATTAAGCAACAAATGAATTCACTGTACTCCAACTAGACAAGAAATGGAATTTCTGGACCATTTCCTGCAAGTTATCCAACAAAGCCTAACAATCTAAACTACAATACACTTTCATTACAACAGAGTTTTCTATAAATTGCTAGCAGAACTAGGCAGGTTTTTAAAATAAGAAGTTATCAATTAGGTCAACAATTCGTGAAAGATTGCAATGAGAACATCAGTGTATCAAAAGGATGTCCAAGAATGTTGTTGAATTGCTTCCATTGAAAAATTCAATGATAAATTCAAGGAAAACGTATATTAGATGATGGGAAGGTTCTAAATCCTAAATTTGTACATGAAAAATGCGATATTTGGATTTGGACATGTATTGTTGCTATGGTTGCTCATGAAAAGTTACTTCATTCTGTTAAAAAGTTTAGGGGGGGAAAGTTTGCAGAGCAAGGATTTCAGGATGGAGAATTGAAGACTGAAGAACATGTACTGAATTTTTCTTTTCTTCCTTGTTCAGATTTGTAATTTATTTGTGATGGCTTGTTTGGGATTTTTGGTTTTAATTTTCAGCATGAACTAAATTAACAATTAAGACTGCAATAGAACCTTTCATGCTTGTGAATTAATTATTTATTGAAGTTCAATTATTTATTCAAATTGAGTTGTCTATCGTATTTTATGCTTATTGATTAATTGTCTTGCCAACAATTAGCGAGATACACTAAATGAATTCGGGAGATGAAATCTAGGGTTAGATTTGAATATGATAACATGTATTCTTAAATTGTTTGCACGAGATAAATAATTAAGGTTGTGAATTAAATAGGGATCTCTTTTCACTGCATGTAACTTTTGGGAATTGATACTTAATGAATTTGATTCTTTTGTTTTGCATAGGAATATAACAAAATTAATTAAATTGAATATTTTTATTTGATCCTTGGGAAAAGGCTTATAAATAACTATGAATTCTTGTTAACAACTCAAGTGGATTTAATAATTGGATAAATTGGATAATTGATTTATATTACATAATTGGGGATATTATAGACTTAAGCTTTTATATCTGAATTCAAATCTCTGTGTTAAATTTATTCTTGATTTAATTTTAATTATTTTTCAATTAATATCCAAAAATTTCGTTTGTCTAAATAAAATTAGATTGATACAAAACTAGCAGTTGGAATATATTAGATATTAATTCATGTGGGTTCAACACTCTCTTATCACTTTATTAATTGTTGATCGTGTATACTTGAACGTAATTATCTCTAACGAAAATCGAACAACAAGTTTTTGACGCCGTTGCCGGGCAATCTGTGTTTAGTATTTAATTCCATATTAGTTACAATTAATTCAGTCTTAATTTAGAATATTTTATTTTCTTTGTTTATTCCATCTGTGTAGGTTTTTCATCAGTGTATGCACACTAGGTCAAAGGGTAAGGAGGAACTTTTGTCATACGTCAACGATATTGAAAGACCGAAAACTGAAGTTAACTAGTGAGGAAACACAAGCGGAAGAAAAACCGGCAGAAAAAACTGACAAACAAAAATCACTTGGGGATTATGCCATGTCGTTAGTAACAAACATTCAATCCAGTATTTAGAGGTCTGCCATCAATGCGAACAGTTTCGAGATTAAACCGGAAACTTTTCAAATGTTACAGAATTTAGTGCAGTTTAGGGGTGGTCTGAATGGTGATCCGAATGAACACATCGTCAGCTTCCTGAAAATCTGCGACACATTCAAGTTTAATGGAGTTACGGAGGAGCAGTAAGATTGAGACTTTTTTCATTTACACTACGTGATGACGCGAAAAGTTGGTTGCACTCTTTACCGCCAGGCTCGATTACCACCTGGAACGATTTAGCTCAAAAATTTCTTGCTAAATTCTTCCCACCTACAAAAACGACAAACATAAGGAATACCTCATTCAACCAGCTTGATTCATAGACATTTTATGAGGCATGGGAGAAGTTTAAAGATTTACTCCACAAGTGTCCACATGGGATCCCGAAATGGTTGCAGATACAGATGTTTTACAATGGATTGTATGGTCCCACAAGGAGAAGTATTGATGCAGCGCCTGGAGGTGCTATTATGGGAAAGAATTTCGATGACGCCTACCGATTATTTGAAACTATGGCAGCTAACAACTATTAGTGGCCTACGACAAGGTTCAATCCGCCAAAAACAACAGGGAAGTTGGAATTGGATGCAATTACAACTTTATCTGCACAGGTAGCAGCATTGACTAGGAAGATTGAATCATGGGGACCACAAATAACTTCACATATGGCGATGGTTTGTGAGTTATGTGCAGCAAATCATTCTACAGATCAGTGTGCCATCAGTGTGGAGTCGGTACAGTTTTTGAGAAGCCAGAATCGACCACAACAGCCACATCAGAATGCTTACAATCCGAGTTAGAGGAACCATCGATGTCTTTCTTGGGAGTAATAATCAAGCTCAAAACCAAGCTCCAAGGCAACAATATCCACCTGGTTTTCAGAATTAAGTAACTCAGCAAGCAGAAAGGAAACCGAGTTTAGAAGAGGCCTTGGCAAAATTCATTACAACTTCAGAAAAGAGAATGAATGATCAAGATAAGTTGTTAAACCAAGTACGTGTGAATAAAGAAGAGGGAACCAAGAAGGAAAATGAGGGTGATGAAACACAAAAGATAAAGAATACAGGCTCAGAGGCGAAGCCCAATGAAAGCAAGCAAAACAGTGCAGTGCCTCCCATTCCATTCCCCTAGAGATTTCAGAAAGCCAAATTAGACACAGTTTTCAAAAAATTTAGGTGTTCAAAAAGCTGCATATCAACATACCGTTTGCGGAAGCTTTGGAACAAATGTCAAGTTATCCTAAATTCATGAAGGAGTGATGTCTAAAAAGAGGAGATTGGGTGAATTTGAGACTGTAGCATTAACCAAAGAATGCAATGCTATTTTACAGAAAAAATTACCGCCGAAGTTAGAGGATCCAGGGAGCTTCACAATTCCATCTACAATCAATAATCAGTTTTCCGGACGAGCACTATGTGATTTAAGGGTGAGTATTAATTTGATGCCACTTTCAGTGTACGCTCAGTTGGGATTGAAGGAACCAAGACCGACGAATATCACTTTACAGCTAGCAAACATGTCAGTGACGTATCTGAAGGGTATTGTTGAAGACATCCTGGTTAAGGTTGATAAGTTCATTTTTCGG
The DNA here is from genome assembly GCA_016801055.1 of Panax notoginseng. Lineage (NCBI taxonomy): Eukaryota > Viridiplantae > Streptophyta > Magnoliopsida > Apiales > Araliaceae > Panax > Panax notoginseng. The sequence continues at coordinate 106,295,588 of CM029017.1, forward strand.
ATGACTTCATAATATTGGATTATGAGGAAGATAAAGAGATACCGATTATACTGGGTCGCCCATTCTTAGCGACAGGGAGAACTTTGATAGATGTACAGAAAGGTAAATTGACGACAAGGGTTCAAGATTAGGAAATCAACTTTAGTGTTTTCAAAGCAATGAAGTTTTCCAAAGAAGCTGAGTGTCTGCGAATTGATATAATTGAAGAGGCAGTGACTGAAGTATTTGACGGGAGTTACTTAGCGGATCCATTAGAAGCAGTTTTGGTTGGTATGGAAGTATTTGAGGACTTGGATTACATGGACTATGTTAGGATGTTGGATGCAGTACCAGAATCCACGAGGTTTAAAAAACAGTATGATACCCTTGATCGTCCCAAAGGAGTTGAAAAGCGTTCCAAAACTTCATTGGAGGAACCACCCGTGCTTGAACTCAAACCTCCTCCTACTCATTTGAGGCATGCCTATTTGGTAGATTCCAACACATTATCAGTTATTGTTTTTGCTCACCTAAATGAGTCTCAAGAAGAAAAGTTGTTAAGGGTTTTGCGTAAGTACAAAACGGCAATTGAGTGAACCATAGCAAATATTAAGGGAATCAGTTCGTCGTACTGCGTGCACAAAATCTTGCTTGAGGAAGGAGAAAAACCGATTATTGAGCAACGAAGATTAAATCTGATCATGAAGTGGTAAAAGAAAGAAATCATCAAGAGGTTGGACGCCTAAATTATCTATCCAATTTCAGACAGTTCGTGGGCAAGCCCTGTACAGTGTGCCAAAAAAGAGGGTAATGACTGTGATTGAAAATGAGAATAATGAGCTCATCCCTACAAGAATAGTTACAAGGTGGAGTGTGCATGGACTACCGCAAGCTGAACAAAGCTACTCGCAAGGATCACTTTCTTCCCTTGCCATTCATTGATCATATGTTGGATAGGTTGGCGGGTCATCAGATTTACTGTCTTCTTGATGGCTATTCAGGATATAACCAGATTGCAATAACTCCGAAGGACCAAGAGAAAACTACGTTTATATGTCCTTATGGAACTTTCGCATTTCGGAGGATGTCTTTTGGCCTTTGCAACGCACCGACTACATTTCAGAGATGTATGATGCTTGAGCAGAATTTGGAAGTATTTATGAATGATATCTCTATATTCGGTGATAGTTTTGACTTATGTCTCAGCAATCTGATCTTGGTTCTGAAACGTGTGGAAACAAATTTAGTGCTCAATTGGGAAAAGTGATACTTCATGGTGCAGGAACGAATAATTTTGGGTCACAAAGACTCCGCAGCTGGCTTAGAGGTAGACAAAGTAAAAATTATAACAATTGAAAAGTTACCTCCTCCCACATCTGTGAAAGGAATAAGGAGTTTTCTCGGTGATGCGGGCTTTTACAGGCACATTATTAAAGACTTTTCCAAAATTTCAAAACCCTTGTGTTCTCTCCTTGAAAAAGATGTTCTGTTTAAGATTGATCAATCCTGCATCGACGCCTTTGAAGTGTTGAAAAAGAAATTAGTATCAGATCTGATTATAGTTGCTCCCGATTGGTTTTTGCCATTTGAACTTATGTGCGACGCTAGTGATTATGCAGTTGGTGCGGTGTTGGGGCAACGTAAAGATAAGATCTTTCACACCATCTACTATGCAAGAAAGACTAACGGATGCACAACGGAATTACACCACCACAAAAAAGGAATTACTTGCAGTGGTGTTCGCCTGTGATAAGTTTCGAGCGTATTTGATTGGGACTAAGGTAATAGTCTACATTGATCACTTAGCCATAAAATACCTAATTGCGAAGAAGGATACAAAGCCAAGATTAATTCGATGGTCCTTCTCCTGCAAGAGTTCGATATGAAAATCCGAGATAGGAAAGGTACAGAGAATCTAGTGGCTAATCACCTTTCACGGTTGGAAAAATTTGGAACTTAGAGAAAGGATGATATGTGATCAACGAGTCGTTTCCGGATGAGCAACTATTTAGAAACACGTCGAGAGTGCCTTGGTATGCAGACTATGTGAATTACCTAGTCGGTAATGTACTCCCACTGATCTGAATTCTCAACAAAGACAAAAATGCATCCATGATGTCAAGCAGTATTTTTGGGATGAATCATTTCTCTTCAAAACTTGTGCAGATCAAATGATAAGACGATGTGTGCCAAAATGGAAAGTATACAGAGTCATTGCCACTCTTCGGAGTATGGGGACACTTTGGGGGAGAGAACATCGGCGAAGGTATTATAATCAGGATTTTACTGGCCTACGTTGTTCAAAGACGCACATTTCTTTGTTATAAGGTGCAATCGATGCCAAAGGGTTAACAATATTTTGAAACGCCATGAGCTGCCCCTCGATACGAAGTTGAAATCTTTGACGTATGGGGAATTGACTTCATAGGGCCATTTTCGTCTTCATTCAACAACTAGTACATATTGTTGGCAATAGATTACGTGTCAAAATGGGTTGGAAGCAACAGCGTTGCCCACAAACGATACCAAAGTGGTTCTGAAATTCTTGCGGAAAAATCTTTACTCGATTTGGTACACCAAGGGTTATAATTAGTGATGAGGGTACACATTTTTGTAACAAGCACTTCACAAAACTGCTCGCTATGTACAGGGTAAAACACAAAGTTGCTACGGCCTATCATCCCCAAACCAGTGGCCAAGATGAGGTGTTGAATAAAGAGGTCAAACGAATTTTGGAAAAAGTTGTGAATCCATCTCGTAAGGATTGGGTAATGAAGTTAGATTATGCTTTATGGGTGTATCAAACGACATAAAAATCCCATCAGAATGTCACCATACATTCTTTTATGGAAAAGCGTGTCATTTATCGGTGGAACTTGAACTAATGCATGTTGGGTCATTTGAAAGTTAAACTTTGATCTACAAGCATCCAGCGAGAAAAGGTTGCTTCAATTGAATGAGATGGAAGAATTCCGACCTCAAGCGTACGAGAATGCCAAGCTTTACAAAGAAGAAGTCAAAAAGTAGCATGACAAACGGATCCTTAATCGAAAATTCGAAAACTGTTTTGTTATTCAACTCCAAATTGCGTCTTTTCCCCATAAAGTTGAAATTTAGGTGGTCCGGACCGCTTTTGGTAACCTCTGTAACTCCACATGGAGCCGTTGAGGTTGAAGACATTCAAGGTTAACGGCCAAAGACTGAAGCACTACTGGGGTATCGACATCCGACATCGATCGATCTGACTGATACTTGAAAAACAACAAGAAGTTGGACTAACGACTATAAACCAAGCGCTATTGGGAGGCAGCCCAAAATTACAATTTAATACTGTCAATGTCACTTTTAATTTCATTTAGTAAAGTAGTTTATAATAATTATTATTATTTGTTATAGTAATCTTCATCTTATTCTCTGCAGGTTCAAAGGAAGGGTATAAAAAAAGGAAGTCAATGAGGTGATGGCATGAAAGAAGAAGAAAAAATTAAATTGGGTAGAGACAGCTATAGCTCCCCGGCACTGGAGAGCAAAAAGTTCAAATCGTCCTAGCGCCCCGACGCTCAAAATGAGTAGCAATCCAGCGTCCCGGTGCTGTACCTGCCCCAAGCACACTGATGAAGAGCGCCTTGACGCTAGGTTCGTGTAAAAGAAAAAAAATAGGGGCTCGACAGGTATAACTCCCCACGTTCCCTCTCCTATTCAATTTCTAATTCCTCCCAACTTCCCCTCTTCTATTCTACTCAAACTACAAGCCCTAATCTATCTTCTACTTAAACTTAAACATCTAAGGCTCCAATTCAATTTGTCATCCACACAAAATTGCAAGGAACAAACATTAATTAATTTCCTCTCTCCATTGTGTTTTGTTCTCTCCAAACCTAAGGTATGCAAGGTTTTATTGTTTAAATTGAACAAAGCATACAAGGTATTATGATTACTTTCTGTACTATTTTTGAATTGTATGCTTTGTTCAAGTTGATTGGAAGAGATTATATCATCTATTGGGGCTGTTGCATAAGTAAACTGGGTTAACCATGTTGAATTTAACTAATGTCTATAAGGTGTTTGATTAAATGTTTTTGAGAGATTGACTTGGTCATTTTGTGCATTTTTATTCTAGCTTTCTCAAGAAACCTTATAAATATACTGATGCACAACTGTGAGCCAAAATTGGTATAATCGATTATGGGGGCAGCATTAAACCTCAAGTTTGGAGGTGTTTTGTCATGTAGGCATGGCTAGAGATTTAAGTTCTCGATTATGGTGATTTATTTGCATTGTCTACTATGCATGCATTAATTAACTGTTTGGGTGTGCTATTGATCTCTATTGGGGCTTAGTTGCGGAAATTGGGCAACTTGAGACTAGTTTACCTATCGTACATCATAGGTAGGCACATTTGTTTAAAATTGCACCATCTTGGCTGAATTGACTGTGGGTTTGCACTAGATTCCAAGTTTGGGGGAATAATCATTATGTTCTACTAGTGTTCATACATGGTACATGCATCAGTAGTCAAATGATGAAATTTATATGATATGTTTGACCGACAATGGTTTAATTTTGAATCTAGGTTGCAAACGATGGCTTCAAAGAGACAATGAGGTGAAGGCTCATCCTCCTCCCCAACCAAACCATTCAACAAAAAGAGGTTCGTTAGCGCCGAGGCTCAAGAGAGATATAATAGAATGGCGCAACAAACTTTGATTTCGGAGAGGGGTTTGAGGCCAGAAAACACCAAGGATGGTGAGATCGCTGTCATGATCGCCGAACGAGACTGGTTTGACCTCACAGCGTAGCTAGATCCGGCAGTTGTTGCAGTAGTGGAGAAATTTTATGCGAATGTTAAGGAGCATTACCATTTTCAGGTGTCAATGCGAGGAAAGACAGTCGAGTTTGGCAGCACTGATATCAACAAATACTACAATTTGCCGAACATCGGTCGTGTCGACCAGTACTCGACGTTTGTGAGTCAAGGTGACAGCCAAGCACAACATGAAAAACTCACGAGCGTGGGAACATAACATTTCCTCAGTCACGACTTAGCCGGTATGGAAAGGCTTGGTACGCTTTCCTATGTGTCAAACTCATGCCATGTACTCATGTAAGTGACGTGACTAAGGAGAGGGCGGTGTTGTTGTATTGCCTTTTAAAAGGAAAACAAATGGATGTTCGCCTGATTATCCGAAATTCAATACTGTGTGCTGCTTAGGGCGGTACAACAGGTGGGCTGCCCCACCCTTCCCTCGAATGCGCTTTGTGTGATCAGGCAGGGGTCAAATGAAAACAAGATGAAATGATTATGCAGTCAATGCCATTATTGGATCACAAGATGATCATGAGGTATAAGGTGTGGGACGGTGGCGAATCACACTCGAGGGAGTTGGGTTATATCATTGCCCAAACTATGCCTCAGCAGGAGCCGACTCCCACGGCCACCGGTTTTACCCCGTTGTTCCCCGCCGTGTAGTTTCTGAAGAGGTTGATCAAGAGGTGAATGGATGGATGTACCGGCTCGAAGATCAAAATGTTCGTTTAGCTGCCCGTCTAGACACAATTTTCTCCTATAACGTCAGTTTCAACAATGCATAGGTAGACACGTTCGCAAGGTTGAATCCTACTGTGGATCCTAACCAGTTCCTTGTGACGCCCACATTGTATGTGTTTCCCCCCATCGGACCAATAAGAAAAGAGCGATGAGGCGATCGATCGCGACGATTGACCAAATCAGGTAAGTCCTCAATTTTTAAATTATTTATTTTTCACATGAGGACATTGCTCTATTTCAGTTTGGGGGTGTTTTACATTGTTTACATGATTCATAGTAGATTAGTTTTGCATTTAGGTTGTGTTGATATCTAGTATTGTATTTGTTTATTAATCTTGCATTGTGTTGGTATTTATGTAATTGAACTTGAGTATGATGAGATATTAAAACTTTGATGATGGCCAATGACAAGGAAGAGTGAATTGAGTAATAACTTGAGTAATAACTCGGGTGAATGGGATAATGAAGGCTTAGTTAACTCTTGAATATTGTCAGTTTGCTTTGTGAGAGAAAAATTTAATGGTTTAATTTGCACATCAGTATGTTGATCTGATTTTGCGTTTAATTGATCTTGATGAATGCAGGGCTTAGGAAAGATAAGATAAACCTCTATAGCCTAGTTTATCTTGTATTTCGGAAATTATTTATTCCAAAAAACATTATATAGTTATTGAATAAACTTGACTAGTTATCTTTGTGGCCTCTGTTACTCGAACAAGTAAGCCCTTGGAAGTGTCTCTACACTTAGTGCCCTAAAGCCGAATGGTTTGGGAGTCATAGTCGAAAGTTCGCTACATAAGTAACTTTGAAAAGATTAATAAAGATTTAACATTGCACAAGTCAAGAAATAAATAGAAAAAAAACGAGATGGAGCGTAAAACGCACTCATTATGAAAAAAAATTAAATAAATAAATAAAATATTTAAAAAAATCGAAATAAGGGGTATTTGAGTTATAGAGATGTAGCATAATTCTCATATTTGTGAGTATTCTTCTTTCAGCCTTGTAATTGTTGAGTTTGTTTGATCTGTGATTGGATTCAATTCAGCAGATTACTATCACTCGTACAATGATTTATCCCTCACCAGAGCAAAAGGTAATATCACCAGTCACTCATCATGAAAAGCAGAAAATAGAGCGTCTTACGATGTAGAATAATTCACAGAGGAACACAGAAACTTTCACAAAGTCGCCAGGGACGTGTGAGGCACCTACACTACAAGAATACCTAATACTCTTATAAAAATTATACGTAAAAATTATTAATTATACATCAACATACTCATTACTGACTCATTTAATTGTTGCATATATACATGTGTTTGTTGTTATTTACCTGTAACGGGGGTAATTATAAAGGTTTATAAATTCAAAGTTCAAGCTACAATCACAGATATCAATAAAATGAAACTTTTTTAATACACTTAAATTATATATATATATATATATATATATATATATATATATATATATATACCCAGAAAAGACATTTCTTTATTGATGTGCTCTCGACATACCCGTGTCCATTAAATATTTTTTTTGTTTGGCATGCAAATCATATTAATATGTCATGTCCAAATTCATACATTATACACGGGAAAAAATTGATTAATTTTTGAATCTAATCAAACATTGAATGTAATCCTTATTTGCAATTATATAATAAACTGCATTTTGTTTCCAAAGTTGAGAAACTTACAGTGCAAAGGAGAGCAAGAGTTTCTTTCCAGGCTTTCAGAGGCCTTGTATTTACAAGGCTCATGAGATCATTGTTCACCATTGCAGCAACAACCTGATGACAGGATATAAAATTAATAAAAGAATGCCAAAAAGACGTACAGCCTGATGGCAGTCTTAAAATTAATAAAAGAATGGCAAGAGTACATACAAACAATTCAACTAATTAGTATACTCTTATTCACCTATAGAACTGGGTATTGATACTTCCATTCCCAAACATGGTATCTTTATGTATGTTGCGAAACTCTAAATAAATTATATTTTTCTTTGTTGTCTACTACTAATTGCACAAATATCAATATTCTAACTTTAGTACTGAATGGCTCAAGCATCATATTTGTACTAGATTATTTCATTTCATTTGTTGATAAAACTAAAAAATCTTCTATGTAATTGAGATTTATCTCATTTGGATTCTAAGAGAATTCTTAACTATAAGCATCCATATAAAGTTGTTGTAGCATACAACGTTTCAGCCTATGTAGCGTAATTTGTTCCCGTATTGGTTTTACAAACCACAACAACCGGCATCCAAGTACATTGGAGTAAAATAGATCTTACATCCGTTACACAGACCAAAAACAAAACAAAATTGGGATAGATCAACAGTTTGAAAAAAAGATTTGAGGCTACCTTAAGGTAAGGATAACTACTCTTCTTGAGGTATTGATCACGTGTGTTCTCCCACAATGAAGCCCCACCAACATGCGCAATAACAAGAGCATCTGCAATCCTGTTAGCAGATAAGCACTGAGCAACAGCGCCCTTATAGTCCCCAACAACTAAAGCACGTTGAACAGCATCATCAAACGAAGGGTCAGTAGTGTCTTCTTGTTCATCAGTTTGGTGTTGCAATTCCTCCCCGCCAGGAATAGAGCTTTCTGCATTAAAGCTGTTGCTAGAAATTGACACAGGCGTATCAGCTTTTGGACTTGGAAGATTGTTAAAAAAATCTTCCCCATCAGAAGGGTATATGGGAGATTCTTTAACCCCAGCATGTCCTCTATCTGCTTCATTTTCTTCGAGAGAGAGACCATTTACATCCTGGGAGAGATTATCTTGCATGGTATCTTTTCCTTCAGTAGGTAGACTGAAACCTAGGTGGGTAAGCAGCTTCGTCCTTGCTGTCCCATCATCCTCAAACATGACCTTCAAAAAGCCCCATGTTTCCTTTTCATCCTCAGATCTGCTCAAGACAAATCCATAAATTAAAATCAGTTCACAACATCAATGAGCTGGGAAAGATAGATAGATTTTTCTGCACAGAAACATACTCAGACTCTTGAGACTTCTTATCACATAGAAGTTTCAGTGAAGATCGCTCCCCACTTTGCATTGCAGCTTCGAATTCAGAAGAACTACTCAACAAGTTGTTTTCAGTAGCTAGATTATGCACAAAAACCTGGAAACAGATAAAAACATAATAAGAAGGTCATGCAAAGAAGACCAAGATGCAGAAAAGCAACAAAACGTACCTCTGAAGATTCAGCCGAAGCATCTGTAGAGTTAAAGGAGACAAGCTTGCCTCCAAAAACGAAAGAAACTCCAGCCTTATGTTTGTACCATTTTGGGGCTCTTAAAGGACCTGCACTGAGCCAACTTAAATATGAAAAACATAACCCAGATAGGTCAAAAGAAGGGGATAAGATAATAATTATAATAATAATAATAGTAAATAATAACAATAAAGAAGAAATACAAACGAAAGTAATAATATAACAGTAAGAAGCAGACAAAGAATTTGTTTAGACAATTATTTTAGGCTGTCTCAAGATTCAAGACTGGTTGTCACTACCCTTGACTGAAGCCCTTTTGCTATTTAAGAATACAATAACCTACCTCTATCGTGCTGTGGCCATGCCAACTTTACCTTTTTCTTTTTTTAGTTCTCTTTTTATTTCTCATATTGAGAACATTTCATTTCTACAGACAACATGCTTGATCCTAACACATGGTGCCATGTTTTCAAATAATTATTTCTAAAACGCACAAAAATAAATATATGTATATGCGAATATGCATTTATATCTATAAAGAGCCTACCAAAAGCTAGAATTAGCAGAAAATGCAATTATAGATATGAAGGGTGTAACAACAAGCAGTAAAAAGCCAAAAAGAAATTCCATAAAGATAGATGGTATGGATTATGCTATAATAAAGTATGTCACCCCCTTAACATGAGGCTAAGATTATCAAGCAATATGAGAAAGTACTGCTAGGATTGTATCTAACATTACAACCTTACTTTTCACGGCTTCCTAATAAAAGAGCTTGTACTTTTTGGGACTTGTTAATTAAATAGTTCAAATTTATCCAATTTAAGAGTTCAACTTTACTTTTCACGGCTTCCTAATAAAAGAGACTTCGAAAATCAAGGTATCATATCTCATGATATTCAACAGAAGGTTAAATCTTGACTATTCTCATATCGCAGTTTGGTTGCATCTAATACTCATCAGGCAAGACAATATAAGCTCTTTTTACTACACATGAACAAAGCAAAAATATTTAACCACCACGGCACATGAATTGGAACTAAGACATTCGATAGGCTGACCAGAGAGCACCTTATCACTTGATATTGATAGGACAAAAAATTCTGAAAGCCATATAAACAAACATTTAAGAACTACATTACCTGCACCAAAATCACCCTCTTCAACACCAAATCGGCCACAAGCCTAAATGAAAAACATGAAATGAGAATCCATAACAACATAAAAGAATCAAATTGTAAAACAATTGTCAGCTACTAACCAGACAGATTATGATGTAGGACAGATTTAGGATGAATCCCCACTAATAAATAAAATACATAAATCACATCAACTACTTTTATACTAAACATAATAAAAACTCCAAATAATAAATATAAAAAATCTCTTCTTTGTTCTTGACTTGGAGTCCCCATCAGATTAGATTGTATACTCCCAAATTTCCGAAAATATACATCAAGTCTCAAAGATATGAGAACCATGACAGAACTGAAAGCCATTATTTTTTATTAAGTAATTAGACTATTTGACTTGAACAATTTTCTTTGGATAAATCTATTTGATTGAAGCTTTAATTAACTCTTGTATCTTGGCATATAATCACGTGGAAAATAAAATGTAATATAATCCAGAAAAATGTATCACAGTGAATAAAAAAGTTTACTGCCCTATTTCAGATCCTAGTTCGAATAATTCCCATCTTGCAACCAATAGCAAGAAGCAGAATATGCTTTACCAAGGCCCAATTTACATGCAGAAAAACAAACCTCAATATTATAGATGCCAATTTTTCCATCAAATGAAGATGCTGATATGACCCCAGGTATCTTCGGATACCAATGAACATCAAAGTTCCAATTGGTTCCAGCTGGCAGTTCAGAGACAATCTACAAAATTCAATAATTAAAAGCAGAGTCAAGAGAGGAACAGGTAAGGAAGGATAACAGCAAATAAACAAAAAGATAGCTGAAGAAGTATGTGGTGATTCAGTAAACTGAGGCTGAAATATTCAACTACCTCTGAGGAAGCCATGTCCCAGCAAATAGTTCGATTATCTTTGGCACAGGTGAGCAAATAGGAGCTGTCACTGGGACACCATGACATTGCAACTACACCTGATGTAAGATACAATGGAAACCATGGATTCAACAGCATGATTAAGAGCAGATTCAAAACCACTAAATTACGTAAACAGGAAGACTTATAAAATGTTACGAAGCAACTTCCATAGCAGAAAGCAGAGATAAAAGCTAATGATTCTGCTCGAGTTGGTACCATCCACAATCTTAACCATAGAGAATTAAACAGAAGTCTGAGACCCAAATCTAGGTACCATAGTTAGTATATAGCATCCAATACATATATCACAAAAAATTCAAACTCTATAAACTTCATTGTTGGTGAAAGTATTAACCGTTCCTACGGAATACTGTAGCTTAGCCAGAAATATAGCATGGCTATCTAGAACTAGACAGAAGTTTTGGAAAATTAAATGGATATCTTGAACTATTAGTAAATAGTAAGGTTTAGCAGGATGGCTGATGTGGACCAAGCCAAGAGATTTATTGTTAATTATACATCATATTATTATTTAAAGATAAAGTTATTATAATTAGTAATTAACTATATATTGTATTAGGTAGATTACTCTAGAGGTTTAATTATAGCAGATAATAATTAGGGATTTGTTTTCTTTTTAAATAAAGTTACTGGAGTATTCTTAGGAATTAGGATTTTACTTGGTCTCCAACAACTATGGTTTCTTATTGTCCTGTATAAACTGATGTAGCCATCGACGGAATTCAAATCTAATATACTGAGTGAGTATTACATTGGCTTATACCATTGAGGCCTTGGGCATTATTCCTTTTATCATTTTTATTTCGTTTTTCAAACTTTACTGCATCAATTGAAATCAAAGTTAAACTCGGGATGAATAAGGCCAACAAGCCACAAAACAAAACTTTCAAATCAATTCATATTCAATAGTCTGAAAAATAATGAACAGTACATCAACTTTTATAGGAAATTAGAAACCCTAATTCTTGGATACCAATAATATCCTCATTAAAAAGGAAACAAATCCTAATGATTAAAAATTCAAGAAATATTCTACTTTTTCATAATAATCTACTATTATAATTGTATAAATAATTACAGTAATTTATCTCTAAATAATATAAAAAAAACTAATAATCCCATAAATTGCTCCACTTCAAGAATTCTTTGGGGATATGCTTCTTTTAGCATTTTGTGGGAAATTCGAAAGGAGAGGAATGTTGGAACCATGGTTTTCTGACCCGGTCGGTCCTCCGATCCGGTTTGAACCAATGACCCATTTTTTTTTCAAAAACCGTTCAAATCCCGGCGAATCGGACCAAGCGAACCGCTGACTAGTTCGCAAGTAAGACCGGTTCTTACTTTAGAAAAAAAAGATTGTCGATGAACTACGGCTACCGATGAACTACCAATGAACCATGAACTATATCTATGAACCATGAACTACCGATGAACTATTGAGCAAAAGAAGTATTCTTTGTGTATTGCCGATTTAGGGAGTCATTTCCGGCAGACGAGGGGGCGGAGTTGCGGGAGCGGACGTGGGAGACGGTGACGATTATATTGGAGAGGCTTACATCGGGGAGGTGGATAATGGTGGTGGAGTATAAATTTCCAACCATTAATAAGTGGGGGAATGAAATAGAAAGAAAGATTGGGTTGGGGTAATGGTAATAAACGAGGAAGGAGAGAGGAAAGGGGTAGGTGGTGACCCTCCTCGTGAATGTTGTCATGTGTTTCTTGTTGAAAGATGGTAAATTGGGGACGTGTTTGTTTTGTTTTGATAAGAAGAAGAAAAAGTAGATACTAGTACTATTTACTCTACTGTTTATGCACGTGACCGAGTGTGAGATTATATATACTTTTGTTGAAAGATGGTAATGTTTTGACTAGAATATGCCAAAAGCATATTCCCTATATGTTCATTTGTATTATTTGATTTAGTATCTTTCTTTTTATATATATTTAGTATTTATTTAAATTATATAAAGTAAATATTGTACAAATAAGTTTACTTTTTTGTGTAGATAAATTGATTAATTTTACATATTTACTAAATATTATATATAATGTACAAATAAGTTTAGTTTTTTTGTGTACATAAATTGATTAATTTTACATATTTACTAAATATTATATATAATATATAATAATAAATAATATATTAAATATTTTTATTTTTTATATATTAATGACATCACTAGGTCAATAACGATTCAACCATCGGTTAGACCAGTGACCCATCCACCCAGTACCTCTTCCGGTTCGATGAACGGTCCAGTTCTAAGAACCTTGGCTAGAACTTTTTGTGGTCGGACAATGAATATTGACCTCCTTGGGATAAAGTGTCTTCTCTTTGGCTCATGCAAGGGAATTTTTGGAGGGATTTCTTTGTTAGATTTTCATAGAGATTGGTGGGTGGGTGTTCCATCCATGTTCCGAGTTTCTCCTCTAATTTTCTTTGATTTCTGATTTTCTTTGGAAGGATTATTATCCTCCTCATGTGTTGTAATTTCTCTCTTTCAATAAATAAAATCTTCTATCTAGAAAGAAAAATGTATTGTTTTCCTTTGCTCATTCTTCTCCTATTCCGACGGTTAGGCTCATTGCCTAGGTTCCAAATGTGGTAATTAATACCTAGGCTTTACCTTACAAATACTTTTCTTTCTACTCTCTGAAGTAGTTGCATCTAGTGTAATACGGGTGTGCCCCTTTACTCAAAGGACATTCTTTGATGAAATATTAATACTTAACAAGAAAAAGGTTGGGTAAATTGTGACAAACGAGATTTTTGTAATTTAATTTGAATATTTATTGAATTAAATAAATATTTTTTGATGATTTAATTATTGGGTTAAATAATTAATTGATGAAATTGTGGTAGATTAATTTAATTATATGTGTTACATTGATTAAATTAATGTGGAGAATTTATTATTCAAAAGTATGTATTTAATTGAGCTTATTTGATTAATTGAATTATTTAATAAGTATAATGTTATTCTAATTAATTTAAATAATTAATTAGAGATTTAATGACTTGACATAATTAATAAAAGAGAATTTAATTATGTGACTATGTGATTTAATGTAGAAGTATTCTATTTTATTTAATCGAATTAAATAATATATATTTGATGTAAATAGGTGTGACATTATTAAACTATATAATAAGAGTTTAATTAAATTAATGGGGAAAGAGCATTTTGAGGCTAGCCAAACATGGCCCTAAGGAAGTTGGCCAGTTAACCCACTAAGGGATTAACCGACCATGACAACGCCAGTATGCGCATGATATATCAGTTCCCTTTTTCTTTCATTACATACATTTTCTTAAAACCTAAACTTGAGAAATAGAGAGAAAATAGAGTGTTCGAAAGAATTGAAGGAATCGAAGAATTGAGGAGTCTTCTTCCACTCTCTAGCAATCTTAACAGAGAAATTAAGGGTAATTCCTTAACCTAAACCTTTAATTTACGTACTTAGGAACTTTTCATGAAAATTGGCTTTTAGTTTTCTGTAATTGAATTTTTATGGCTAATTGTTAAATCTATGATGTTGTATATGTTTGTTAACATGTATAGTTCAATTATATATGATTTATATGTGTTTTAGAGTAATTAATCCATGAAATTAAGATTAAGTTGGAATATTAAAGGTTACAGAAAAATAATATTTGAATGTGGCCCATAAGTACAAAAATCGGTGCCTTAATTGTATGTTAATCGGTGAATTGATAATTGATTATGTTTATACATGTAAAAACGAAAAGAACGAAACTTAAACGGACTGATTTCGTGTTATAACAAATCTGTGATTTGTGATTTCATAAAATTTGACGCAATTTTGAAAAATAGCAAGAACATGAAAATTATGGCTTTAAATCTTATTGTTTATGGGACTCAAGATGTTAAAAGTGTGCTAAGAATATCATTAAATGTTTCTGTTAAGTTTAGAACATATGGGTGAAATTGTTTTCGTTGTATATGTGAAGTTTTGTCCTAAATTAATCATGTTCTGTGTTCTTCACGAACTGCAAGTTTAGAACATACGGTTGAACTTGTGTGAGATTTTTGGCATAAATTGGCCTTGTTGTGTTCTTCGCCAACTGCAGAAACTGAATCTAAATAACCCTGCCCCGGCGGGCGTTACCAAGCTAAATTACCCCCCGGCGGGCAAAAAAATAATAATAATAATAATTAATTAAAATATTTATCAAATAAAATGAATATTTTTAGTTGAAATATTTATGGAATAAAATAAATATTCGATGAAAATTATTATTAAAATATTTATCAAATAAAATAAATATTTTAGTTGAAATATTTATGGAATAAAATAAATATTCAATGAAAATTATTATGGAATAATTTATTCGAGTGTAATAATAGTGAGGGAATGAAAATATTCAAATTTAATTAAGTAATTAAATTAGAAGGGTAATGATTTGTTAAATAAAGTGGAGTTTATATTAAATAATTAAGTGAAAATGTGACTAATGGACAATATAATAAGAGAATTATAAAAATAAATTAGAAAAGGTCTTGTGACCTTATAACTGCTATGTTTTGTAACTGGTTAAACCACGTTAAAAAAATGATGTCCATGAGATGATATGATGTTGTTTAAACTTAAGATTTGAGATTTCAGTCTATATATGTGAATGATGGTAATGAGCAGAATTTAAACCAAGTTAACAAGTTGTATAGGTTAGTATTAATGTAACTAATGAATGTCGTGAACACATATGGTATGTGTGTAGGACTTGTGGTGAACGAGAGTAGTAATCGTTTAGCCTACGCACGAGGCAAGTTCTCTAACCCTAACTTTATCTGAGCAAGTTTCTAAACCTTGTTTCATTATATAAAGCAAGTTCCTTATTCTATCTTGTTTATTATTGTTCAAGTCAAGATTTCATATTAAATGCTATCATTCTTTAAAAGCATGATTCATGTTATACAATACTTCTTCGATTGTATACCTCTTGAATTTTATTATTCAAATTGAATATCAATTATTGTTGAACCTTGTAAGACTAGCGAACCCTTATTGATTCGACTAGTCCATAGTTGATGAACGTTCTAAATTTCAGAACCATTGTTGAACTTATCCAAACCAAGCTTTCTTTGGTACGGACTCTAATGTCAAACTGAGATGAACAACCCTGTTACAGGGGATTAATTATACTTTAGCATTAAAATATTATGCACAGTATGGTACTAAGGGCTGATCCCTCTAAGTACGAGAAAAAGAGTCATTCGTCTTATGATTGTTAAAAGTTTCAAGTATAAACACTTGGCAACCTAGGACGTAGTTCAAGGTCTTATGACCCTCAGAAGTTCTTTTGATTCTTGTAATTCATTCTCGATTTAAAAGCCGAGTTTTCTTATTTCAAAAGTCTTTGATTCATTCGCATGTTATTATTTTAGTGTTATATTATTATACTTGTGGGCAATCGTGCTCACTCTTGCATAATAATAACATTGCAGTTAAGAACGAAAGGTCTGACGAGCCTTCTACTAGCAAAGGCAAGGGCAAAGTTAGCAAGTAATGAAGACTTGTTTATTTAATGTATTTATGTTTCAGACTTATGTTAAAGTTGTGTAAGACTTATTATTTGTTTATGTTTCCGCATTTAAGATTTAAGGTTAGTATGACATGGAATTGATGTATTTACATTCAGATGTTGTAACTCCATAAGGAGAGGATTTTTTCTATCTATTTATGGTTTTTCATTTATTATGGGTAGATAGATACATGATGTTTGGATAGTGAACACCAAATCCCATGGAAATTGAAGTACCCGGATTTGGGATTGTCACATAAACTATCCACATAAAGATAATAAAACATAGTTTCCCACTCATTTCGCATACCCTTATTCAATATTCTTAATAAACTAGGCACAATGGCAGGTTTAGAACCCCTTTGGTAATCAACACTCTCAGCTTACATGTATATTCCAGTGTTTT
>CM029017.1:106312480-106432480 GCA_016801055.1 Panax notoginseng
GAGAGGGCTTGAATATGCTCTTCATTGGCCTTCTGTGCTCATAGGGCATCTGCCTTCTGATCATCAAGACTTTCAGATAGATGTTATCCCTCTCTATGAGTTTGAGAGATACATCAGCCATAGTAGCTTGAAGCTTGTTCTGGAATAAAATATCTCTAGTTGTTGTCAACTTCTATGACTCTTTAGTGAATAGAGATATTTTCTCAATCAGTTCATCAGAGTTTTTCATCAGCTCCTTCTCCACAGATACTTGATTATCTGGTTGACCAGCCTCTTGTCGAGCATTAGATTGAACTCTACGATTTGCATTCTTGGATAGATTTTCAAAGGTGTTGAGAATCTGAAGAATCGTTGAGTTCCAATCGCTGGTTGAGGATGAAGGAATGTCTGTCAGTAGTGCTTGAGCAGATGGAGACTTCTGGTTTTGAACTTGAACACCATCACTAGTAGAGTGAACAGACTCTACGATCATCTCCTTGGTCATGATCCTTTTCCCTTGGGAGTCCACTCTACGATCGTGGGGAATATAGTGATTTCCAGCATGGCGATAGACTTTGAAGTGGGGCTTGTCTGTGATCATCTTTGTAGTAAAACTCTTTACCCTTGGGAAGTTTTGTGCCACCAGCTCCATGCTTAGAAAATGAGAGTAGCACCAGCTGAAGTAGCTTTCATCTCTTTCAGTGTGGGCCTTTAGCCATGGCATCCATTGGAAGAACCATCTCATTAGCAAGTCATCAGGATTATAGAGAATGGTTGTACAATCTTGCTCCATGTTATTCCAGTTTTTAGCTATATCAAAGGAAGTCATTCTTACCACCTTGAGCTGCTCATCTCCATAGTTCACCCATCTTTCGGGAGGTTCCTCTGGTAGTTCATTTAAAACTTCCACCACTATTCTTCTGTTAAATCTTGCAGGGGAGAGAACTGGATAGTCTTCTTGTTCTTCTGATTCCTATGGTGCAGAACTAGAATCTTTTTCCATCTCTTCTCTTTTGGAACCTGAACCATTCTCATCATTTCCATCAATGAATCCTTCTTGCTGCATTTCATTTCCAGAACCTTCTTCAGCAAGATCTTCCTCTGATTCATCTTCTTCACCACTGGTACCATTTTCAGCACTTTCATCCTTTGATACAAACTCATCATCACTTAGTTCAATGATAGCATTGGAGTGATCACTGCTCCTTTCAGAGGCAAATTTGGCTTGCAGTCTGTAGCTCTTCCTTCTTCTTGGAGGTTCAATTTTGGGAGAGTCAGACTCTTCTTCTTCTTCAGGCTCAGACTCATCTGGTTTAACAGACGAACTTCCTTGGGGTTCAAGACTGGCAGGGGCAGACCCTTCTTCTTTGGACTCATCACTTTTTGAGCCATCATGGTGGCTTTCAGGATTGGAAGGGGCATGTTCTTCTTCTCTTGAACCAGCATTCTCTGACCCATTATCTGGGCTTGTTGGGGAAGTTGCTTTTGGGGATTGAATTGGGTTATCTTGAATCTTTTCTTCATCAGGAGAGTGACTGTTCTAAGGATTAGCCACAGGGCTTGAGTATTCCTCTTCATCATCAGATGCTGCATTTTCATTCATTAATCTAGCTTCACCTTTACTTCTAGATTTGGTTTGTGGGGACTCAGCCTTGAGATTGTCAGTTATCTTTTCTTCTTCTGATTCTACATCCTTCTCTTCATCATATGTACTGTCTTAGGAAACTAAGGCTGGTTTGACTGTCACCTTGGCTTTCTTGCTGGATGGCCCTTGAAGTAATCTGCTACTTCTCCTCTTTGTTGCTTCAGCAGTTAGGGCTCTTTCTTCTTCAACCTTGTCTTTGATGGAGAGACTCCTTGGTGGGGCCTTGGTTTTCTTCACACCTCTGGACTTCTTCTTGTCTGGTGTGGTGGTTGTTGGTACAGAATCATCAGACTCAGAGCTTTCTGCCTCTTCTATCTTCCTCTTCTTTGTAGGAGCCCTGTTGTTGCTCCCAGTTGTCAGCCTTCGGTTCGCCTTGGGGTTTTTCTTCCAATTCACAAATAGTTGTGGAGACATCACTTTGTGAACATTCAAAGGGTCTCCTTCATCATCCTTGATCTTTCCTCCCAGCTTCTTCTTCAGCATAATGCTCAGTAGTCTTCCATGAAACACTTTTGTAAGTGGTTTTTTGGTAGACTTCTTCAATTCAATTCAGCCTTTTCTACTCATTTAGATATTTGATCAAGCAGAATAATTCCAAAGTTAATACGTTTCTTCAAGACTATAGCAGACATGATCTTCAACTGTATCAAGCACCGTGTCATGTGTAGTGTCCTTACACAGTATGTATTTTCCAACTATTTCAGCAAGGAACTCGTATTCCTCTGGAAACTCCTTCTTCATGTCCTTTAGACTAGGGTTTCTTTTGTACCCCATGATCTCCTTTACTTGTTCCGTATTGATATCATCAAGTATCTTCAGTCCTTGGTCAGGAAAACCTAAGCATTGATTGAGGTCAGAAGATTTCAGCTTTAGAGACTGACCTTTGACCTTGGTAGAAAGGGTTCCAGAGTTTATTGAGGCATTTGAGTAGAACTCTTTAACCAGGTCAACGTATACTCGAGTGCTAGCCTCAAGGCATTCTGAGAATCCAACTTTCTTTACAAGTTCGATAATGTCTCTGAACTACTTTTTGGACTTCTCAAACGACTTGGTTCCGAGCTGAATGTCAGTGATTCCTCACCAGTTTTCCATTTGAGCAGTTCGAAGAATGAGGGTATTTGATTCAGAGAGGTTTATGAGAGATGGCTAATTGTGATTTGGGCACAATTCTGGAAGGTTAAATGATTTTGGCTTTTGAGAGGATTCTAGGGTTTTAAAATGGGAGGGAGAAAGTTTCGATGGTTTCTGATAACTGTTTACAGATTTTGAATTAGTCTTAATGACAGTTCCCTCTAACTCTGCATGATCAGTGATGTGTCAACCAACCATTGGTTGCACGATGCCCTGTAATGAGCTGTAACTCCCCATAACTTTTCAGTTAGATATTTCTTTCAAAAGAGTAAACATTTTATTGATGTGGATTGACCGTTGACCTTTTTGGTTAGTAGAGTAGCATGGTAAGGCAGCCATGGACTCTACGTTTTCCTTGTTGACTCAATGATCAACTTTTGAGAGATGCTGCAGTGGATGGTTTTGACATTTATCCTCATTTTGATGCAGCATAGCTTGATCACTGATATATATGAACTTATCTCCTCATAATCTGAATGGTTGAGCGATTGTCCCGTTTCTCACGCTCCTTGTGAACTGGAGTATACTCTGGTAGGAGTACGATCGTTGAGTCTGCTTCTACGATCGTTGAGGTTGCACTCCGATCGTTGAAGTTACTTTACGATCGTTGAGTTCTCTCAAATTTTACTCTGCGATCGTTGACTGTCTTGGTCCATGAGATGAATTTTATCAAGCAAATATTTTGGATTAAGGTAGCTCAGGAAGGGTCAACCTCTTAGAGAGAGCTAATGGTCAAGTTTGTCCCTGAGGCGCTTTCCAGATGAAATACTTTAGGAGTTATTTGCACTGACATCTCATTTGACCTTTTTTGTTGGGGAAGTCCTCTACCAACTTTGGACAATTGCATTTTCTGTGATCGTTGTGTCCTCCTACTCTACACTACAATCGGATGTTTGATCGATGAAACTCCACGATGTTGAGTTGGGTGGCTGATAGGTTATCAGTAGTACGTTTTGAAACGTTCCTACTGACTATGGATCTTCATTTGGTTCATCAACCATAAAGATTTGGGACTCTGTAACTGGTATTTTTCTTCATAGCATATCTCAGTGCTGTCGTTTCTTAACAGATCACTGCTCACCCATGGTTGATGCTTTCTTCCCAGATAGATGTGATTCCCTTTACTTTAGACTTATTTGAAGGCAGCCTTGAATATCTCTTTCTGACTGGAATAACCATTATCACTTAAATCTCCCTGTATCGTAGGCATGAACATTTTCAGGACTGATCACTCTACGATCTTTTGTCAGTACTAAGAACGTAGTCTTCTTTGACAGTCTTGTGCTTGCTGAGTTTTGCTTCCACGATGAGTTCCTCTAGACTGATGCTCGACGATCCTTTGTTGTGAACTTCCTTGAGAATTCTTCTCATATAGCATTCTTTGCTTGCTTTTGAGCACATAAGACCCTTTTCACCTTTGGTTGAATGGCCTTCTTCCATATACATATTAGCAGCCATGTGAGCTCCATTCTGGTTAGCGAAGAGGGTCTTCAAGGACAGGCTTGGACATATAGGAATTTTAACCAGACTCAATTCTAAACAGTCCTTAGCCTTCTACTGGTTTAGTTTTCTTGACTGAAGTCTTCTACTTCAGCATTCCTTCGTGTGGTCAGACAGACCAAGTACCTGCAGGTTAGATACATTTCAATTTTTGGTAACCATAATTAAGTGGGTCCTGCTAGGTTAGTTTTCTAAACCCTAGTTCCTCATATTTGGATAATCATCACATTTGTCACCAACAGTCATATTCATGAATGCAACTAGTTTTAGATAGTACATTTTGAGATGCATGAAGGTAAGTGTGTGTAAGATTCGTCATTTTAAAAACACACTCTTTTTCTTTGATGGTTTCATCATTTGTAGGGTTATGTTCACAAGGTTTAAGTATTCACAGAGTGAGAATCAACTCTACGACTCAGGAGTATCTAGTTGATTCATGGAGGTGATCAGTTTCTACACATCATCAAGATACTCTTGTAGACTGATCATACTCTGTGTGTTATCAAACCCTTAGAACAAAGATTTGTACATACATACTAACCCACCAACAAAGATTACTTCACATAGAATTAATTTGACATGTGATGCTCTTATGACCCATTTCAGATTTTCTTCAAGATGATTTCTTCACCCTAAAACTTGGATGGAGAGAAAGTTTATAGACATTTGAGTTTCCATCCTCAGGGTACTTTCTCTCTTTCACCTTTTTAGGTAGATTATGACTTCTTGACAGAATACTATTATGGTTCATAAGAAGGTGCTTTTATGATGAACACATGTAATAGTGAGGAACCGTACCTTTTTACTGTCAGCTTCTTAACAATCATTTATCTTAGATATACTGAGTTTAGACATTGAGGTGCATAGCTTCACTTTTGCTCCTGACAACTTATTACTCTTGTTGGCCTTTAATTAATCAGTCGTAGTCTTGAAGAAGTAGCCTGAGAATCTTAGCATCTTTAGTTCTTTGACAAACTTCAGTTCACAAAGTTTGCACCCAGCTGCTGGTTGGCCAGACACATGTTTGAGAAGAACTTCTTTCTTCTCTGGATAAGCAAATTTTAGTATGAGTGGCCTTTTCATCTTTCAGGCTGGTGGATGCTTGACTCTGTGTTGTTGATGTCTCTTGGGCTATCTCGTCTGGTCTTCAAACTACAAGATTGACTGCAGGCAAGGATTGGTCTTGTTGATATAATATTTGAGAATATGGACCAATCTGAGCAGCTTCAGGTGTATATACACATTTACCTATACACAATATTTCCAACGTGTGAGCTTATCTGCATATAACAAGAGACTTACTACTAAACTAAGTTTAGAACAATATTTGTGCCTGGGATCATACTCAAAGCGATTAGCTTTTGAATATAGCATGAGAACCTGCTCTGATACCAATTGTTAGTTCCCAGTAGGTACAATAGATCTAGAAGGGGGGGTTGAATAGATTCTTTTTAATTTCAAATACTTTTCTCTTTTATTTTGTATTGCTATTAAATTAGCATATGACAAACATAAGAATCTTTTCAAGCACAAAGGAATAAGTAAAAGATCCCCTTCATTGATATATTAATAATCATACATACATTGTTCGTAGAGTTAGTTCAGTTGCAAGCAGTTAAAACATACATAGCAGTTATAGCAGTTAATAGACATAATGTAAATGACATAAGGTAAAAGACACAAGGGGTTTTAAGTGGTTCAAAGACTCAAGCTCCTAATCCACTCTTCTACTTTCAACTAGCAGAATTTCTACTAAGGAAGGGCAGCACCCTGAATCACTAACATTTCTTCAAGGCCAGCAGCCTTGGGACTTTAGTTCACTAATAACTCTTCAAGGCCAGCAGCTTTGGAACTCCTCTAATTCCCTAGGAACCCTTTAAGTCCAACAGGCTTAGAACTTCATTTAGTCCCTCCAGACAAGGACCCCTCAGGCCCTGACTTCTCCTTGAGTTGTTTATTTATTTGTTGGAGTTGGTGTCGTGATGCTAAGATGTCTTTACACTTTGAACATCTTTTGTACTTAGCAGCTTGGCATGATCATCCTTGAAGTGCAGTTGAGTGTTGCATGATGATCAGCTTCTTTAGTTACTCAACCACTTCGGATGATCCCTTGATGACTGCCTTGAAGATCATTCCTCTTGATACATGATGGCAGCACATGATGGGTTTCTAAGATGATTGTAAGCTCTTCTGCTAGGTACTTAGAAACTTTCTCATGCTTGCCACCATGATGACATTTGTGATCTCCCTTCTTGATACTTGATGTCTTCTCATGATGGACTTGCTAAGATGACTGTGAGCTCTTCTCTATGGTACTTAGAGTCTTCCCATGATGGACACCAAGATGACATGATGCACTTCTTTCTCTCGGCAGTTCAGAACACTCTTCAAGTAGTAGAACTCTCACTTCTACATTATAGAACTCTCACTTCTACTTCTTTCTTTGTCTGACTCTAAGTGTTCTTGGTGGATCGTAGAGTGAGCCTTCGGACTCACTATCTTACATAGTTTAGAACAGTCCACCGTTACTCAAAACTCGGCAACTCCAGCCATCCTAGATCTTTGAAGCTCTTGCTGATTTATACTCCTTCCCAATCCTTCCATTGGAAAGTAGTCGTTGAAGGCTATTCAAATATCCTCACAGATCTCGAGTTGACAGAGATAGACTACTGATGTGACAAGTTATACTTTCTCTGACACTGCAGTCTACTATTTCACCTACCCCATTAGTGATGTCACTTTAATGTCTTAGGCAGGTTGAAGATTTTATTTCCTCCTTCAAATTTCTAGATCAGAGGTTATCCTTTTGCATCGATGCTCTCAATAAGTTCTTGTCTGAATATTACCCTTCAGATTGAACTGTTGCCAATGCTTCAGTCTTTAGATATTCAAACTCTACGATTCTAATTCATGTCTTCAAGGACCTGATCGTAGTGTTATGTTGACTGGTAGAGACAACACTACGATCTTGAAGAGTGTTGATTGGATCTTCAATGTAGAACACCTCTTCCTTCTTTTGTGCAGTGCTTTAACACTTCTATTTGCCTCGACTGCTCTCAGAGACTGATGGCTTGACTTCTTTGTTCTGGTCCCTTCTGAATAGTAAGACACTTCAGATTTGTGGCGCGTCCAGCTCGCTTTCTCCTTGTGATCTCCCATTCACTTATCATCAATGGACTGACCCAATACTTAATCACTTTAGCCTTGTTCTTCAGAAGTTGTCCAGTATCTCTGTAAGCACTCCATCAGTACTTTCTTTGTTTGGCAAACACTAAGATCCTGAATGTCTTCAAGATCGTTGTTATCTTATCTCATGACAGCTACTGCACTTGCTGACTTTCCTCAGTCAGTTACTGAAGTCTTCTTATGATCATCTTGTGGAAGACTTCATCTTGAATGGCTTCTCAACTCAATCTGGATGCTGATTGGGTTGGTGCTTAGATCTTCTGTTAGCATACATGCCATTCGTTGAGTGCTCTCTGGTTCCCTTCAAGTGAAATGTATCTTTGTAGTGCAAACCAGAGGCTTGGTTCCTTTGGATATTCTGGGAATGCTCATTAGTTGAGAATCGTATTTGCTCTACGATTCTGCCTATGCATTGTGTGCACAACTGTTGAGGTCGTAGTTCTGCACACTACGATTTAGCTTCGGCTGTGCAGACCCTGCGACTTCGAGATCAGATCTTGACACTATACGATTTCTATCTTTGTGCTCGATGTCTTCATCTGATCTTGCTCGACTACGATCTTTGCATGTAATCAATAGACTCTACGACTCAGAGTGTAGTCTACGATCCTTGACTTGACTTTGGCATCAGTAGACTCTACGACTCTGAGTGTAGTCCACGTTCCTAACTTGGCTTCGGCAGATGTTCGGTCGGCTCGTAGGCAGGCTGTCTCTATGATTCTGAACATGACTTCCTCAGCAGACTTCGGCTCCGAGGAAGTTCTACTCGACACACTACGATCCTTCCTCGTCTTTCTTGGCAGTCTACGAACTCCGAGATCTACTATCTTGCAGACTACGATTCTTCCTCGACAGCTCTCGAGTTTTCCTTAACTCTCCTGGCAGACTACGATTTCTGGTGCAGTGCTCGATGATCAGACAAGCCTATCTATTACATCATAAGATCAACCTAACGTACTTGATCTGTCTATATTTATAGTCCTTGTACATAATTTCTTTTTAAGGACTTTACAAAGCTATTTTGCTTATGTAGGATCAACCTAACATATTTGATCAATTCATTCTAAGTCCTTGTACACATGTTTCTATTTTCTATCAAAGGACTTTACAGCTTTTGTTAATGCAAGTATACTTGCATATTATTCATTCATATATATATCATAATCAAATCATATGTAAATAGGAATAACATTCACAAGCTTATTCCTGACAATCTCCCTCTATTTGATTATGACAAAAATAATAAGTGCATATGCATGTTATGAATGAATCTTATATACAGTGAGCAGCTGTATTTCTAAAATAGATAATCATGAATGTCATTTATAATGATGTGGAATTTAATATACTGACATTTTACATCCTGGATCCAAAACATACCTAACTAGTTAGAGATGTACCTCTTTTGGCTCTATGTATGTTTCCAGGATGTCTGTTGATCAGATATTCATCTGTTTATTCTTCTTACTCTTGCTCCCCCTGGGATGATGATCTTCTATCTTTGTTTTGCTCCCTTTCAGCTTCTTTCTGAACATGCTCCCCTTCAAACTCTGCGATCATGTTATCATCATCTTCTGGCTTCCCCTCAGATGATGATTCTTTTTCTGCAGTTGTTGTCTTCTTCTTTGACTTCTTCTCTCCTTTCCTTCTGCTCTTCTTTGAGTGCCTCTTGCTTTTCCTCTTTCTATGCCTCTTTTTCTCCCCTTTTTTTGTCATTAATCATTTGGGAGAACGGCTCCATGTTGGACATAAGCTGCTCCATCATGTAGGAGGAGTTAGCAACTTCAAACTTGAGTTCCTGTTGGCCTAGCTCAAGTTGCACTGAGAAAGACTGCTTCATGTCGTCAATCTTGTCAGAGAGGGCTTGAATATGCTCTTCATTGGCCTTCTGTGCTCGTAGAGCATCTGCCTTCTGATCATTCAAGACTTTCAGAGAGATGTTATCCCTCTCTTTGAATTTGAGAGATACATCAACCATAGTAGCTTGAAGCTTGTTCTGGAATAAAATATCTCCAGCTATTGTTAGCTTCTGTGACTCTTCAGTGAATAGAGATATTTTCTCAATCAGTTCATCAGAGTTTTTCATCAGCTCCTTCTCCACAGATACTTGATTATCTGGTTGAGTAGCCTCCTGTCGAGCATTAGATTAAACTCTACGATCTGCATTCTTGGACAGATTTTTAAAGGTGTTGAGAATCTGAAGAATCGTTGAGTTCCAATCGCTGGTTGAGGATGAAGGAATGTCTGTCAGTAGTGCTTGAGCAGATGGAGACTTCTGGTTTTGAACTTGAACACCATCACTAGTAGAGTGAACAGACTCTACGATCATCTCCTTGGTCATGATCCTTTTCCCTTGGGAGTCCACTCTACGATCGTGGGGAATATAGTGATTTCCAGCATGGCAATAGACTTTGAAGTGGGGATTGTTTGTGATCATCTTTGTAGCAAAACTCTTTACCCTTGGGAAGTTTTGTGCCACCAGCTCTATGCTTGGAAAATGAAAGTAGCACCAGCTGAAGTAGCTTTCATCTTTTCAGTATGGGACTTTAGCCATGGCATCCATTGGAAGAACCATCTCATTAGCAAGTCATCAGGATTATAGAGAATGGTCGTATAATCTAGCTCCATGTTATTCCAGTTTTTAGCTATATCAAAGGTAGTCATTCTTACCACCTTGAGCTGCTCATCCCCATAGTTCACCCATCTTTCGGGAGGTGCCTCTGGTAGTTCATTTAAAACTTCCACCACTATTCTTCTGTTAAATCTTGCAGGAGAGAGAACTGGATAGTCTCCTTGTTCTTCTGATTCTTGTGGTGCAGAACCAGAATCTTTTTCCATCTCTTATCTTTCGGAACCTGAACCATTCTCATCATTTCCATCAATGAATCCTTCTTGTTGTATTTCATTTCCAGAACCTTCTTCAGCAAGACCTTCCTCTGATTCATCTTCTTCACCATTGGTACCATTTTCAGCACTTTCATCATTTGATACAAACTCATCATCACTTAGTTCAATGATAGCATTGGAGTGATCACTGTTCCTTTTAGAGGCAAATTTGGCTTGCAGTCTGTAGCTCTTCCTTCTTCTTGGAGGTTCAGTTTTGGGAGAGTCAGACTCTTCTTCTTCTTCAGACTCAGACTCCTCTGGTTCAACAGACGAACTTCCTTGGGGTTCAAGACTGGTAGGGGCAGACCCTTCTTCTTTGGACTCATCACTTTTTGAGCCATCATGGTGGCTTTCAAGATTGGAAAGGGCATGTTCTCCTTCTCTTGAACCAGCATTGTCTGACCCATTATCTGGGCTTGTTGGGGCAGTTGCTTTTAGGAATCGAATTGGGTTATCTTGAATCTTTTCTTCATCAGCAGAGTGACTGTTCTAAGGATTAGCCACAGGACTTGAGTATTCCTCTTCATCAGCAGATGCTGCATTTTTATTCATTAATCTAGCTTCACCTTTACTTCTAGATTTGGTTTGTGGGGACTCAGCCTTGAGATTGTCAGTTATCTTTTCTTCTTCTGATTCTACATCCTTCTCTTCATCATATGTACTGTCTTGGGAAACTGAGGCTGGTTTGACTTTCACCTTGGCTTTCTTGCTGGATTGCCCTTGAAGTAATCTGTTACTTCTCCTCTTTGTTGCTTCAGCAGTTAGGGCTCTTTCTTCTTCAACCTTGTCTTTGATGGAGAGACTCCTTGGTGGGGCCTTGGTTTTCTTCACACCTCTGGACTTCTTCTTGGATGGTGTGGTTGTTGTTGGTACAGAATCATCAGCTCAGAGCTTTCTGCCTCTTCTGTCTTCCTCTTCTTTGCAGGAGCCCTGCTGCTGCTCCCAGTTGTCAGCCTTCGGTTCGCCTTGGGGTTTTTCTTCCAATTCACAAATAGTTGTGGAGACATCACTTTGTGAACATTCAAAGGATCTCCTTCATCATCCTTGATCTTGCCTCCCAGCTTCTTCTTCAGCATAATGCTCAGTAGTCTTCCATTAAACACTTTTATAAGTGGTTTTTCGGTAGACTTCTTCAATTCAGCCTTTTCTACCCATTTGGATATTTGATCAAGCAGGATAACTCCAAAGTTAATGTGTTTCTTCAAGACTATAGCAGACATGATCTTTAATTGTTGATCAAGAACCATGTCATGTGCCAGTGTCCTTACACAGTATGCATTTTCCAACTATTTCAGCAAGGAACTCGTATTCCTCTGGAAACTCCTTCTTCTTCATGTCCTTTAGACTAGGGTTTCTTTGGTACCCCATGATCTCCTTTACTTGTTCCGTATTGATTTCATCAAGGCTCTTCAGTCCTTGGTCAGGAAAACCTAAGCATTGATTGAGGTCAGAAGATTTCAGCTTTAGAGGCTGACCTTTGACCTTGGTAGAAAGGGTTCCAGAGTTTATGGAGGCATTTGAGTAGAACTCTTTACCCAGGTCAACGTATACTCGAGTGCTAGCCTCAAGGCATTCTGAGAATCCAGGTTTCTTTACAAGTTCGAGAATGTGTAAGACCCCGAATTTTATGAAATAAAAGTATTCAATTTTTCTTATAATTACAATTCAGTAAATGGTTAAATTGATAAAAAGTTAAAGTTATGGGTGAAATGTGAAAACTTTTCAAAATACGCAAGTGGTTATAAAATAATCATTGTTGTCGGGGAATATTTGTTAGTCGTGGAATATTTTTTTCGTCGGGGAATATTCGTACGACGGCGCAGCTATTTGTGGGCCTCATAACGAAAAATGGTCGGATGAAGATAACGACAAAAATTGAGTTTTTATAATTAACGGCGTAGTTGTTACCGTTAACACTGTTGGAATACCCAGTGGTTAAAAGACAATAATACGCATTGTTACACAGTAGCACACGGATTGCACAGTATTTTTGAATTATTGATTCTTACGGAGGAAGGCACTACTCAATAATTGTTACAGTAGTTACTGTTTAATATTTTATTTTATTGATTCAATAATTGCTGCGTTGATATTTTATATTATTGTTGTTTCAATAATTGTCACTGCACAGTATTTCCCGTTATCAGATCAATAATTCATATTATTTGAATAATATTATTAGATAACATTATTGGCAATGTCTAGAAAGTTCTGTCTAAGGAGAGGTTTGGTCACCTAATTACGCGTCAGTAAGGAAAAATTCTTATTGGAAAGCCCCCTCTTTCCTGGGAACTGTCTGGTTGTCATAAATGTGATTCTGTAATATTATTTGTGAATAATTAATTATTGATTCATATGATAAGGAAATATTTATTTTATGTGGATATAAATGAGGGATATATTTTTGTGGTTAAAAATGAAGGAGTTAATGTTGAGGTGTTTTATCTGTATTTTTGTCGGAACGGAGGTATTGAAAATCAAATTAGGGTTTTTGAGATATTTTGCGAGGGTTATAATTTTTAATCCGACCGTTGGATCGTGGTAATTTTTGGATATGTTATACATATATAAGTTGAGTATATGTCCACAAATTTTGAACCGTTAAAAATGAACGTATGATTTGTTATGAATTTTACGAGATGACAGGTTCAGAAATTGTTGAATTTTCGGAGTTAATCATTTTGGTGGAAAATTCTAGAATTGATGGGTCCCACTCTTGGTTGGTGAAGAAATATGCTGAGATTTTTATTCAAATGTGGTGGGTGAGAATAGTAGCAGGTAAAGCCATCAGGTTGCAGGTTAAGTTTGCTTCGGTATGCTAACATTTTCCTATAAATAGAGGGCTAAGTTAGAATTGAAAATCACACCAGAAACATAAGCTTTCTCTCTTTCTCTCTCTATATTATGAAGCATATTTTGTGAGTATTTAGATACTTTGAGAGTTGCTATTCAGTGCAAGTTTCCTTCGGCTTTGCATTCCAGTCAGAAATACTGCACTTTTGAGGTAAGGGATAATAAGAGATTTTAAGGGTTATTATGTTTTTCAGTTCGTAATTCTTCTGACCTTCAAAAAATTCTGGAAAAATTTGAAATGATATTTTGATGAGTTTTATTGATTGTGTCCAAAAATGGTGATTTTTGGATGTATAGATTGAGAGTTATGAATTTTATGAGAAAAGACTATTTTAAAAGTAATCGCTTATAACTCTTTGTGGTTAACTCCAAAATTGATGAAATTTTTATTGGAAGTATATCTATATAATATCAGTGTGCTCTGTGAATTTCGGAATTTTTGGATAAAAGTACAATTTATGATAAATGTCTAAATATTCAGCTGTTTTGACCATATGAAAAATAGTAAATGACTTTTAAAAATTCTGAGAAAAATATATGTTCACTATGGGACTATATTATGCTAAATCCCAGAAAAGAAATATTTTTGAAACTGATTTGGTATTTTTCATGAAAATAGTCTAGTTATGAGTAAATGAATTAAATATGTTATGTGAAGTAAGAAAATTGGAAAATAGGATTTTATGGCATGAGAGTCCTATATGAGGTATATGCAGATTTTTTATGAGGGTTTTTGATTATTGGTGATAAAATATTATGAGTTTGGCATTTTAAGATGATTAAATGCATTATTTAGTAAAGTGTAAACAATTAAAATAAATTGTTTATAAGATTAAGAAATGTTATTCTTTCAATATCATTATACCGAAATATTGGTATAAATTTTATTGTGGAATTTTTACCTTTTGTGTCGAGTTTACTATTTATGAGTTACTATTCATGAGTTACTATTCACGAGTTACTATTCACGAGTTACTATTTACGACAAAATTGGTTTCTTTTTCTGACCAAATTATAGTTGATTTATGAATATTACTCTTGAGATTAAATCTATATGTTGATTATATTGATTTTATTATCATATATAACATTTTTATAACCCTGATGTTGAAATTCTCTTTCACTTAAGTGTAAAGATGGGTAGATTGTTGGTATGATCATGACTATGGGTTCTCTTTGGCCAGTAGTGCAAAGTTGAATTATTGACTAGTATGATCATGACCATTGAATTTATAATTGAATATCTTCAGCTTAAGTGCAAAGGTGAAATGATCAACATGGTTATAATTATTGTTTATATAAATGATTATATATTTCTTTGATATATTAATATATTTAGCCTGTAGTGCAAATATGAACTGTTGATGAATATATTTGGCCTGTAATGTAAATATGAATTGTTGAGGAATATCTTTGGCCTATAGTGCAAAGATGATCTGTTGATTGAATATCTTTGGCCTGTAGTGCAAGGATGAACTGTTGTTAAATATCTTTGGCCAGTAGTGCAAAGATGAACTGTTGACAAATATCTTTGGCCCACAGTGCAAAGATGAAATTATTAGTATGATTATGAACAGGAACTGTAATTTGGTATAACCATGATCTTTGATATTTCAGGTAAAGACAAGTGATGAAAATTATCTTTGTCCTAGATGAGAAGAGGAATTTAGAACCATAAATATGATTATGAGTTATTCACATGAATGTGGACAGGAATTGTTGATTGATGTTACAGGGATAAAATATTGTCGGTGGACTTTTAACATGGAGAAGATAATAGACTTTATAATCTATTTGACTCTTCTAATGGATTGCTCGTTCCGCTGCAACTATGGTTAAAATTTTTATCATCTACCATATGTTCTAAATCTCTGATTTAATTCTGTTGAAGGCTATTGATAATTTAATTATCTTTAGTCATGATATTCTTTACTGAGCTAGTTGTGCTCACCCTTCTGTTCACAATTCCTTTCAGGTAATAAGAGTGTAGCTGGGTCGAGCGGGGGTAACAAGGGAATAGAACGGTGGTCATCATTTAGTAGTTATATTTGGTGAAGAAAATAGGGTGAGGCGAACCCAACGTTGGAAGGGTGTTTTGTCACTATCATACAAGATGTCTAATGACATACAACCTCGTATCATCATAAGACAGGATTGTGCTCATTCACTTGCTGAGTATCTTTACGAGCACTACCTATATAATCTTGGTGTTTGTTTGAAGTATAATTTTCAATTAGAAACAGTGGAGATAATGATATGTCAAGAGAAGACTCACCATTGGGAAGAATATGATAGTAATCTTCTCGTTTTTCTTTGGGGTCTATTGGGTCAACCAAGAATAATTCTGTGGCCATATGATATCTATCACAACCTTGACGCATGGCCTCCCATGTATAAGGGTTTCCTTGAGCACTTCCCAAAGATTCTAATTTTTAAAACAGTTTTTGACTATACCTTTATGTAAGGTGTCATTGTGAGGTGCTGTCCACGGTTGGGATTTGAGTCACATTTGGTATATATTTGTATCCAAACTCACAGCATATGTGTTGTTGTATTTTGCACGACAATTGTTGTAATAAAGTTGTAGTTATTTTCTGTACCATGTATTTGGCGACTCAGAATAGGTTGGATGGAATGGACCTATTTTGGGGTTGTCACAGAATGTCTCTGAACTTCTTTTCAGATTTCTCAAACGACTTGGTTCCGAGCTGAATGCCAGTGATTCCTCACCAGTTTTCCATCTGAGCAGTTCGAAGAATGAGGGCATTTGATTCAGAGAGGTTTATGAGAGATAGCTGATTGTGATTTGGGCACGATTCTGGAAGGTTAAATGATTTTGGCTTTTGAGAGGATTCTAGGGTTTTAAAATGGGAGGGAGAAAGGTTCGATGGTTTCTGATAACTGTTTACAAATTTTGAATTAGTCTTAATGACAGTTCCCTCTAACTCTGCATGATCAGTGATGTGCCAACCAACCATTGGTTGCACGATGCCCCATAATGAGCTGTAACTCCCCATAACTTTTCAGTTAGATATTTCTTTCAAAAGAGTAGACGTTTTATTGTCGTGGATTGACCGATGACCTTTTTGGTTCGTAGAGTAGCATGGTAAGGTAGCCATGGATTCTACGTTTTCCTTGTTGACTCAACAATCAACTTTTGAGAGATGCTGCAGTGGATGGTTTTGACATTTATCCTCATTTTGATGCACCATAGCTTGATCACTGATATATACGAACTTATTTCCTCATAATCTGAATGGTTGAGCGATTGTCCCGTTTCTCACGCTCCTTGTGAACTGGAGTATACTCTGGTAGGAGTACAATCGTCGAGTCTGCTTCTACGATCGTTGAGGTTGCACTCCGATCGTTGAAGTTACATTACGATCGTTGAGTTCTCTCAAACTTTACTCTGCGATCGTTGACTGTCTTGGTCCTTGAGATGAATTTTATCAAGCAAATCTTTAGGATTAAAGTAGCTCAGAAAGGGTCAACCTCTTAGAGAGAGCTAAGGGTCAGGTTTGTCCCTGAGGCGCTTTCTAGATGAAATACTTTAGGAGTTATTTGCACTGACATCACTTTCAATCTTTTCTGTTGAGGAAGTCCTCTACCAACTTTGGATAATTGCATTTGCTGTGATCGTGGTGTCCTCCTACTCTACACTACTGTGACGCCCCCAAAATAGGTATACAACACCCATTCTGAGTCGCCAAATACATGGTACAGAAAGCAAACTACAACTTCAATAATACAATTATCGTGCAAAATACGACAACACATACTGTGAGTTTAAATACAAATATTGTCTTCTAGACAATATCCACACTCAAATAAGTCATCAATACAATTATTCAAACACTATTTTACAAAAATAGTGAGGACTGCTAAAACATCTTTCTAGAACCATCACTCCATACCCCGACTAGATCCTGCTATGTTCTCACCTCCTGAGAAGAAAAATGGAACAAAAAAGAAAAGGGTGAGCTCAACTAGCCCAGTAAAAAATATTATGACTAAGATAATATACAACAAATTATCATTAGTATTCAACAGGGAAAAATCTGATAGAATATAATCGACAACAAGTTTTAGATCAACAACTGCAGCGGAAACAGCAAACCATTAGAAGAGTCAAGTAGATAATAAATTCTACTATCTTCTAAGATTTAAAAGTCCATCATCAATATTTTATCCCTGTAACATCAATTAATAATCATCTATATCCAAATATTCATCTTTGCACTACAGGCCAAAGATATTCATTTGTATCACCTGTCAGTCATGTTCATCTCAACACATGTTCATCTTTGCACTACAGGCCAAAGATATTCATCAAGTAATCATACATCTTTGCACTACAGGCCAAAGATATTCAGTAATATCATCATTTAGGACTGAGGATGATGAAAAATATCTTAAAGAGAACGAATCCAGTGAGACAGAAGGACAAATAGTAGGGATTCGTATAACAGTTTATCCAAGATCAATAATACTTCATAATAATCAATTGGGAAGCAGAATTCAAAAATAAAGATCAAAACATGGATACAATCAAAGATAGTAACCATAATAGACATCTTGAACAAAAAGAGAAAATTTTATTTTTCGGTGAATAGTGCCGTATTCGTTAATAGTAACGTATACGTGAATAGTAACCGCGACACAAAAAGTTCCAAATTTGATAAAAACTCATGTTAATATTTCAGCATAATGATATTGAAGAAAATAATATCATTTAAGAAGAAAATAATATCCCTTACCTCAAAATATCAGTACTTCTGGTCGGAATACCAGTATAAGGCTGAAAGAAACTTGCTCTGATGAATAGAAACTCTCAAAGTATCTAAATACTCACAAAATACACTCAATAATCTAGAGAGAGAAAGAGAGAAAACTTGTTTCTGGTGTGATTTTCAATTCTAACTTAGCCCTCTATTTATAGGAAAATGTTAGCACGCCGAAGCAGACTTAACCTGCAACCTGATGGCTTTACCTGCTACTATTCCCACCCACCACATTTGAATAAAAATCTCAGCACATTTCTTCACCAACCAAGAGTGGGGCCCACCAATTCTAGAATTTTTCACCAAAATGATAAACTCCGAAAATTCAACAACTCCTGAACCAGTCATCTCATAAAATTCATAATAAATCATACGTTCATTTCTAACGGTTCAAAATTTGTGGACATATACTCAACTTATATATGTATAACATATCCAAAAATTACCACGATCCAACGGTCGGATTAAAAATTATAACCCCCGCAAAATATCTCAAAAACTCTGATTTTTAATACCTCCATTCCGACAAAAATACTGATAAAAACCTCAACATTAACTCCTTCATTTTTAACCACAAAAATATATCCCTCATTTATATCCACATAAAATAAATATTTCCTTATCATATGAATCAATAATTAATTATTCACAAATAATATTACAGAATCACATTTATGACAACCAGGCCGTTCCCAGAAAAGAGGGAGCTTTCCAATAAGAATTTCTCCTTACTGGCGCGCAATTAGATGACCAAACCTCTCCTTAGACAGAACTTTTTAGACATTGCCAATAATGTTATCTAATAATATTATTCAAATAATATGAATTATTGATCTGATAATGGGAAATACTGTGCAGCAATAATTATTGAAACAATAATAATATAAAATATCAATGCAGCAATTATTGAATCAATAAAATAAAATATTGAACAGTAACTACTGCAACAATTATTGAGTAGTGCCTTCCTTCGTAAGAATCAATAATTGGTGCAATACCGTGTGCTACTGTATTTTAACCACCGGGTATTCCAACAGTATTAACGGTAACAGCTACGCCGTTATTTATAAACAAATTATACTTGTCGTTTTCTTCATCCAATCGCTTTTCGTTATGGGACCCACACAAGGCTGCGCCGTCGTACGAATATTTCCCGACAGCAAGAATATTCCACGACCAAACGAATATTCCCCGACAAAATGAATAATTTATAACCACTTGCTTATTTTGTAAAATTTACACATTTCACCCATAACCAAAGTATTATATCAAATTAACCCCTTATTATTCACAATAATATTTAGAGAAAATTTGATTTTATTCATTAATAAACTGGGGTCTTACAACCTCCCCTCCTTATAAAATTTCGTCCTCGAAATTGACGTACGTACTTGATATTTTGATAAGGTGAGGATACCTCGCTTTCATTTCTAATTCCAACTCCCAGGTCATTTCTTCAATAGCATGGTTTCTCCACAAAACCTTAACTTGTGATATAACCTTTGTGCGTAGGACATGCTCTTTCCTATCCAAGATCTTAACTGGTACCTCCTCGTACGTTAAATCTTCAGCTATCTCGTCTGGTTCTAACTCAATAATGTGGTTTGGGTCTTTAACATATTTACGAAGCATAGATATGTGAAAAACATTATGGACACAAGACATGCTTGGAGGTAATGCGAGTCTATATGTCACATTTCCTATTCGCTCAAGAATCTCAAATGGACCAACAAATCTTGGATTGAGCTTTCCTCTCTTCCCAAATCTTGTAACTCCCTTCCATGGTGCAACAAGTAACAATACATGATCCCCAATATTAAATTTCATGTCCTTCCGATGAAGATCCGCATAACTCTTTTGTCGATCCTGTGCCGTTTGTATACGTTGTCGAATCGTTTGGATCTTCTCTGTAGTCATGCGTACCAACTCTGGTCCCAATAATGTTGCTTCACCCACCTCGTCCCAGCATACTGGAGAACGACATTTTCTTCCATACAACGCCTCGAATGGAGCCATGCCTATACTTGCTTGATAACTGTTGTTGTAGGAGAATTCCACCAATGGTAGGTACTTATCCCAACTCCCTTTGAGATCTAGGACACAGAGTCTTAATAGATCTTCAAGAGTTTGAATAGTCCTCTCTGATTTCCCGTCCGTTTGAGGATGGTATGCTGAACTAAATCGTAAATCCGTGCCCATAGCTTTCTGCAAGCTAACCCAAAATCGTGAAGTGAATCTTGGGTCACGATCCGAAACTATGGATACTGGCATGCCATGCAATCTCACAATCTCGTTCACATACATACTAGCAAGACGTTCAAGGGAATAAGTCTCACGTATCGGTAAGAAATGAGCAGACTTGGTTAATCTATCAACAATAACCCAAATCACATCTTTGCCTTGAGAAACCTTGGGAAGACCTGTAACGAAATCCATGGTAATGTGTTCCCACTTCCATTTCGGGATCTCAAGTGGTTGCAATGGACCCTTTGGCACTTGATGCTCCGCCTTTACACGTTGACAAGTTAAACACCTCGAGATAAACTCCGCGATCTCTCTTTTCATATTGCTCCACCAGAATGTATGTCGAAGATCGTGATACATTTTGGTACTCCCAGGATGGATTGCAAATGGTGTGTTGTGTGCCTCCATCATTATTCTATGCTTCAAGTCAAAATCGTTAGGAACATAAAGTCTGGAGTTGACTCGAAGTATTCCTTCTTCATCGATTCTTGCTTCTAGAATAGCACCTTCTTGCACTTTCTTCTTCATACGCATCAGCTCTATGTCCGTAGCTTGAGCAGCTTTAACTTTATCGATTAAAGTCGGTTCTACTCATATATTTGATATCATCATGTGGGTACTTGGAGCCTTTATCTCTATCTCCATCCTTTGCAAGTCATACAAAATGGGCCTTCGTATTAACAACATTGCACTCGTACCCGTATATGATCTTCTACTCAATGCGTCAGCTACTACGTTTGCTTTTCCAGGATGATATTGGATGGTATGATCGTAATCTTTCAACAGCTCGAGCCAACGTCGCTGCCGCATATTGAGTTCCTTTTGGGTGAAGAAATATTT
This sequence comes from Panax notoginseng, assembly GCA_016801055.1. Taxonomy (NCBI): domain Eukaryota; kingdom Viridiplantae; phylum Streptophyta; class Magnoliopsida; order Apiales; family Araliaceae; genus Panax; species Panax notoginseng. Next base: position 106,333,526 of record CM029017.1, read on the forward strand.
GAGGCTTTTATGATCTGTATAGATCTCCACTTTCTCCCCATACAGGTAGTGTCTCCAGATCTTCAACGCGAAAACGACTGCTACCAACTCCAAATCATGAGTAGGATAATTCCTCTCATATTCTTTGAGTTGTCGCGAGGCATAGGCTATGACTTTCCTATGTTACATGAGAACACATTCTAACCCTTTGCTTGAAGCATCGCTGTAGATAACAAATCCATCCGAACCAGATGGTATTGTCAGAACAGGTGCCGAAATAAGTCTCCTCTTGAGTTCTTGGAAACTCTTCTCGCATTCCTCACTCCATACGAATTTTGTATCTTTCCGAGTCAGCTGAGTTAACGGAGTAGCGATTCAAGAAAATCCTTCCACAAATCTCCGATAATAACCAGCTAAGCCCAGAAAGCTACGTACTTCGATTACCGACTTCGGTTGCTCTCAACTTTGTATGGCTTCAATCTTCGTCGGGTCGACAGATACTCTATGTTTTGACACCACGTGCCCAAGGGATGCTACTTCCTCAAGCCAGAACTCGCATTTCTTCGGTTTGGCATATAGCTTGTTTTCACGAAGCCTTTGCAATATCAGCTTCAAATGGCGCTCATGATCTTCACGGCTTTTGGAATAGATGAGGATGTCATCAATAAAGACAACAACGAACTGATCCAAATATTCTTTAAATACACGGTTCATCATATCCATGAAGGCAACAGGAGCATTAGACAATCCAAAAGACATGACTAAGAATTCATAATGCCCGTACCGAGTTCTGAAGGCAGTCTTTGGAATATCCTCAGTTTTAATCTTCAGCTGATAATATCCAGAACGAAGATCGATCTTTGAAAAGAATTGTGCTCCTTGCAACTGGTCAAACAGGTTATCAATGCGAGGTAGCGGATACCTATTCTTAATAGTGACATAATTCAATTCTCGATAGTTAATATAAAGTCGCATACTCCCATCTTTCTTCTTTACGAATAACACAGGAGCACCCCAAGGAGATGTACTAGGACGAATAAAACCGATGTCCAACAACTCCTGTAGTTGGACTTTTAACTCCTGAAGTTCAATAGGAGCCATTCAATATGGGGTTTTAGAAATGGGCTTTGTACCGGGTTCAAGGTCAATAAAGAATTCAACTTCACGTTCTGGGGGTAGACCAGGAAGTTCTTCAGGAAATACATCAGGAAATTCTCTAACAATAGAAATATTATTCAAATCTGACTTGTCTTTGTTCAAATCCATAACATGGGCTAAGAAAGCTTGACATCCGTTTTTCAATAAACGAATAGCTTTGTGGCTTGATATGACAGTGACTGATTTTAGTGGTTTAGTAGTTTGAATTCGTATGACAGGTTGGTTAGGAATATGAAAACTAACAACCTTACGAAAACAATCAATTTTAGCATGATGAGTGGTTAACCAATCAATTCCTAAAATCATATCAAAAGCAAGTATCTTTAAAGAGATAAGATCAACAGGTAATGTGATAGTGCCAACTTGGATCATGCAAGATTTATAAACTGTAGATGTAAAGAAGTTTTCACCCAATGGAGTTTCAACAGATAAGTCAAAGTCTAATTTCTCCGGTGTCAAGTTTAAACGTTGAGCACAAGCAGGAGAGATAAAAGAATGGGTAGAACTGGTATCTAGTAAAGTATAAACTTCACAAGAATTCAAGATTAGCTTACCCGTGATCACCTCGTTCGGGTTTCTCATGTTTTGGCCAGTCACGACAAACGCTCTTCCAAGAACAGCTAATTTTGACTTATCCGGGACAGCTTTTGGAGTCATCATCCCCTCTGAACTTGGTTTTGCTACAGAACACTCTCGAGCTATATGACCCTCCTTTCCACAGTTACAACATACCTTGGATTGTTGTGGGCAGTTTGGGCTGATATGTCCCTCTTTTCCACATTTGTAACATACGACCAGTGGTCGTTCTCCTCCCCTAGAAACAGTTGATGTTTGTGCTGACGTCTTCACGTTATCATTGTTGTACCTTCTCTTCTTGAAATCTCCTCCCGACTCGCTCCTTTTATTATCACGACCACGATTACCACCAGAGTGGTTACCGCTTTTGTCCGAATGTTTTCCTCCCTGCTGGTTTTTATTGCTTCGATGACTGCTGCCACCGGTATGACCCTGGTTGTGGTCTCTCGGTTGTACATACTCATTATCTCGCTCTAATAATTGAGCCCTGTTTACAACATCTGAATATAAAGAAAATTTTATGAGAGATAAGATATTGTCGAATCTCGAGTTTTAGACCTCTCAGAAACATCCTTGTCATTCGTTTCTCATTTTCGACCAAATGAGGTGCAAACCTGGATAACTCTGCAAACTTCGCTTCGTACTGGGACACCGTCATGTTGTTTTGTTCCAGTCTGATAAACTCCACCTCCTTCATATGACGAATACTTTCAGAAAAGTACTTGTCATTGAACAGTTTTTGAAATGTTTCCCAGGACATGTTGAGTGCGTCAGGCTGGGTACGCTTCACAGACTCCCACCAGTAGTCTGCCTCACCGCGGAACATAAAGGTGGTGAATGGAACCTTCTGTTCCTCCGTGCATCCCAAGACATCGAATATCTTGATAATTTGCTTGATCCACGTTTCCGCCATGATCGGATCCGGCTTTCCCTTAAATTCTGGTGGTCCCAATTTTTTGAACTGCTTGGCTGTGACAAACTGCGCGTTGTTATCATTTCCACCTGTATTCTGCACACGAGTCTCCCTCGTCTGATTTTGCATGAACTGCAAAAAGCTCATAAACATTCCATCATTCATCGTTTGCTCGGTAACGTTGTTTACAGGAGGAATATTGCCTTCCTGTTGCACGTTCCCCTGGGTGGTGATCAAAGGTGTCTCCACGGTCTGATTTACTCCATTATTAACGTTCTCAGCTACCATTCTTAAATACTGTCATAAAATAAGGGTTAATAGTCATGTCATATATTATCCCTATACTTTGACTGACCAAATAAACACCAAATAAACTTAGTCAGGTCATACTAGCGAAGGAATTTTCCGTCTCTCCCCTCCTAGTTCTTGTCTCACATCTCAGCCAGGGATCATATCCCTAAGCTCTGATACCAACTGTGACGCCCCCAAAATAGGTATACAACACCCATTCTGAGTCGCTAAATACATGGTACAGAAAGCAAACTACAACTTCAATAATACAATTGTCATGCAAAATACGACAACATATACTGTGAGTTTAAATACAATATTGTCTTCTAGACAATATCCACACTCAAATAAGTCCTCAATACAATTATTCAAACACTATTTTACAGAAATAGTGAGGACTGCTAAAACATCTTTCTAGAACCATCACTCCATACCCCGACTAGATCCTGCTATGTTCTCACCTCCTGAGAAGAAAAATGAAACAAAAAGGAAAAGGGTGAGCTCAACTAGCCCAGTAAAGAATATTATGACTAAGATAATATACAACAAATTATCATTAGTATTCAACAGGGAAAAATCTGATAGAATATAATCGACAACAAGTTTTAGATCAACAACTGCAGCGGAAACAGCAAACCATTAGAAGAGTCAAGTAGATAATAAATTCTACTATCTTCTAAGATTTAAAAGTCCATCATCAATATTTTATCCCTGTAACATCAATTAATAATCATCTTTATCCAAATATTCATCTTTACACTATAGGCCAAAGATATTCATTTGTATCACCTGTCAGTCATGTTCATCTCAACACCTGTTCATCTTGCACTACAAGCCAAAGATATTCATCAAGTAATCATACATCTTTGCACTACAGGCCAAAAATATTCAGTAATATCATCATTTAGGACTGAGGATGATGAAAAATATCTTAAAGAGAACGAATCCAGTGAGACAGAAGGACAAATAGTAGGGATTCGTATAACAGTTTATCCAAGATCAATAATACAATCAATTGGGAAGCAGAATTCAAAAATAAAGATCAAAACATGGATACAATCAAAGATAGTAACCATAATAGACATCTTGAACAAAAAGAGAAAATTTTATTTTTCGGTGAATAGTGCCGTATTCGTGAATAGTGCCGTATACGTGAATAGTAACATATACGTGAATAGTAACCGCGACACAAAAAGTTCCAAATTTTATAAAAACTCATGTTAATATTTCAGCATAATGATATTGAAGAAAATAATATCATTTAAGAAGAAAATAATATCCCTTTACCTCAAAATATCATTACTTCTGGTCGGAATACCGGTATAACGTTGAAAAAAACTTGCTCTGATGAATAGAAACTCTCAAATTATCTAAATACTCACAAAATACACTCAATAATCTAGAGAGAGAAAGAGAGAAAACTTGTTTCTGGTGTGATTTTCAATTCTAACTTAGCCCTCTATTTATAGGAAAATGTTAGCACGCCGAAGCAGACTTAACCTGCAACCTGATGGCTTTACCTGCTACTATTCCCACCCACCACATTTGAATAAAAATCTCAGCACATTTCTTCACCAACCAAGAGTGGGGCCCACCAATTCTAGAATTTTCTACCAAAATGATAAACTCCGAAAATTCAACAATTCCTGAACCAGTCATCTCGTAAAATTCATAATAAATCATACGTTCATTTCTAACGGTTCAAAATTTGTGGACATATACTCAACTTATATATGTATAACATATCTAAAAATTACCACGATCCAACGGTCGAATTAAAAATTATAACCCCCGCAAAATATCTCAAAAACCCTGATTTTTAATACCTCCATTCCGACAAAAATACTGATAAAAACCTCAACATTAACTCCTTCATTTTTAACCACAAAAATATATCCCTCATTTATATCCACATAAAATAAATATTTCCTTATCATATGAATCAATAATTAATTATTCACAAATAATATTACAGAATCACATTTATGACAACTAGGCCGTTCCCAGGAAAGAGGGGGTTTTCCAATAAGAATTTCTCCTTACTGGCGCGCAATTAGATGACCAAACCTCTCCTTAGACAAAACTTTCTAGACATTGCCAATAATGTTATCTAATAATATTATTCAAATAATATGAATTATTGATCTGATAATGGGAAATACTGTGCAGCAACAATTATTAAAACAACAATAATATAAAATATCAATGCAGCAATTATTGAATCAATAAAATAAAATATTGAACAGTAACTACTGTAACAATTATTGAGTAGTGCCTTCCTTCGTAAGAATCAATAATTGGTGCAATACCGTGTGCTACTGTATTTTAACCACCGGGTATTCTAACAGTATTAACAGTAACAACTACGTCGTTATTTATAAACAACTTATACTTGTCGTTTTCTTCATCCAATCGCTTTCCGTTATGGGGCCCACACAAGGCTGCGCCGTCGTACGAATATTCCCTGACAGCAAGAATATTCCACGACCAAACGAATATTCCCCGACAAAATGAATAATTTATAACCACTTGCTTATTTTGCAAAATTTGCACATTTCACCCATAACCAAAGTATTATATCAAATTAACCCCTTATTATTCACAATAATATTTAGAGAAAATTTAATTTTATTCATTAATAAGCTGGGGTCTTACAACTACAATCGGATGTTTGATCGCTGACACTCCACGATATTGAGTTGGGTGGCTGATAGGTTATCAATAGTACGTTTTGAGACGTTCCTACTGACTATGGATCTTCATTTGGTTCATCAACCATAAAGTTTTGGGACTCTGTAACTGGTATTTTTCTTCATAGTATATCTCAATGCTGTCATTTCTTAACAGATCACTGCTCACCCATGGTTGATGCTTTCTTCCCAGATAGATGTGATTCCCTTTACTTTAGACTTATTTGAAGTCAGCCTTGAATATCTCTTTCTGATTGGAATCACCATTATCACTTAAATCTCCATGTATCGTAGGCATGGACATTTTCAGGACTGATCACTCTACGATCTTTTGTAAGTACTACGAACGTAGTCTTCTTTGGCAGTCTTATGCTTGCTGAGTTTTGCTTCCACGATGAGTTCCTCTAGACTGATGCTCGATGATCCTTTGTTGTGAGCTTCCTTGAGGATTCTTCTCATATAGCATTCTTTGCTTACTTTTGAGCACATAAGACCCTTTTCACCTTTGGTTGAATAGCCTACTTCCATATACAGATTAGCAGCCATGTGAGCTCCATTTTGGTTAGCTCAGAGGGTCTTCAAGGACAGGCTTGGACATATAGGAATTTTAACCAGACTCAATTCTGAACAGTCCTTAGCCTTCTGCTGGTTTAGTCTTCTTGACTGAAGTCTTCTTCTTCAGCATTCCTTAGTGTAGTCAGGCAGACCAAGTACCTGCAGGTTAGATACATTTCTATTTTTGGTACCCACAATTAAGTGGGTCCTGCTATGTTAGTTTTCTAAACCCCTGTTCCTCATATTTGGATAATCATCACATTTGTCACCAACAGTCATATTCATGCATGCAACTAGTTTTAGATATTACATTTTGAGATGCATGAAGGTGAGAGTGTGTAAGATTCGTCATTTTAAAAACACACTCTTTTTCTTTGATGGTTTCATCATTTGTAGGGTTATGTTCACAAGGTTTAAGTGTTCACAGAGTGAGAATCAACCCTACGATTCAGGAGTATCTAGTTGATTCATGGAGGTGATCAGTTTCTACACATCATCAAGATACTCTTATAGAACTGATCATACTCTGTGTGTTATCAAACCCTTAGAAAAAAGATTTATACATACATACTAACCCACCAGTAAAGATTACTTCACATAGAATTAAATTGACCTGTGATGCTCTTATGACCCATTTTAGATTTTCTTCAAGATATCATCTTCACCCTAAAACTTGGATGGAGAGAGTTTATAGACATTTGAGTTTCCATCCTCAGGGTACTTTCTCTCTTCACCTTTTTAGGTAGATTATGACTTCTTGACAGAATACTGTTATGGTTCATAAGAAGGTGCTTTTATGATGAACACATGTAATAGTGAGGAACCGTACCTTTTTACTGTCAGCTTCTTAACAATCATTTATCTTAGATATACTGAGTTTAGACATTGAGGTGCATAGCTTCACTTTTGCTCCTGACAACTTATTACTCTTATTGGCCTTTAATCAATCAGTCGTAGTGTTGAAGATGCAACCTGAGAATCTTAGCATCTTTAGTTCTTTGACAAACTTCAGTTCACAAAGTTTGCACCCAGCTGCTGGTTGGCCAGACACATGTTTGAGAAGAACTTCTTTCTTCTCTGGATAAGCAAATTTTAGCATGTGTGGCCTTTTCATCTTTCAGACTGGTGGATGCTTGACTCTGTGTTGTTGATGTCTCTTGGGCTATCTCGTCTAGTCTTCAGACTACATGATTGACTGCAGGCAAGGATTGGTCTTGTTGATATAATATTTGAGAACATGGACCAATTTGAGCAGCTTCAGGTGTATATAGACATTTACCTGTACACAATATTTCCAACGTGTGAGCTCATCTGCATATAACAAGAGACTTACTACTAAACTAAGTTTAGAACAATGTTTATGCCCGGGATCAGACTCAAAGCGATTAGCTTTTGAATATAGCATGAGAACCTGCTCTGATACCAATTGTTAGTTCCCAATAGGCACAATAGATCTAGAAGGGGGGTTGAATAGATCTTTTTTAATTTCAAATACTTTTCTCTTTTATTTTGTATTGCTATTAAATTAGCATATGACAAACATAAGAATCTTTTCAAGCACAGCGGAATAAGTAAAAGATCCCCTTCATTGATATATTCATAATCATACATACATTGTTTGTAGAGTTGGTTCAGTTGCAAGCGGTTAAAACATGCATAGCAATTATAGCAGTTAATAGACATAATGTAAATGACATAAGGTAAAAGACACAAGGGATTTTAAGTGGTTCAGAGACTCAAGCTCCTAATCCACTCTTCTACTTTCAACTAGCAGGATTTCCACTAAGGAAGGGTAGCACCCTGAATCACTAACATTTCTTCAAGGCCAGCAGCCTTGGGACTTTAGTTCACTAAGAACTCTTTAAGGCCAGCAGCCTTGGAACTCCTCTAGTTCCCTAGGAACCCTTCAAGCCTAGCAGGCTTGGAACTTCATTTAGTCCCTCCGGAAAAGGACCCCTCAGGCCCTGACTTCTCGTTGAGTTGTTTGTTTATTTGTTAGAGTTAGTGCTGAGCTGCTAAGATGTCTTTACGCTTTGAACATCTTCTGTACTTAGCAGCTTGGCATGATCATCCTTGAAGTGCAGTTGAGTGTTGCATGATGATCAGCTTCTTCAGTTACTCAACCACTTCGGATGATCCCTTGATGACTGCCTTGAAGATCATTCCTCTTGATACATGATAGCTGCACATGATGGGTTTCTAAGATGACTGTAAGCTCTTTTGCTAGGTACTTAGAAACTTTCTCATGCTTGCCACCATGATGACGTTTGTGATCTCCCTTCTTAATACTTGATGTCTTCTCATAATGAACTTGCTAAGATGACTGTGAGCTCTTCTCTATGGTACTTAGAGTCTTCCCATGATGGACACCAAGATGACATGATGCTCTTCTTTCTCTCGGCAGTTCAGAACACTCTTCAAGTAGTAGAACTCTCACTTCTACATTGTAGAACTCTCACTTCTACTTCTTTCTTTGTCTGACTCTAAGTGTTCTTATTGGATCGTAGAGTGAGCCTTCGAACTCACTATCTTACATGGTTTAGAACAGTCCACCGTTACTCAAAACTTGGAAACTCCAACCATCCTAGATCTTTGAAGCTCTTGCTGATTTATACTCATTCCCAATCCTTCCGTTGAAAAGTAGTCGTTGAAGGCTATTCAAATATCCTCACAGATCTCAAGTTGACAGAGGTAGATTACTGATGTGACAAGTTATACTTTCTCTGACACTGCAGTCTACTGTTTCACCTACCCCATCAGAGATGTCACTTTAATGTCTTGGGCAGGTCGAAGACTTTATTTCCTCCTTCTAATTTCTAGATCAGAGGTTGTCCTTTTGCATCGATGCTCTCAATAAGCTCTTATCCGAATATTACCCTTCAGATTGAACCGTTGCCAATGCTTCAGTCTTCAGATATTCGATCTCTACAATTCTGATGCATGTCTTCAAGGACCTGATCGTAGTGTCATGTTGACTGGTAGAGACAACACTACGATCTTGAAGAGTGTTGATTAGATCTTCAATGTAGAACACCTCTTCCTTCTTTTGTACAGTGCTTCAACACTTCAGTTTGCCTCGACTGCTCTCAGATACTGATGGCTTGACTTCTTTGTTCTGGTCCCTTCTGAATAGCAAGACACTTCAGATTTATGGCGCGTCTAGCTCGCTTTCTCCTTGTGATCTCCCGTTCACTTATCATCAATGGACTGACCCAATGATTAATCACTTTAGCCTTGTTCTTCAGAAGCTGTCCAGTATCTCTGTATGCACTCCATCAGTACTTTCTTTGTTTGGCAAATACTACGATCCTGAATGTCTTCAAGATCGTTGTTATCTTATCTCATGACAGCTACTGCACTTGCTGACTTTCCTCAGTCAGTTACTGAAGTCTTCTTATGATCATCTTGTGGAAGACTTCATCTTGAATGGCTTCTCAACTCAATCTAGATGCTGATTGGGTTGGTGCTTAGATCTTCTGTTAGCATGCATGCCATTCGTTGAGTGCTCTCTGATTCCCTTCAGGTGAGATGTATCTTTGCAGTGCCAACCAGAGGCTTGGTTCCTTTTGAAATTCTAGGAATGCTCATTAGTTGAAAATCGTATTTGCTCTACGATTCTGCTTATGCATTGTGAGCACAACTGTTGAGGTCGTAGTTCTGCACTCTACAATTCAGCTTCGGCTGTGCAGACCCTGCGACATTGGGATCTAATCTTGACACTCTACGATTTCTGTCTTTGTGTTCGATGTCTTCATCTGATCTTGCTCGACTACGATCTCTGTATGTAATCAATAGACTCTACGACTCAGAGTGTAGTCTACGATCCTTAACTTGACTTTGGCATCAGTAGACTCTACGACTCTGAGTGTAGTCTACATTCCTGACTTGGCTTCGGCAGATGTTCGGTCGGCTCATAGGCAGGCTGTCTCTATGATTCTGAACATGACTTTCTCAGCAGACTTCGGCTCCGAGGAAGTTCTACTCGACACACTACGATCCTTCCTCGTCTCTCCTGGCAGTCTACGAACTCCAAGATCTACTATCTTACAAACTACGATTCTGCCTCGACAGCTCTCGAGTTTTCCTTGACTCTCCTGGCAGACTACGATTTTTGGTGCAGTGCTCGATGATCAGACAAGCCTATCTATTACATCATAAGATCAATCTAACATGCTTGATCTTTCTATATTTATAGTCCTTGTACATCATTTCTTTTTAAGGACTTTACAAAGCTGTTTTGCTTATGTAGGATCAACCTAACATATTTGATCAATTCATTCTAAGTCCTTGTACACATATTTCTATTTAGCTTTTGTTAATGCAAGCATACTTGCATATTATTCATTCATATATATATCATAATCAAATCGTATGTAAATAGGAATAACATTCACATGCTTATTCCTGGCAGATCTTATTACAACTGAGTCATTTAGGTTACTTTGAGCCACTAAGTCTTGGAATAGGGTCACTTAGTCCATATCACTAAGATCTCTTCAAGTCACTTAGACTTGGAATATTGTCACTAAGACAATGAGTTACTGGGAGTAGTAAAGCTGTTTGAGGGGCTACTAAAACTTTAAGATCAGATGCTAAGGTGCTTAGTAGCAGAATAAGGCGTTCTCAATTTTCGTAGAATGGTATATTAGAGCTTAGGCAGAGTTTCAGCTTGATTTTTTATCGTTAGTTTGATTGAAATCTGCTTACTCTTATATAGACTTCTTGAGAGCTTTCCGTTGCAAGGTTTCCGTTATGCATTTAATGCTCAGATAGTCCAGGATCCTTGATGTTGACATCTTAAGTTGTTGTGTCAGATTGCTTTGTGATTTTGACCTGTCACATCAATCTGCAAATTCATCAACCACATGGGTGTTATCGCTTTTGCCAAACTAGCTGTTAGATACAAATATACTCTGATCTTTGATTTCAACCAAGGATGTTTGGTGAATGCATTGGGCTCTTCAATCTGTAACGCTCCCATTGTCAGCCTTTTAACAGTTCTGACTTACTCTACGAACTGAGTTGATCGTAGATTTTGATGAGAAATGTAGAGTCTTACTTGACTTCACTCAACGTTCTGAGCTATACGTTATGCTCTACGAATGATTACTTGAGCAACGAGGCATTCTACGATTGTGCTATCTACGATCTGCTCTACGAAATTGATCTCTACGATACTTGAGCAGACTATGCGAACTTCTCTTTACTATACTATCTTTTATTTACTCTACAATTTGATCTTCACTATATGATTTTGAGTGAACTCTACGAAGAGACTGCAGACTCTGAGATCGAACACTTAATGTTCTACGAAGGCATAACTTCTTACTATGTGATCACTATTGCTTCTACGAACATGTAGAGTAGCTTTACTATCGTTTAACAATACACTACGATCATTCTGATCGTATCATCTATACAACATTTTAGCTCTTAAGATCAACCTAACACATTTGACATTTTCTACTCCAAGTACTTCAAGTTCTTGTACATTACGATCTCATTAAGGACTTTATAAGAGCTACTGGTACAAATATATATTAATCATATAAATTTATCATAAAAACTAACATAATGTATTTACAATGAGTACTTCATTAATAAAGTGTAATAATTCTAACACCGTTTGTATATATAGTGACAGTGCATAAAACTTTAATTCTATTAAGGTTAAGATTTAATGTTGATTTTTTTTTACAAAATTAAATTGCTACAAACATAACGTAAAATGGTAAGTGATAGATGTAATAGATTAGTATAAGACTCTTCATAATTCCTTTAGGATAAGGTTCAAAAATGCCTCTGACTTTTATCCCGATGTCTACCGAGCACTCTATACTTTTTTTTGTCCAAAAGTACACTTAACGTTACAATTTTAAGATCGTCTGTGCCCCTGCCGTTATCAGGTCTGCCAACTTGACTAACAAGGTTACAATCTTGATGATGTGACTGCCACATGGAACATTTGCTGAAATTAATGATGGTCAAACCATACTAATATACTAATTACATATTTACATCAAATACTAAAAATACTAATTAAAAAAATACTAAAATACTAAAAAAAATTAGTAAATATATTTATATATATTTGTAAATTCGTAAATTCGTATTTCAATAAATTTTAGTAAATTCGTATTTTAGTAAATATATAATACTAAATATATTTGTATTTTAGTAAAAAAAATTAGTAAATATAATGCGTATGAATTGACATATTAAAGTATTTTAGTAAATATTAACCAATTTATATTTTAGTAAATTGACATATTAACGAATTCGTATTTTAGTAAATTATTAACGTTATTTTAAATAACATTGCTCCAAACAAAGTAAAATTACAATTGAAAAACGACATAATATTACAATTAGTGAAGAACCATAAAAGGATCCAAATGTTTATAGAAGGCTCATAGGAAGACTGGTTTATCTTCAAATTACAAGACTAGATTAATAATTATTCGTTTCTAAAATATAAGATCCAATTTAATAATTTTAAAGTCAAAATTAATGTGATTCATTTATATTTGAGAACAATAAATCTACCAAGTATTAGTACTTTTTATATTGTTTACAATATATATATATATATATATATATATATATATATATATATATATGAAAAAAAGTAATACTAGGGTATGTCGTAGCTAAACTTGGCTAATAACCCGGCTCAGAATAACAAAGTTTTTTACCAATATAATGAAAGGGAAAAAAAATGTAAGGACTACATAGAGGAAAGTCGGTCCAAAAACCAATAATCTATAAATACTTCATTCAATACAAATACAGACTGCGTCACAAAAGTATCAAGTACAAATATCTTATTAAGATTTCCGAGTAATGGAGGTACAAAAAATACTTTAACCAGCTCACTGACATTTAACAAAAATTATGACATATATTAATCAAAAACCATACTCCATTTCCCAATGCACATACAAATTGCAGAACAATTACCAAAAAGTACATCAATATTCTGAGAACTATCTTTTCTAATTTTCTTATATAAAAAAGGGGAAGAAATATCAGTAAAAGAAAATGTGGGAAGGAAAATAAGAGAAAAAATAACCGAAACCCGGCCATCACAATCTAAAGGTGCCAGTCTTGTGTACATAGAGAGAAGGGATCAGCGCGCTGACAAAACCCTATATATCTTGAAAAAATTAAGATCAGGTTCAACCTGCTTGATAGAATATAGACACCAATTTTATCTAACATTCTGCCTAGTCTTGATCATTCTCTTGAGTGTCGCTAACCAGAAGTTACATTCATCCCAATCACTTGTAGTAAGAAATACCTACACCGGGCAGAATAGAAGCAAATTATCTACAATAAATACATCATTTCAGTTGCCTATATATAAGAGCAGTCGAACTAAAGAAAAAATAGGGGTACCTGAATTTGGAGGGCAGTACTGAAATCACCGCTATCCAAAGCTTGGCAGAGCTGTACAAGCTTTTCAGCAGCATTTTTAGATATGTCACCACTATTGAGTTTTGCAAACAGGGCACCTATTTTTCTTGAATTGTCCTCTATTTCACGCTTCTTAGCTGGATTTGCTCGTGCGCCACCCAATGCTTCTGATGTCTCATTAAAAAGTCTGGTCAACGTTGTGATAACAGGCCTTTGCTGGGCTGCAGCACAGGGAGATGGAAAGCACAAGAATACAATTTTTTTAAAAAAAAATACATAAAAATAGTAAAGCAAGCAGCAACAACAACAACAACAACAACAACACCCAAAAAAAATATACTGGAATTGAGATTAACTTCTAAATGGTGACAAATAACATCTGATAATGATTCTAGTTTTGTCTAGCTCAGTTGGGATTTCCTAGTTCCTTCTCCTTGATTGAAAAGATTCAAATCCCATTAAAAGGACAAGATGTTTAATTTTCTCCATTTATGATAAGGAAAATTGTTGAAAACAGCAACTTGACAAAAGAAAAAGAACAAGGCACATCAAAACCAGAGTTACCAGTACTCATTGACTTAACGAACCGTATATAGGTACTCAATGACTTAGCGAACCGTGTATAGGCACTTCCATACCCACATATGGTACTCTTCAGAGTTCATGAGAAAATACAAATTGTAATATTGTTTAGCTAACCTTCTATTCCTAATAAAATAAAATTTTGTATTTTTCACACAAGGTAATAAACAAGTTTTTAACATCTTTCAAACATGAGGGAAAAGAGTAAAATGACGAGGTTTAATAGAGTAAGTCAATATGAATATAAGATATGGAGGGTTCCATGCTGTGGAGGCCCCCAATTTGCAAAAAGGAAAAGGGTGAAAAAGAGAGAAGATGAGGAAGGAGCGCTTTTCTTCTCTCTTTTTTTCCCCTTTCTTTTCCTTTTTTTTTCCTCCTTGAGCTTAACTTTCATTGAGATGTATTTTTAGCAGATTAAAGAGACTCCTGGAAAAGGAAGAAACTGCCTGATATATTTCCTACACAACCAATAACATATAAGGCTTCAAAACTTTTTAATAGAGCCAAAAACTATACAAGGAAATGAATTAAAACGTTGATTTTTCTAATAACTCCACTCGACACATCCTCAATGCCTACCACATTAACTTTTTTAAACTACTTCCATTTCATTCATTAATCTCCTTTTCTCAAAAAGAACAAGTCATGTTTCTTTTAATTATTTTGATAACTCATTTCCCAATATTATTTTTTTACAAAAACAGGTATGTAAAAGTTCCAATATCTTGTCATAGTGAAGCCAATAACTTCAACCATGCGAATTTAAGTGCTGTAGATCTTTAGATTGTTGAAAATTTACAAGTGAATATTGTAAAGGGAGAGGAGTTCCTTCTCCCCCCCCCCTCCCCCCCTCCCCCTTTCTTTTTCCCTGATAAACAATAAGTAGAGAAGATATTACCTGGCACGGTTGAAGTATCAACAGTCTGCACTGTAGGTGGGGGAGCTGCAGGAGCTACAACTGCTTGTGCCGGTGCTGACCGAGTAGGACTGGGTGGCTGCATTGGACCCATCCCAGGTCTCTGCACTCCTGTGTTATTTATTGGCATAAATCCTCTAGCTGCTTGGGTAGGAACCACAGCCTGAGGCTTATTATGCCCAGGAGCTGGAACATGAGAAGGAATAGGCCCAACTGAACTTGCCCCCGGGTTTCCGGCTTGATAATTAGTGTTAGCATTCCCCTGAGGCAAGTATTCAGGAAAATTTAGCAATCATAATTAATCAAGCAGAAAACTATAATAGAAAAAATGAATATACATACAGGATATAACTGGGAGCCCAATGTGGGCTGCTGATACTGCTCGACATTTCGCAACACTGGAGGGGTTGAAGGAACGAAGGGTTTCACTGCAGGCTGAGTGGTAACTGGAGATGGAGCAAAGCTTGCCTGAGATGAGAAGGAAAATGAAATATCCCTAAATAAGGTGAGCATGGTATGGAATTCTTCCGAGTAATAGCAATCTTCCAAATAGCACAGCAAGGAAGCAAGAAAAAAATATAACGAGAAGACAGATAAAACCATTTCCGCCAGAAAATACTAGGCAGATTAATTCCGAGTCATCTGAGTTCTCTAAAATTGATACTTGTGTAAAAGTCAATAGGAAGTAACAAAAGGAAAACCTTCTAATGTAGATTGGTAGTTACCAAGTAGGACAGTGCCACACAAAAATAATAACAAAAACACTGTTATAGCATGTCTGAGTCCATAATTATTCTTCAAGGAAAATGAAGGACCTGCACATACCTGGGGCATTTGAGGTGCCTGAGATGGTAGAAACATACTAGGTTGGGGTGCAGGTTGATATGGGACAGGAGTACCATATCCTCTCCCATATGAAGGATTATATTGCTGATGGTAATTCTCACCATAAGGACTACTTGCAACAGTCTGCTGTGGTTGTGATGGTTCTGTTTCCTAACCAGAAAAACAATATACAGAAACGAGAACGAGTGTTAGTCACAGAAGACCGGCAGATCCGCATTTTAACACACTTTATATATATATATATACACACACACACACACATTGGAGATGAGGAAAAAACACCTGATAATAATTTTGAGAGGCGTCAACACTATAACTGGGCTGATCAGCACCATAAACAGCTCCACTTTGTGACTTAGAGTTTTCAAAAACCGTAGAAGTTTGTACTTCTCTCTCTGCAAGAATAGAGACAATAATTACACCACCTGGCACTAAAATTACATACTAAACCACGTCTACTTGGGACAGTCAATAGAAGAGAAAATTCTATTTAAAAAGTACTCCCTCCATCCCGAAATAACGTCCTAATTAGTTTCGGCACGCTGATTAATAATATATATTTTTATCTAAATTATCCTTTTTGAATAACTTATTAATTGAAGAAATTTTTTCACTTTTCTATGAAGTATTACTTCTTCCCATGTTAATTAGTTCTCTAGATCATTCTTTTTGTAATTCACACATTTCCAATAAGTACTAAAAGTTAGAATGAACAGAGAAAAAGAGTCTAGAGAGCCATTAAATAGAAGACATGTTGTACTGGTAATATGAGAGAGAAAGTGGTATAATAATTCATCAATGTAAGTCTTTTCTCATTTCTTCAATTTCCAACCAAAGTTGAGTAAAAAGATTATGAGGGTATTAGTGGAAAAATAGGATAAAAGTAATTACAAATATAGAAATAAGACATTTATTGTGGAACATCCTAAAAAAGAAATTAGCACGCTTAATACGGGACGGAGGGAGTAGTTAGAAAAGTCATACACACATCCAGAAGACACAATCCTATGCAACCAAATTGCAATTATAGTTTCCAGAATTAAATACAAATAATGTGCAATATCCACTTTGGATATATAATTTACTAATCAATTTATAGACGAAGAAGCTAGTGGCTATCAGTTACATAATTATCACTATAACTGAACCATGAATCTCATCCTTGTTACAATGTCACAAATTCCACCAATCAAACCACATCATCTCATGGTTACATTATAAAAAACTACATGATTCATAATAATAATAATAATAAATAAATAAATAAAAAGAGAACTACTTTACTTGATTAATGCATGCAAGTGCATGCAACTTTTGCGGCATGAAATATTGCTCTTACAAAACAGGGAAGTACACTGCTAATAATGTTGAAATAATCAACTTCGTTGTTCTATTACCTTGACTCTTAAGCAATGACGAACAAGTTGGCAAATCATACATAACACTGTTGATAAAATTAATTTAGACAAGAAAGAAAGAAACGTTTTGAAGATTTCCTAATTAGACTAGCATTAGTTATCAGATAAACCTATAAACAAATATTTTTATATATATATATATATATATATATATATATATATATATATATATATATATTTCTCTACATGAAACTTGAGATTTAGAATAAGAAACAGATTTCATACCAGGTTCTGTGGAGAGGGCAATACAATCTCGTAAAATCACAAGCTCAGGAGTCAATTCCTCATTCCCCATGAATTTCAAGTATTCCATCGCAGTTGTTAAAAGCCCTTGACTTGCCAATATTTCAGCATACTTCTCAACTAGCTTGCACAAAGAAACGCTGAATCGCTTCTGCCCGGTTGCCATAGCAAGAATCATAGTCTTTTCCATTAGATCCTATACGCATAATCAAAGAGAGTTAACTATCTTGGGATAACATATATGTAAAGGGAACATAAAAAGGTAACATAATAACCTGGAGAAGGCCAATATAGGATTTTCCCTCTTGCTTGGTTGTCACGGTCTTTGACCAAATTTCCACTGTTTTGTCGATATTTCCGGCACATATATAGCAAAGAGTTGCCGCTAGTGTTCTACCAGCTTCCGTGAGTCTAGAAGCAAGTGTGTCACATAGAAAAGTCCATTCCTCTCTCTGTGCAAACTGCCAGTCGATGATGATATAGTATTAGTACATCAAACCAACATATGGAAAGAAAGGAGAATTGGATTGTCTTCCTAGTTTCAATATGGTAAGAACTTTATGAGACACAATTTGTGGCTAGGCTTGCATTAGTTTATTGCTATTATGAAAGGCAGCAAGGCCAATACAAGGTCAAAGGGGTCATCTTCCTCTACAGGTTATGGTGAATCCTTTCATAATCTTACTTGGGACCTAACTACAAAGGTCCAAGACAAGAAAACAATTTATAGACTCCAATTAAGCAACAAATGAATTCACTGTACTCCAACTAGACAAGAAATGGAATTTCTGGACCATTTCCTGCAAGTTATCCAACAAAGCCTAACAATCTAAACTACAATACACTTTCATTACAACAGAGTTTTCTATAAATTGCTAGCAGAACTAGGCAGGTTTTTAAAATAAGAAGTTATCAATTAGGTCAACAATTCGTGAAAGATTGCAATGAGAACATCAGTGTATCAAAAGGATGCCCAAGAATGTTGTTGAATTGCTTCCATTGAAAAATTCAATGATAAATTCAAGGAAAACGTATATTAGATGATGGGAAGGTTCTAAATCCTAAATTTGTACATGAAAAATGCGATATTTGGATTTGGACATGTATTGTTGCTATGGTTGCTCATGAAAAGTTACTTCATTCTGTTAAAAAGTTTAGGGGGAGAAAGTTTGCAGAGCAAGGATTTCAGGATGGAGAATTGAAGACTGAAGAACATGTACTGAATTTTTCTTTTCTTCCTTGTTCAGATTTGTAATTTATTTGTGATGGCTTGTTTGGGATTTTTGGTTTTAATTTTCAGCATGAACTAAATTAACAATTAAGACTGCAATAGAACCTTTTATGCTTGTGAATTAATTATTTATTGAAGTTCAATTATTTATTCAAATTGAGTTGTCTATCGTATTTTATGCTTATTGATTAATTGTCTTGCCAACAATTAGCGAGATACACTAAATGAATTCGGGAGATGAAATCTAGGGTTAGATTTGAATATGATAACATGTATTCTTAAATTGTTTGCACGAGATAAATAATTAAGGTTGTGAATTAAATAGGGATATCTCTTTTCACTGCATGTAACTTTTGGGAATTGATACTTAATGAATTTGATTCTTTTGTTTTGCATAGGAATATAACAAAATTAATTAAATTGAATATTTTTATTTGATCCTTAGGAAAAGGCTTATAAATAACTATGAATTCTTGTTAACAACTCAAGTGGATTTAATAATTGGATAAATTGGATAATTGATTTATATTACATAATTGGAGATATTATAGTCTTAAGCTTTTATATCTGAATTCAAATCTCTGTGTTAAATTTATTCTTGATTTAATTTTAATTATTTTTCAATTAATATCCAAAAATTTTGTTTGTCTAAATAAAATTAGATTGATACAAAACTAGCAGTTGGAATATATTAGATATTAATTCATGTGGGTTCAACACTCTCTTATCACTTTATTAATTGTTGATCGTGTATACTTGAACGTAATTATCTCTAACGAAAATCGAACAACAAGTTTTTGGCGCCGTTGCCGGGCAATCTGTGTTTAGTATTTAATTCCATATTAGTTACAATTAATTCAGTCTTAATTTAGAATATTTTATTTTCTTTGTTTATTCCATCTGTGTAGGTTTTTCATCAGTGTATGCACACTAGGTCAAAGGGTAAGGAGGAACTTTTGTCATACGTCAACGATATTGAAAGACCGAAAACTGAAGTTAACTAGTGAGGAAACACAAGCGGAAGAAAAACCGGCAGAAAAAACTGACAAACAAAAATCACTTGGGGATTATGCCATGTCGTTAGTAACAAACATTCAATCCAGTATTTAGAGGTCTGCCATCAATGCGAACAGTTTCGAGATTAAACCGGAAACTTTTCAAATGTTACAGAATTTAGTGCAGTTTAGGGGTGGTCTGAATGGTGATCCGAATGAACACATCGTCAGCTTCCTGAAAATCTGCGACACATTCAAGTTTAATGGAGTTACGGAGGAGCAGTAAGATTGAGACTTTTTTCATTTACACTACGTGATGACGCGAAAAGTTGGTTGCACTCTTTACCGCCAGGCTCGATTACCACCTGGAACGATTTAGCTCAAAAATTTCTTGCTAAATTCTTCCCACCTACAAAAACGACAAACATAAGGAATACCTCATTCAACCAGCTTGATTCATAGACATTTTATGAGGCATGGGAGAAGTTTAAAGATTTACTCCACAAGTGTCCACATGGGATCCCGAAATGGTTGCAGATACAGATGTTTTACAATGGATTGTATGGTCCCACAAGGAGAAGTATTGATGCAGCGCCTGGAGGTGCTATTATGGGAAAGAATTTCGATGACGCCTACCGATTATTTGAAACTATGGCAGCTAACAACTATTAGTGGCCTACGACAAGGTTCAATCCGCCAAAAACAACAGGGAAGTTGGAATTGGATGCAATTACAACTTTATCTGCACAGGTAGCAGCATTGACTAGGAAGATTGAATCATGGGGACCACAAATAACTTCACATATGGCGATGGTTTGTGAGTTATGTGCAGCAAATCATTCTACAGATCAGTGTGCCATCAGTGTGGAGTCGGTACAGTTTTTGAGAAGCCAGAATCGACCACAACAGCCACATCAGAATGCTTACAATCCGAGTTAGAGGAACCATCGATGTCTTTCTTGGGAGTAATAATCAAGCTCAAAACCAAGCTCCAAGGCAACAATATCCACCTGGTTTTCAGAATTAAGTAACTCAGCAAGCAGAAAGGAAACCGAGTTTAGAAGAGGCCTTGGCAAAATTCATTACAACTTCAGAAAAGAGAATGAATGATCAAGATAAGTTGTTAAACCAAGTACGTGTGAATAAAGAAGAGGGAACCAAGAAGGAAAATGAGGGTGATGAAACACAAAAGATAAAGAATACAGGCTCAGAGGCGAAGCCCAATGAAAGCAAGCAAAACAGTGCAGTGCCTCCCATTCCATTCCCCTAGAGATTTCAGAAAGCCAAATTAGACACAGTTTTCAAAAAATTTAGGTGTTCAAAAAGCTGCATATCAACATACCGTTTGCGGAAGCTTTGGAACAAATGTCAAGTTATCCTAAATTCATGAAGGAGTGATGTCTAAAAAGAGGAGATTGGGTGAATTTGAGACTGTAGCATTAACCAAAGAATGCAATGCTATTTTACAGAAAAAATTACCGCCGAAGTTAGAGGATCCAGGGAGCTTCACAATTCCATCTACAATCAATAATCAGTTTTCCGGACGAGCACTATGTGATTTAAGGGTGAGTATTAATTTGATGCCACTTTCAGTGTACGCTCAGTTGGGATTGAAGGAACCAAGACCGACGAATATCACTTTACAGCTAGCAAACATGTCAGTGACGTACCTGAAGGGTATTGTTGAAGACATCCTGGTTAAGGTTGATAAGTTCATTTTTCGGATGACTTCATAATATTGGATTATGAGGAAGATAAAGAGATACCGATTATACTGGGTCGCCCATTCTTAGCGACAGGGAGAACTTTGATAGATGTACAGAAAGGTAAATTGACGACAAGGGTTCAAGATTAGGAAATCAACTTTAGTGTTTTCAAAGCAATGAAGTTTTCCAAAGAAGCTGAGTGTCTGCGAATTGATATAATTGAAGAGGCAGTGACTGAAGTATTTGACGGGAGTTACTTAGCGGATCCATTAGAAGCAGTTTTGGTTGGTATGGAAGTATTTGAGGACTTGGATTACATGGACTATGTTAGGATGTTGGATGCAGTACCAGAATCCACGAGGTTTAAAAAACAGTATGATACCCTTGATCGTCCCGAAGGAGTTGAAAAGCGTTCCAAAACTTCATTGGAGGAACCACCCGTGCTTGAACTCAAACCTCCTCCTACTCATTTGAGGCATGCCTATTTGGTAGATTCCAACACATTATCAGTTATTGTTTTTGCTCACCTAAATGAGTCTCAAGAAGAAAAGTTGTTAAGGGTTTTGCGTAAGTACAAAACGGCAATTGAGTGAACCATAGCAAATATTAAGGGAATCAGTTCGTCGTACTGCGTGCACAAAATCTTGCTTGAGGAAGGAGAAAAACCGATTATTGAGCAACGAAGATTAAATCTGATCATGAAGTGGTAAAAGAAAGAAATCATCAAGAGGTTGGACGCCTAAATTATCTATCCAATTTCAGACAGTTCGTGGGCAAGCCCTGTACAGTGTGCCAAAAAAGAGGGTAATGACTGTGATTGAAAATGAGAATAATGAGCTCATCCCTACAAGAATAGTTACAAGGTGGAGTGTGCATGGACTACCGCAAGCTGAACAAAGCTACTCGCAAGGATCACTTTCTTCCCTTGCCATTCATTGATCATATGTTGGATAGGTTGGCGGGTCATCAGATTTACTGTCTTCTTGATGGCTATTCAGGATATAACCAGATTGCAATAACTCCGAAGGACCAAGAGAAAACTACGTTTATATGTCCTTATGGAACTTTCGCATTTCGGAGGATGTCTTTTGGCATTTGCAACGCACCAACTACATTTCAGAGATGTATGATGCTTGAGCAGAATTTGGAAGTATTTATGAATGATATCTCTATATTCGGTGATAGTTTTGACTTATGTCTCAGCAATCTGATCTTGGTTCTGAAACGTGTGGAAACAAATTTAGTGCTCAATTGGGAAAAGTGATACTTCATGGTGCAGGAACAAATAATTTTGGGTCACAAAGACTCCGCAGCTGGCTTAGAGGTAGACAAAGTAAAAATTATAACAATTGAAAAGTTACTTCCTCCCACATCTGTGAAAGGAATAAGGAGTTTTCTCGGTGATGCGGGCTTTTACAGGCACATTATTAAAGACTTTTCCAAAATTTCAAAACCCTTGTGTTCTCTCCTTGAAAAAGATGTTCTGTTTAAGATTGATCAATCCTGCATCGACGCCTTTGAAGTGTTGAAAAAGAAATTAGTATCAGATCTGATTATAGTTGCTCCCGATTGGTTTTTGCCATTTGAACTTATGTGCGACGCTAGTGATTATGCAGTTGGTGCGGTGTTGGGGCAACGTAAAGATAAGATCTTTCACACCATCTACTATGCAAGAAAGACTAACGGATGCACAACGGAATTACACCACCACAAAAAAGGAATTACTTGCAGTGGTGTTCGCCTGTGATAAGTTTCGAGCGTATTTGATTGGGACTAAGGTAATAGTCTACATTGATCACTTAGCCATAAAATACCTAATTGCGAAGAAGGATACAAAGCCAAGATTAATTCGATGGTCCTTCTCCTGCAAGAGTTCGATATGAAAATCCGAGATAGGAAAGGTACAGAGAATCTAGTGGCTAATCACCTTTCACGGTTGGAAAAATTTGGAACTTAGAGAAAGGATGATATGTGATCAACGAGTCGTTTCCGGATGAGCAACTATTTAGAAACACGTCGAGAGTGCCTTGGTATGCAGACTGTGAATTACCTAGTCGGTAATGTACTCCCACTGATCTGAATTCTCAACAAAGAAAAAAATGCATCCATGATGTCAAGCAGTATTTTTGGGATGAATCATTTCTCTTCAAAACTTGTGCAGATCAAATGATAAGACGATGTGTGCCAAAATGGAAAGTATACAGAGTCATTGCCACTCTTCGGAGTATGGGGACACTTTGGGGGAGAGAACATCGGCGAAGGTATTATAATCAGGATTTTACTGGCCTACGTTGTTCAAAGACGCACATTTCTTTGTTATAAGGTGCAATCGATGCCAAAGGGTTAACAATATTTTGAAACGCCATGAGCTGCCCCTCGATACGAAGTTGAAATCTTTGACGTATGGGGAATTGACTTCATCGGGCCATTTTCGTCTTCATTCAACAACTAGTACATATTGTTGGCAATAGATTACGTGTCAAAATGGGTTGGAAGCAACAGCGTTGCCCACAAACGATACCAAAGTGGTTCTGAAATTCTTGCGGAAAAATCTTTACTCGATTTGGTACACCAAGGGTTATAATTAGTGATGAGGGTACACATTTTTGTAACAAGCACTTCACAAAACTGCTCGCTATGTACAGGGTAAAACACAAAGTTGCTACGGCCTATCATCCCCAAACCAGTGGCCAAGATGAGGTGTTGAATAAAGAGGTCAAACGAATTTTGGAAAAAGTTGTGAATCCATCTCGTAAGGATTGGGTAATGAAGTTAGATTATGCTTTATGGGTGTATCAAACGACATAAAAATCCCATCAGAATGTCACCATACATTCTTTTATGGAAAAGCGTGTCATTTATCGGTGGAACTTGAACTAATGCATGTTGGGTCATTTGAAAGTTAAACTTTGATCTACAAGCATCCAGCGAGAAAAGGTTGCTTCAATTGAATGAGATGGAAGAATTCCGACCTCAAGCGTACGAGAATGCCAAGCTTTACAAAGAAGTCAAAAAGTAGCATGACAAACGGATCCTTAATCGAAAATTCGAAAACTGTTTTGTTATTCAACTCCAAATTGCGTCTTTTCCCCATAAAGTTGAAATTTAGGTGGTCCGGACCGTTTTTGGTAACCTCTGTAACTCCACATGGAGCCGTTGAGGTTGAAGACATTCAAGGTTAACGGCCAAAGACTGAAGCACTACTGGGGTATCGACATCCGACATCGATCGATCTGACTGATACTTGAAAAACAACAAGAAGTTGGACTAACGACTATAAACCAAGCGCTATTGGGAGGCAGCCCAAAATTACAATTTAATACTGTCAATGTCACTTTTAATTTCATTTAGTAAAGTAGTTTATAATAATTATTATTATTTGTTATAGTAATCTTCATCTTATTCTCTGCAGGTTCTAAGGAAGGGTATAAAAAAAGGAAGTCAATGAGGTGATGGCATGAAAGAAGAAGAAAAAATTAAATTGGGTAGAGACAGCTATAGCTCCCCGGCACTGGAGAGCAAAAAGTTCAAATCGTCCTAGCGCCCCGACGCTCAAAATGAGTAGCAATCCAGCGTCCCGGTGCTGTACCTGCCCCAAGCACACTGATGAAGAGCGCCTTGACGCTAGGTTCGTGTAAAAGAAAAAAAATAGGGGCTCGACAGGTATAACTCCCCACGTTCCCTCTCCTATTCAATTTCTAATTCCTCCCAACTTCCCCTCTTCTATTCTACTCAAACTACAAGCCCTAATCTATCTTCTACTTAAACTTAAACATCTAAGGCTCCAATTCAATTTGTCATCCACACAAAATTGCAAGGAACAAACATTAATCAATTTCCTCTCTCCATTGTGTTTTGTTCTCTCCAAACCTAAGGTATGCAAGGTTTTATTGTTTAAATTGAACAAAGCATACAAGGTATTATGATTACTTTCTGTACTATTTTGAATTGTATGCTTTGTTCAAGTTGATTGGAAGAGATTATATCATCTATTGGGGCTGTTGCATAAGTAAACTGGGTTAACCATGTTGAATTTAACTAATGTCTATAAGGTGTTTGATTAAATGTTTTTGAGAGATTGACTTGGTCATTTTGTGTATTTTTATTCTAGCTTTCTCAAGAAACCTTATAAATATACTGATGCACAACTGTGAGCCAAAATTGGTATAATCGATTATGGGGGCAGCATTAAACCTCAAGTTTGGAGGTGTTTTGTCATGTAGGCATGGCTAGAGATTTAAGTTCTCGATTATGGTGATTTATTTGCATTGTCTACTATGCATGCATTAATTAACTGTTTGGGTGTGCTATTGATCTCTATTGGGGCTTAGTTGCGGAAATTGGGCAACTTGAGACTAGTTTACCTATCGTACATCATAGGTAGGCACATTTGTTTAAAATTGCACCATCTTGGCTGAATTGACTGTGGGTTTGCACTAGATTCCAAGTTTGGGGGAATAATCATTATGTTCTACTAGTGTTCATACATGGTACATGCATCAGTAGTCAAATGATGAAATTTATATGATATGTTTGACCGACAATGGTTTAATTTTGAATCTAGGTTGCAAACGATGGCTTCAAAGAGACAATGAGGTGAAGGCTCATCCTCCTCCCCAACCAAACCATTCAACAAAAAGAGGTTCGTTAGCGCCGAGGCTCAAGAGAGATATAATAGAATGGCGCAACAAACTTTGATTTCGGAGAGGGGTTTGAGGCCAGAAAACACCAAGGATGGTGAGATCGCTGTCATGATCGCCGAACGAGACTGGTTTGACCTCACAGCGTAGCTAGATCCGGCAGTTGTTGCAGTAGTGGAGAAATTTTATGCGAATGTTAAGGAGCATTACCTTTTTCAGGTGTCAATGCAAGGAAAGACAGTCGAGTTTGGCAGCACTGATATCAACAAATACTACAATTTATATCAAATACTACAATTTATATCAAATACTACAATTTGCCGAACATCGGTCGTGTCGACCAGTACTCGACGTTTGTGAGTCAAGGTGACAGCCAAGCACAACATGAAAAACTCACGAGCGTGGGAACATAACATTTCCTCAGTCACGACTTAGCCGGTATGGAAAGGCTTGGTACGCTTTCCTATGTGTCAAACTCATGCCATGTACTCATGTAAGTGACGTGACTAAGGAGAGGGCGGTGTTGTTGTATTGCCTTTTAAAAGGAAAACAAATGGATGTTCGCCTGATTATCCGAAATTCAATACTGTGTGCTGCTTAGGGCGGTACAACAGGTGGGCTGCCCCACCCTTCCCTCGACTGCGCTTTGTGTGATCAGGCAGGGGTCAAATGAAAACAAGATGAAATGATTATGCAGTCAATGCCATTATTGGATCACAAGATGATCATGAGGTATAAGGTGTGGGACGGTGGCGAATCACACTCGAGGGAGTTGGGTTATATCATTGCCCAAACTATGCCTCAGCAGGAGCCGACTCCCACGGCCACCGGTTTTACCCCATTGTTCCCCGCCGTGTAGTTTCTGAAGAGGTTGATCAAGAGGTGAATGGATGGATGTACCGGCTCGAAGATCAAAATGTTCGTTTAGCTGCCCGTCAAGACACAATTTTCTCCTATAACGTCAGTTTCAACAATGCATAGGTAGACACGTTCGCAAGGTTGAATCCTACTGTGGATCCTAACCAGTTCCTTGTGACGCCCACATTGCATGTGTTTCCCCCCATCGGACCAATAAGAAAAGAGAGATGAGGCGGTCGATCGCGACGATTGACCAAATCAGGTAAGTCCTCAATTTTTAAATTATTTATTTTTCACATGAGGACATTGCTCTATTTAAGTTTGGGGGTGTTTTACATTGTTTACATGATTCATAGTAGATTAGTTTTGCATTTAGGTTGTGTTGATATCTAGTATTGTATTTGTTTATTAATCTTGCATTGTGTTGGTATTTATGTAATTGAACTTGAGTATGATGAGATATTAAAACTTTGATGATGGCCAATGACAAGGAAGAGTGAATTGAGTAATAACTTGAGTAATAACTCGGGTGAATGGGATAATGAAGGCTTAGTTAACTCTTGAATATTGTCAGTTTGCTTTGTGAGAGAAAAATTTAATGGTTTAATTTGCACATCAGTATGTTGATCTGATTTTGCGTTTAATTGATCTTGATGAATGCAGGGCTTAGGAAAGATAAGATAAACCTCTATAGCCTAGTTTATCTTGTATTTCGGAAATTATTTATTCCAAAAAACATTATATAGTTATTGAATAAACTTGACTAGTTATCTTTGTGGCCTCTGTTACTCGAACAAGTAAGCCCTTGGAAGTGTCTCTACACTTAGTGCCCTAAAGCCGAATGGTTTGGGAGTCATAGTCGAAAGTTCGCTACATAAGTAACTTTGAAAAGATTAATAAAGATTTAACATTGCACAAGTCAAGAAATAAATAGAAAAAAAACGAGATGGAGCGTAAAACGCACTCATTATGAAAAAAAATTAAATAAATAAATAAAATATTTAAAAAAATCGAAATAAGGGGTATTTGAGTTATAGAGATGTAGCATAATTCTCATATTTGTGAGTATTCTTCTTTCAGCCTTGTAATTGTTGAGTTTGTTTGATCTGTGATTGGATTCAATTCAGCAGATTACTATCACTCGTACAATGATTTATCCCTCACCAGAGCAAAAGGTAATATCACCAGTCACTCATCATGAAAAGCAGAAAATAGAGCGTCTTACGATGTAGAATAATTCACAGAGGAACACAGAAACTTTCACAAAGTCGCCAGGGACGTGTGAGGCACCTACACTACAAGAATACCTAATACTCTTATAAAAATTATACGTAAAAATTATTAATTATACATCAACATACTCATTACTGACTCATTTAATTGTTGCATATATACATGTGTTTGTTGTTATTTACCTGTAACGGGGGTAATTATAAAGGTTTATAAATTCAAAGTTCAAGCTACAATCACAGATATCAATAAAATGAAACTTTTTTAATACACTTAATATATATATATATATATATATATATATATATATATATATACCCAGAAAAGACATTTCTTTATTGATGTGCTCTCGACATACCCGTGTCCATTAAATATTTTTTTTGTTTGGCATGCAAATCATATTAATATGTCATGTCCAAATTCATACATTATACACGGGAAAAAATTGATTAATTTTTGAATCTAATCAAACATTGAATGTAATCCTTATTTGCAATTATATAATAAACTGCATTTTGTTTCCAAAGTTGAGAAACTTACAGTGCAAAGGAGAGCAAGAGTTTCTTTCCAGGCTTTCAGAGGCCTTGTATTTACAAGGCTCATGAGATCATTGTTCACCATTGCAGCAACAACCTGATGACAGGATATAAAATTAATAAAAGAATGCCAAAAAGACGTACAGCCTGATGGCAGTCTTAAAATTAATAAAAGAATGGCAAGAGTACATACAAACAATTCAACTAATTAGTATACTCTTATTCACCTATAGAACTGGGTATTGATACTTCCATTCCCAAACATGGTATCTTTATGTATGTTGCGAAACTCTAAATAAATTATATTTTTCTTTGTTGTCTACTACTAATTGCACAAATATCAATATTCTAACTTTAGTACTGAATGGCTCAAGCATCATATTTGTACTAGATTATTTCATTTCATTTGTTGATAAAACTAAAAAATCTTCTATGTAATTGAGATTTATCTCATTTGGATTCTAAGAGAATTCTTAACTATAAGCATCCATATAAAGTTGTTGTAGCATACAACGTTTCAGCCTATGTAGCGTAATTTGTTCCCGTATTGGTTTTACAAACCACAACAACCGGCATCCAAGTACATTGGAGTAAAATAGATCTTACATCCGTTACACAGACCAAAAACAAAACAAAATTGGGATAGATCAACAGTTTGAAAAAAAGATTTGAGGCTACCTTAAGGTAAGGATAACTACTCTTCTTGAGGTATTGATCACGTGTGTTCTCCCACAATGAAGCCCCACCAACATGCGCAATAACAAGAGCATCTGCAATCCTGTTAGCAGATAAGCACTGAGCAACAGCGCCCTTATAGTCCCCAACAACTAAAGCACGTTGAACAGCATCATCAAACGAAGGGTCAGTAGTGTCTTCTTGTTCATCAGTTTGGTGTTGCAATTCCTCCCCGCCAGGAATAGAGCTTTCTGCATTAAAGCTGTTGCTAGAAATTGACACAGGCGTATCAGCTTTTGGACTTGGAAGATTGTTAAAAAAATCTTCCCCATCAGAAGGGTATATGGGAGATTCTTTAACCCCAGCATGTCCTCTATCTGCTTCATTTTCTTCGAGAGAGAGACCATTTACATCCTGGGAGAGATTATCTTGCATGGTATCTTTTCCTTCAGTAGGTAGACTGAAACCTAGGTGGGTAAGCAGCTTCGTCCTTGCTGTCCCATCATCCTCAAACATGACCTTCAAAAAGCCCCATGTTTCCTTTTCATCCTCAGATCTGCTCAAGACAAATCCATAAATTAAAATCAGTTCACAACATCAATGAGCTGGGAAAGATAGATAGATTTTTCTGCACAGAAACATACTCAGACTCTTGAGACTTCTTATCACATAGAAGTTTCAGTGAAGATCGCTCCCCACTTTGCATTGCAGCTTCGAATTCAGAAGAACTACTCAACAAGTTGTTTTCAGTAGCTAGATTATGCACAAAAACCTGGAAACAGATAAAAACATAATAAGAAGGTCATGCAAAGAAGACCAAGATGCAGAAAAGCAACAAAACGTACCTCTGAAGATTCAGCCGAAGCATCTGTAGAGTTAAAGGAGACAAGCTTGCCTCCAAAAACGAAAGAAACTCCAGCCTTATGTTTGTACCATTTTGGGGCTCTTAAAGGACCTGCACTGAGCCAACTTAAATATGAAAAACATAACCCAGATAGGTCAAAAGAAGGGGATAAGATAATAATTATAATAATAATAATAGTAAATAATAACAATAAAGAAGAAATACAAACGAAAGTAATAATATAACAGTAAGAAGCAGACAAAGAATTTGTTTAGACAATTATTTTAGGCTGTCTCAAGATTCAAGACTGGTTGTCACTACCCTTGACTGAAGCCCTTTTGCTATTTAAGAATACAATAACCTACCTCTATCGTGCTGTGGCCATGCCAACTTTACCTTTTTCTTTT
Organism: Panax notoginseng; assembly: GCA_016801055.1. Lineage (NCBI taxonomy): Eukaryota > Viridiplantae > Streptophyta > Magnoliopsida > Apiales > Araliaceae > Panax > Panax notoginseng. Next base: position 106,364,231 of record CM029017.1, read on the forward strand.
TTTAGTTCTCTTTTTATTTCTCATATTGAGAACATTTCATTTCTACAGACAACATGCTTGATCCTAACACATGGTGCCATGTTTTCAAATAATTATTTCTAAAACGCACAAAAATAAATATATGTATATGCGAATATGCATTTATATCTATAAAGAGCCTACCAAAAGCTAGAATTAGCAGAAAATGCAATTATAGATATGAAGGGTGTAACAACAAGCAGTAAAAAGCCAAAAAGAAATTCCATAAAGATAGATGGTATGGATTATGCTATAATAAAGTATGTCACCCCCTTAACATGAGGCTAAGATTATCAAGCAATATGAGAAAGTACTGCTAGGATTGTATCTAACATTACAACCTTACTTTTCACGGCTTCCTAATAAAAGAGCTTGTACTTTTTGGGACTTGTTAATTAAATAGTTCAAATTCATCCAATTTAAGAGTTCAACTTTACTTTTCACGGCTTCCTAATAAAAGAGACTTCGAAAATCAAGGTATCATATCTCATGATATTCAACAGAAGGTTAAATCTTGACTATTCTCATATCGCAGTTTGGTTGCATCTAATACTCATCAGGCAAGACAATATAAGCTCTTTTTACTACACATGAACAAAGCAAAAATATTTAACCACCACGGCACATGAATTGGAACTAAGACATTCGATAGGCTGACCAGAGAGCACCTTATCACTTGATATTGATAGGACAAAAAATTCTGAAAGCCATATAAACAAACATTTAAGAACTACATTACCTGCACCAAAATCACCCTCTTCAACACCAAATCGGCCACAAGCCTAAATGAAAAACATGAAATGAGAATCCATAACAACATAAAAGAATCAAATTGTAAAACAATTGTCAGCTACTAACCAGACAGATTATGATGTAGGACAGATTTAGGATGAATCCCCACTAATAAATAAAATACATAAATCACATCAACTACTTTTATACTAAACATAATAAAAACTCCAAATAATAAAAATAAAAAATCTCTTCTTTGTTCTTGACTTGGAGTCCCCATCAGATTAGATTGTATACTCCCAAATTTCCGAAAATATACATCAAGTCTCAAAGATATGAGAACCATGACAGAACTCAAAGCCATTATTTTTTATTAAGTAATTAGACTATTTGACTTGAACAATTTTCTTTGGATAAATCTATTTGATTGAAGCTTTAATTAACTCTTGTATCTTGGCATATAATCACGTGGAAAATAAAATGTAATATAATCCAGAAAAATGTATCACAGTGAATAAAAAAGTTTACTGCCCTATTTCAGATCCTAGTTCGAATAATTCCCATCTTGCAACCAATAGCAAGAAGCAGAATATGCTTTACCAAGGCCCAATTTACATGCAGAAAAACAAACCTCAATATTATAGATGCCAATTTTTCCATCAAATGAAGATGCTGATATGACCCCAGGTATCTTCGGATACCAATGAACATCAAAGTTCCAATTGGTTCCAGCTGGCAGTTCAGAGACAATCTACAAAATTCAATAATTAAAAGCAGAGTCAAGAGAGGAACAGGTAAGGAAGGATAACAGCAAATAAACAAAAAGATAGCTGAAGAAGTATGTGGTGATTCAGTAAACTGAGGCTGAAATATTCAACTACCTCTGAGGAAGCCATGTCCCAGCAAATAGTTCGATTATCTTTGGCACAGGTGAGCAAATAGGAGCTGTCACTGGGACACCATGACATTGCAACTACACCTGATGTAAGATACAATGGAAACCATGGATTCAACAGCATGATTAAGAGCAGATTCAAAACCACTAAATTACGTAAACAGGAAGACTTATAAAATGTTACGAAGCAACTTCCATAGCAGAAAGCAGAGATAAAAGCTAATGATTCTGCTCGAGTTGGTACCATCCACAATCTTAACCATAGAGAATTAAACAGAAGTCTGAGACCCAAATCTAGGTACCATAGTTAGTATATAGCATCCAATACATATATCACAAAAAATTCAAACTCTATAAACTTCATTGTTGGTGAAAGTATTAACCGTTCCTACGGAATACTGTAGCTTAGCCAGAAATATAGCATGGCTATCTAGAACTAGACAGAAGTTTTGGAAAATTAAATGGATATCTTGAACTATTAGTAAATAGTAAGGTTTAGCAGGATGGCTGATGTGGACCAAGCCAAGAGATTTATTGTTAATTATACATCATATTATTATTTAAAGATAAAGTTATTATAATTAGTAATTAACTATATATTGTATTAGGTAGATTACTCTAGAGGTTTAATTATAGCAGATAATAATTAGGGATTTGTTTTCTTTTTAAATAAAGTTACTGGAGTATTCTTAGGAATTAGGATTTTACTTGGTCTCCAACAACTATGGTTTCTTATTGTCCTGTATAAACTGATGTAGCCATCGACGGAATTCAAATCTAATATACTGAGTGAGTATTACATTGGCTTATACCATTGAGGCCTTGGGCATTATTCCTTTTATCATTTTTATTTCGTTTTTCAAACTTTACTGCATCAATTGAAATCAAAGTTAAACTCGGGATGAATAAGGCCAACAAGCCACAAAACAAAACTTTCAAATCAATTCATATTCAATAGTCTGAAAAATAATGAACAGTACATCAACTTTTATAGGAAATTAGAAACCCTAATTCTTGGATACCAATAATATCCTCATTAAAAAGGAAACAAATCCTAATGATTAAAAATTCAAGAAATATTCTACTTTTTCATAATAATCTACTATTATAATTGTATAAATAATTACAGTAATTTATCTCTAAATAATATAAAAAAAACTAATAATCCCATAAATTGCTCCACTTCAAGAATTCTTTGGGGATATGCTTCTTTTAGCATTTTGTGGGAAATTCGAAAGGAGAGGAATGTTGGAACCATGGTTTTCTGACCCGGTCGGTCCTCCGATCCGGTTTGAACCAATGACCCATTTTTTTTTCAAAAACCGTTCAAATCCCGGCGAATCGGACCAAGCGAACCGCTGACTAGTTCGCAAGTAAGACCGGTTCTTACTTTAGAAAAAAAAGATTGTCGATGAACTACGGCTACCGATGAACTACCAATGAACCATGAACTATATCTATGAACCATGAACTACCGATGAACTATTGAGCAAAAGAAGTATTCTTTGTGTATTGCCGATTTAGGGAGTCATTTCCGGCAGACGAGGGGGCGGAGTTGCGGGAGCGGACGTGGGAGACGGTGACGATTATATTGGAGAGGCTTACATCGGGGAGGTGGTTAATGGTGGTGGAGTATAAATTTCCAACCATTAATAAGTGGGGGAATGAAATAGAAAGAAAGATTGGGTTGGGGTAATGGTAATAAACGAGGAAGGAGAGAGGAAAAGGGTAGGTGGTGACCCTCCTCGTGAATGTTGTCATGTGTTTCTTGTTGAAAGATGGTAAATTGGGGACGTGTTTGTTTTGTTTTGATAAGAAGAAGAAAAAGTAGATACTAGTACTATTTACTCTACTGTTTATGCACGTGACCGAGTGTGAGATTATATATACTTTTGTTGAAAGATGGTAATGTTTTGACTAGAATATGCCAAAAGCATATTCCCTATATGTTCATTTGTATTATTTGATTTAGTATCTTTCTTTTTATATATATTTAGTATTTATTTAAATTATATAAAGTAAATATTGTACAAATAAGTTTACTTTTTTGTGTAGATAAATTGATTAATTTTACATATTTACTAAATATTATATATAATGTACAAATAAGTTTAGTTTTTTTGTGTACATAAATTGATTAATTTTACATATTTACTAAATATTATATATAATATATAATAATAAATAATATATTAAATATTTTTATTTTTTATATATTAATGACATCACTAGGTCAATAACGATTCAACCATCGGTTAGACCAGTGACCCATCCACCCAGTACCTCTTCCGGTTCGATGAACGGTCCAGTTCTAAGAACCTTGGCTAGAACTTTTTGTGGTCGGACAATGAATATTGACCTCCTTGGGATAAAGTGTCTTCTCTTTGGCTCATGCAAGGGAATTTTTGGAGGGATTTCTTTGTTAGATTTTCATAGAGATTGGTGGGTGGGTGTTCCATCCATGTTCCGAGTTTCTCCTCTAATTTTCTTTGATTTCTGATTTTCTTTGGAAGGATTATTATCCTCCTCATGTGTTGTAATTTCCTCTCTTTCAATAAATAAAATCTTCTATCTAGAAAGAAAAATGTATTGTTTTCCTTTGCTCATTCTTCTCCTATTCCGACGGTTAGGCTCATTGCCTAGGTTCCAAATGTGGTAATTAATACCTAGGCTTTACCTTACAAATACTTTTCTTTCTACTCTCTGAAGTAGTTGCATCTAGTGTAATACGGGTGTGCCCCTTTACTCAAAGGACATTCTTTGATGAAATATTAATACTTAACAAGAAAAAGGTTGGGTAAATTGTGACAAACGAGATTTTTGTAATTTAATTTGAATATTTATTGAATTAAATAAATATTTTTTGATGATTTAATTATTGGGTTAAATAATTAATTGATGAAATTGTGGTAGATTAATTTAATTATATGTGTTACATTGATTAAATTAATGTGGAGAATTTATTATTCAAAAGTATGTATTTAATTGAGCTTATTTGATTAATTGAATTATTTAATAAGTATAATGTTATTCTAATTAATTTAAATAATTAATTAGAGATTTAATGACTTGACATAATTAATAAAAGAGAATTTAATTATGTGACTATGTGATTTAATGTAGAAGTATTCTATTTTATTTAATCGAATTAAATAATATATATTTGATGTAAATAGGTGTGACATTATTAAACTATATAATAAGAGTTTAATTAAATTAATGGGGAAAGAGCATTTTGAGGCTAGCCAAACATGGCCCTAAGGGAAGTTGGCCAGTTAACCCACTAAGGGATTAACCGACCATGACAACGCCAGTATGCGCATGATATATCAGTTCCCTTTTTCTTTCATTACATACATTTTCTTAAAACCTAAACTTGAGAAATAGAGAGAAAATAGAGTGTTCGAAAGAATTGAAGGAATCGAAGAATTGAGGAGTCTTCTTCCACTCTCTAGCAATCTTAACAGAGAAATTAAGGGTAATTCCTTAACCTAAACCTTTAATTTACGTACTTAGGAACTTTTCATGAAAATTGGCTTTTAGTTTTCTGTAATTGAATTTTTATGGCTAATTGTTAAATCTATGATGTTGTATATGTTTGTTAACATGTATAGTTCAATTATATATGATTTATATGTGTTTTAGAGTAATTAATCCATGAAATTAAGATTAAGTTGGAATATTAAAGGTTACAGAAAAATAATATTTGAATGTGGCCCATAAGTACAAAAATCGGTGCCTTAATTGTATGTTAATCGGTGAATTGATAATTGATTATGTTTATACATGTAAAAACGAAAAGAACGAAACTTAAACGGACTGATTTCGTGTTATAACAAATCTGTGATTTGTGATTTCATAAAATTTGACGCAATTTTGAAAAATAGCAAGAACATGAAAATTATGGCTTTAAATCTTATTGTTTATGGGACTCAAGATGTTAAAAGTGTGCTAAGAATATCATTAAATGTTTCTGTTAAGTTTAGAACATATGGGTGAAATTGTTTTCGTTGTATATGTGAAGTTTTGTCCTAAATTAGTCATGTTCTGTGTTCTTCACGAACTGCAAGTTTAGAACATACGGTTGAACTTGTGTGAGATTTTTGGCATAAATTGGCCTTGTTGTGTTCTTCGCCAACTGCAGAAACTGAATCTAAATAACCCTGCCCCGGCGGGCGTTACCAAGCTAAATTACCCCCCCGGCGGGCAAAAAAATAATAATAATAATAATTAATTAAAATATTTATCAAATAAAATGAATATTTTAGTTGAAATATTTATGGAATAAAATAAATATTCGATGAAAATTATTATTAAAATATTTATCAAATAAAATAAATATTTTAGTTGAAATATTTATGGAATAAAATAAATATTCAATGAAAATTATTATGGAATAATTTATTCGAGTGTAATAATAGTGAGGGAATGAAAATATTCAAATTTAATTAAGTAATTAAATTAGAAGGGTAATGATTTGTTAAATAAAGTGGAGTTTATATTAAATAATTAAGTGAAAATGTGACTAATGGACAATATAATAAGAGAATTATAAAAATAAATTAGAAAAGGTCTTGTGACCTTATAACTGCTATGTTTTGTAACTGGTTAAACCACGTTAAAAAAATGATGTCCATGAGATGATATGATGTTGTTTAAACTTAAGATTTGAGATTTCAGTCTATATATGTGAATGATGGTAATGAGCAGAATTTAAACCAAGTTAACAAGTTGTATAGGTTAGTATTAATGTAACTAATGAATGTCGTGAACACATATGGTATGTGTGTAGGACTTGTGGTGAACGAGAGTAGTAATCGTTTAGCCTACGCACGAGGCAAGTTCTCTAACCCTAACTTTATCTGAGCAAGTTTCTAAACCTTGTTTCATTATATAAAGCAAGTTCCTTATTCTATCTTGTTTATTATTGTTCAAGTCAAGATTTCATATTAAATGCTATCATTCTTTAAAAGCATGATTCATGTTATACAATACTTCTTCGATTGTATACCTCTTGAATTTTATTATTCAAATTGAATATCAATTATTGTTGAACCTTGTAAGACTAGCGAACCCTTATTGATTCGACTAGTCCATAGTTGATGAACGTTCTAAATTTCAGAACCATTGTTGAACTTATCCAAACCAAGCTTTCTTTGGTACGGACTCTAATGTCAAACTGAGATGAACAACCCTGTTACAGGGGATTAATTATACTTTAGCATTAAAATATTATGCACAGTATGGTACTAAGGGCTGATCCCTCTAAGTACGAGAAAAAGAGTCATTCGTCTTATGATTGTTAAAAGTTTCAAGTATAAACACTTGGCAACCTAGGACGTAGTTCAAGGTCTTATGACCCTCAGAAGTTCTTTTGATTCTTGTAATTCATTCTCGATTTAAAAGCCGAGTTTTCTTATTTCAAAAGTCTTTGATTCATTCGCATGTTATTATTTTAGTGTTATATTATTATACTTGTGGGCAATCGTGCTCACTCTTGCATAATAATAACATTGCAGTTAAGAACGAAAGGTCTGACGAGCCTTCTACTAGCAAAGGCAAGGGCAAAGTTAGCAAGTAATGAAGACTTGTTTATTTAATGTATTTATGTTTCAGACTTATGTTAAAGTTGTGTAAGACTTATTATTTGTTTATGTTTCCGCATTTAAGATTTAAGGTTAGTATGACATGGAATTGATGTATTTACATTCAGATGTTGTAACTCCATAAGGAGAGGATTTTTTCTATCTATTTATGGTTTTTCATTTATTATGGGTAGATAGATACATGATGTTTGGATAGTGAACACCAAATCCCATGGAAATTGAAGTACCCGGATTTGGGATTGTCACATAAACTATCCACATAAAGATAATAAAACATAGTTTCCCACTCATTTCGCATACCCTTATTCAATATTCTTAAATAAACTAGGCACAATGGCAGGTTTAGAACCCCTTTGGTAATCAACACTCAGCTTACATGTATATTCCAGTGTTTTGCATGCATGGGATGTAAATGCATGTTTGTGCTAATGTCCATAACTAAGAAGCAAGAGGATTCAGCAAATCTCAGAAAATGGGAATCTGAGTTTTGCATGATTCGGCACATATTCAAAGACTAAATGAATATATATTATATACATGTATGTATATGGGGATAAAATGGTTGCGGCAACCACAGCCAACAGGCTGTGGCCCAATTATTTCATTAATGGTAGTATTGGTTTTTCAATAAATTCATTAATGCCATTTGGTCATGCCACCATATATCAACCAAAACTATATCTTGTTGAGTTGTTTGCTACAACCAATTGGTTGTGGCAACCACAATCAAATTTTCAAAATATTCAACTCCTAACATATTAAAAAATTGAAAACAACAACAAAATTCAAAATAACCGTGCTGATCTAGAAGAATCCAAGAATTCCCATATCTGGATTCTAGGATTAGCCATCCTACAGAAGAATACGTTTATGTATATGTGCATGTCCCTCTCTCTCCCTCTCCCTCTCTCAAAGACGACTCGCTCCCTCCCTCTCTCTCTCAACAAAGACGGAGAGAGATATATCAAACATGAGCCACTAAATACAATCTCAAATTCAACTTCTAGGAAGTAAAAGGACTATTACAACTGCTACTAAAAATATATATAAATAATTTATAAAATAAGATGAAATTAACCTTTAGTGTGCCCCACTAGTTCTTTCAATGGTGACATAGTATTCCTCATATCCCAAATCTGTTTGCAATTATTAAAGACTCAAAGTCAATCCAAGTAACACATTAAGTTGTGAACCCAATTGGGAGAGAGGAAAATTATTACAGAAGTATTACCCGTAGAGAAGGTGAGCTATCATCATCTGAAGCAAGAATGAGCTGAGTGGCAACATCAGGATTCCACTGCAGAACAGAGCACCGCCTTCTAACTGAATCTGAAAAACTGTTAATTGGAAGTTTCAAATTAGTTACATTACAAGTTTACAACTGTTAAAAAGTTTCTTATCATCTTCCGATTTATCATGCAGAAACTCCAGAACGGCATGCATTTTACCTTATCACTGGCTTTTGCTTCCTTAAGTCCCAAACCACTAGAAATACAGAGAAAGTAATCATTATCAAAGGATAAAACTTAGGTCTCTACATAAAATGATTGCAAAATCATTGTGAAAAGACCTTCCGTACCGGTTGTCCCATTAAATGAAGCGGACGCCAATATATGTTGAACCTTGCTATTCCAAGATAAAAATGAAATTTCACCTTGAGTAGCAGATCCACTACCCTGCAGAGAGATGGTGCATTGTGAAGAAGATCAGATTGGAACTTGTACATTATAATCGAAACCAGAAAACATGGAGGGATAGAGAAGAGCGAAAGAGGAACAAAGTGACAGAAATTAGAGAGAATCAAACCATAAACAGACCATGTTCATACAAATTAAACTTCTCATTTATTAGTGTATTACTAATTTCTTGATTCTTTTTACTAAGGATCTAGGAAAGTAACATTAAACTCAAAAGACATAAAACTAATGTTGAAAAAACATAGAACAGAACAAAACTAATCTGGGAACGGATTTGTTGAGTTGAATCGGAACCAATCTCCCTTGATTCTCATTCTGGCAGAGCTACTAACCCAAGCCAAAGTGACCCACAAACATCCCTGAATCATACTAAAGATCTCATAACCATCACTTTATTCTATGAACAATATATAGAACTTCTCAAACCTGATATGTGAACAATTCATTTTCCATGTACATATGCTACTTTAGGAATTGACGTGCCAACATCTCGCTGTTAAGAGTTAAGACTTATCTTTATCCAATACTCCGTCGTGCTAAAGTATTATATCTCCGAGCTATTTGTGAAAACTTCTTAGTTATTGCAGCACTAGAGGCAATTGTCAAGAATTCAAACTTCCCTTGCTGATTTGCAATCAAATCATGTAACCTAAATTCTAAAGTTCTAAAAATCCCCGCCTATGCCTCGCCTAGGCCCTGCTTAGGCGCTAGGCCCCCCCTTGGCGCCTCACCTAGGCCCAAGGCAACAAAAAAATCCTACCAAAAAATTAAGCGGGGTCTAGGCGGAGAGGGTTTTTTTTTATTTTAATAACTACCCAAATCAGATCTTCATATATTTATTTTTCTAATGATTTACCATATTCATAATACAGGTTGTAGCATATCAAATCACAACAAGAAGTGAACAATATCAAGTCAAAATGAATAATTTTATTATAGTTGTAATTTTTTTAACTTGTACCAACTTCAAATTATATAAATGATGATGATACATTTATAATATTTAGTTTAATTCAATATAATTCTTAAATTTATGTTTAATTTCTTAAGTTTTAATATTGAATTAAATTTGAAATTTGAAATTTTATTATTTAATAGTAATCTTGTTTATGAATAAAACTAATACGTTAAAAATATGTTTGAACTTTGAACAATTGCATGTTTGTGTTTGAACTTTGACATTAGCAATATGGATATGTGTTTGAGCTTTAAGCAAATGCCTTTATTATCTTTATTATAGATTGTTTTGTTTTATATTATTGTTTTGTTTGGATAAATGTGGGATAAAATATTAAAATTGGCTTAAAATAAAAAATTCCGCCTAGGCCCCCTAGGCGCTAAGCCCCCTCGGCAGGCCGCCCGCCTAGCGCCTTTTAGAACATTAATTCTAAAAGGTAAGGATTCTTCTACAAGTGGTGGAACCAGAGAATCCAAATTCGAGGATTCAACAAGATTTGGCAAGAGGATTCAGTCATTGCCAAATCAAAAAAAAATTGGAGGGGAAAAAACAATTTGGATTCACACACATAAGGGATTCATGGTGTGCTTCATTTCAGAACTGGCAAATTTTGAAATTTTTCCCCAAAAAAATTAACTACCGACTCTTATTAACATGAGAAGGCAAGATAAATTTATTTTAGTATAATGATGAGAATTGAACCCTCAATCTCATTTATGATTTCTAAGTCTGCATTTTTTATTACTATACCATCCAGTGTATGAGATCATTCAAAAAACTTTTTGTCGTGAATGTCTATTCTTTTTATCATGGATTATTATTTCATTGAGAATTTTTTGAGTGTGGATAAATATACAAGTATATATGTATATGAATCAATTTATTTAATATTCCAATCCACACCAAACTCGAATCCCCATTTTTCCAAATTAGCCAAATAGCCGATTTCCCGTATGGCAAACAAGAATCCTTGAACCCATCTCATTGCTTCTTAGACTATTTTCATGAAGATGAAAATAGCAGAATTATAATATTATCAGTCAAGTATTCCCATTATTGTTTGTGGATGAAATAATGTATTAACTTATTTTAGAAGATAATATGTAGTAGATAATCATTACAGAATTTGTTTCCCTTTTAAATTAGATTTTACTTGGTCATTAAGTTTAGTATTTTCTTATTGTCAAGTGATGTAATCCATCATTTTAATATCTTGAATGATTGATTATTATTAAATTAAGCCTTGTGGTGGTTTTTAGCCTAATCTTTTATTATATAGCCTCTGGCCTTTTATAACCATTTTTTGGTGTACTGTTCTAGAAAATCCTTGCCTAGGCTCTAGGCCCCCCTTGGCGCCCCACCAAGGTGCTAGGCCCCCCCTTAGTGCTTCGCCTAGGCGCTAGGCCCCCCAGGCGCCTCACCTAAGCCCAAGACGGCAAAAAAATTCCTCTAGAAAATAAGGTGGGGTCTAAGCGGAGAGATTTTTTTTTACTTTAATAACTACCCAAACTAGATCTTGATATATTTATTTTTTTAATGATTTACCATATTCATAATACAGGTTGTAGCATATCAAATCACAACAAGAAGTGAACAATATCAAGTCAAAATGGATAATTTTATTATAGTTGTACTTTTTTTAACTTGTACTAACTTCAAATTATAAAAATGATGATACATTTGTAATATTTAGTTTAATTCAATATAATTCTTAAATTTATGTTTAGTTTTTTAAGTTTTAATATTGAATTAAATTCTTGAAATTTTAAATTTTATTATTTAATAGCAATCTTGTTTATAAATAAAACTAATACGTTAAAAATATGTTTGAACTTTGAACAATTGCATGTTTGTGTTTGAACTTTGACATTAACAATATGGATGTGTTTGAACTTTAAGCAAAAGCTTTTATTATCTTTATTATAGATTGTTTTGCTTTATATTATTGTTTTGTTTGGATAAATGTAAGATAAAATATTAAAATTGGCTTAAAATAAAAAAATCTCGCCTAGGCCCCCGTCCAGGCCTAGCTCCCTGCCTAGAGCCTTTTAGAACATTAGGTGTACTTGGGTCATACCTTATCTTAAAAAGAGTTTGTAATGTCCATAAAATAGCTGATACAATTAAAAACTGAATATAACGTCCTACAAATATACTTCCCAAATTTTGTGAAGCAGGTATAACTTCCTATATCTAATTGTATTATTCAAACTTAGACTCTATCCTACCCACGTTAATAAGCAGTTATATATCATCCCAACTTCTCACTCAACTTCCATAATTTCTATACATTTTGTCACGATCTTTCAATACATTTACAATCTCTCATATTATAAAACCATATTCATTTATATAAATATTTCGGTGTCATCAATGCATGAATTCATGGACATGAATGCATGAAGGAGGGGAGGTGTTGATTGATAAGTAGGTTTTATATCTACTTATTCGATATCTATTACTTGAATTAGTTGCTTAAACCTATGTTTATTAGTTACTTTGTATGCACTGTGTTCATTTTATAGATTTTATGCTTGGGAACTGTGTGAGAGACTATTGGTATTTAAAAGCAACGAAAAGCAATCCGGATATCATTTGGACTTTCATGTTCATTTCATGTTCTTGGCTTGGAACTTGGATTATAATGTAGAGCTTCTTCTTAGCTTTCCGGAACATCTTGAATCATTTCAATCGGAGTTCGGATGCAAGAGTAATGACCTTTGTACCAACGGACGTTGAACTTCAATGTTTTGGGTGGCTATTTACACAGCAGTCACTTCCAACCCAATTTCGACCTTCATCCATCCATTATTTCTCAATTCTCAAATAATGAAAGTTATAAAGCTCGTCGAAATCTCGGATCAAAAGTTATGGCCGTTTTACTAAAGGACATTGTAGCAGAAAATCTAGGGCGCGGCCGCGCCCATTTCTAATTCATTTTGAGCGCGGCCTCATCGTTCCCTGGTCCAAGAAAATGCTATCTGCTACTTGAGCGCGGCCGCGCCCAACTCCAGGCTATTTTCAGGGCGGCCGCGCTACTTCGGAAGTTGACCAGAGTTGACTTTTTCATTAAATAGTGTAAATTGTATTCCACCCTTGGGGATCATTTAGATTACATATGCTCTTTCTTTTTCTTTAATTTCCTTATTAGATTAGATTAGAACCCTTGATTAGCTAAGATTTGGGGATTGAAGCAATTGAAGATTCTTGAAAGTTCAGAAGTGAAACAAGAGAAGAAACTCAAATTTGCTATTCTTAATCCCTAATTCTCTTTACTTATATTTGTATCTTTCAATGTATAATCAATTGTGGATCATGAATTCTAGTTCAATCATGAATTGAACTCTTTTGAGATTACTATGGATCTTGTTGTGTAGTTTACTTTGATATACTTCCATGTTAGTCTTATTAATTGTTATTAGACTGTCTATTTGTGATGTGTTGAATTGTTTAATTGTCTAGCTAACAATTACCGTGATAATCCATATGAAATTGAGATACAGATAATGGGTTTAAATCTGATCAAAGTAGTATGTGTTTGTGACTTCTACATGGCGATGGAATTCATGATTCGTGTCTAGGATAGAGATATACTTACATGTAGTCTATTGAGAACTTGAGCTTCAACCCTCTTTAATTGTAGTTCACATAGATTTAGTGGGTTAGTTAATTAGGATGTTCACATTCATTCTATCATCTGTGGATTTAGTGTGATATGGGTATGGTACATCAAGAGATGACCATATTTTACTTTCGTGTTCTCGACTAACAATCCAGTATAATTAATTTGACTTAACATGAAGTGTGTCGATTTAAATGAATCAATAGGTGAAATTGTAATCTCAAGTCTTCATTATCTAGTCTCATTCTAAGGATTATTAGTATTAGCTTAATTACATACTTTTCAATATAAAATACTAAATTATTCGTTTAAATAAGATTACGTTGGTTACGGGTTAGTGTTTGGTGATTTTCATTAAATAATTCTCTGTAGGAACGATACTTTACTTACTCTTTATTACTTGTTGATCGTGTATACTTGCACGCATATATTGATCGTGAAAGTGACCAACAAGTTTTTAGCGCCGTTGCCGGGAAATTAGTTTAATAATTTTTGCCAACATTAATTTCAATCAAATTAGTTTTAATTTAAACATTTTATTTTATTTTAATTCTCTTTCTATATTTCTCTCTTTTCAGGTATCATGGATGATTTTGCTTATCAATGGCCATATACGAATATGACTCAACCAAGGGACACATGAATTGATGGACTCAATGCATTTTTTGCATTGTCAGCACAAATTGAAACACTTTCGAAGAGGTTGGATGTTCTTGCAGCCTAACGTATTTGAAAGATCGCAGTAGTTTGTAATTATTGTCCTGGCAATCATCCGAGTCATCAACGCATCGTCAGATTTGGACCAATAAAGTATGGGGATGATTACCTCAACAACTATGCTTATCCCAATTATCATCAAGGTTGGGGGTATCACCCAGATTCTTCATGGAGCTATAATTATCAAGACCAATATTGCGCCCTAAGTCCAATATCACCGGAATTTTCATGTACACCTCCATTGCCACAAGAAGAAAAACCAAATTTGACGGAATTCATGTCTAAAATCAAAGCAGACCAAGATGAGATGATGATGAGTCAGGAAACTTCGAGCCAAAATTTTAAAAATCAGATGGGACAACTCATCAATGCCTCAACCAATGGTCCTCAATACATGGATTTTGAAATAGAAACAAAAAACTCAAGATTGGCAGAGTTGTTGTCCAAGTTCATAGCATCAAATGAGGAGAGGAGGATTAATCAAGAGACGTCAATTCAAAATCTTCAGAACCAGATAGATCAAATGTTCAAATCCTTGAACAACTGTCCTCAAAACACTTGGCTTTATGACATGGATTCCGAAACTGATGGAGAGCCTGAACCAATTATGCAACAAGGTGAGCTACAAGATATCGAAAGAGGGGAGCCAAGTGGTGATAAGGAGGACGAGGCCAAAGAGGATCTAGCGTTAAGTGCCAACAATGATGAGCCGATCTTGCTAATTCCCCAGGTGCCTTCTCCACCACAAATCAAGGATCCAGTAATTTTTGCAAACCCATGCCCCCTTGGTAGTCACGTCGTCGGCAAGACTCTTTATGACATGAAATCTAGTACAATTTTGAAGCCATGGTGGGCCGAGGAAGAGAAGATAGAAGAAGAGCCCATTGTGTTTGACAATCCTCAATGCCCCGAGCTAATCACAGACACATTGGAGGAAGCACCTAGCTATGTGACATTCAAAATAGGAGACTTATCTACAAAAAGCAAGCTAGGTGACTTTAATTCAATGGCTATCTCAAATGGGAACCTCCCAAAGCATACATTGATCCTGATGGATGGAGGGTTCCTCAATTATCGTAGAGGAATTGGATAGCAGTGACAAGAATTAGTCAAGCTGAACGACTATAAACTAAGTGCTCGATTGGAGGCACCCCATCCAATCTTTCCCCCTCCTTGTTTAATTTATATTTACATTTCCAATTACTTCTTCTATGTTTAATTCTTCATACTTTCCAAATTTAGTAGATGTTTGATAGTTGTAAGTCTTAATAATAGTTTGACTGTTTCTCCTCTCAGGTTCAATCCAATTGCTATAAGCATTCAGGATCAAATAGAAGTCAAAAGCCAAAGTTGTCAGGGTACAGGGTAGCGCGGCCGCACCCAACTACAAGCCAAACATAGCCTCTCAGTCATAGAAAACAAACATTACTCAATTTTTAGAATTTCTGACTCAAGCATTCGGACAGTTAGAAGTCCACACTCAGTTTCCACCTTTAGATTATTTCAAACTTATCCATCGCCTGATACACCATCGGATCATGAGGCGAACGGAGATAACATTGCCACTTAAGGGAGTATTCTTTCACTTTTAATTACAACGAGGGCATTGTTCGTTTTAAGTTTGGGGGGATTGTTTTTATTGTTTAGAATTGCATATTTAGTATAATCATGTTGATTGCATATAGTTAGTATTATTATTTTAGTTTAGTGTTTATTGCATATGTTAGCATGTTATTTAGCTTATCTTAAAAAAATATTTGTTTTAAATTGTTGCATTTAGTGTAGATAGGTTATAATCCAAGTTTTCAGTTGGTTTGAAATTCAGTTTTCCTATGATGTGATTGGAATTGCATAATTTTTGAACAGTTTTGATGATTTAGGCATGGCTATAATGTCATAGCATGACGTGAATCTCTATATGTTTGAAACTGATGTATTCTGATAGCACTTATGAGTAGCCATTTTGATTTGCTTAGTTTAAATGGTCGCATAATTGTCTTATGGTGAGAAATTTGTGTTTTAATGAAAGAGATTTAGTAAACAGTTAGTAATTACTAGGATTGCGCAAAAACTTAAGTTTGGGGGAATTCAGTGGGTATGCATGCTTAAACAAATGAGAAAAGAAAAGATATGTTAAATAAACACTTTGGCTAGTTTAGTTCTGTGGCCTTTGATACTTAAGTAAGTACGCCCTAGGGAATGTCTCTACACCTAGGGCCCTAAAGCCATCTGGTTTGGGAGTCGTTGGTCGAAAGCTCACTACACGGGTATCACTAAAAAGTCTAAGACTAGACATTGCACGGTCAGGTGTAAACACGGGATAGTGCGATTATCGCCCTCGTGAGTAAATAAAAGCATAATAAACCCCTTGTTGACTCTTAGCTTAGTTGTTGCATAGTCTTGTTAGAGCTTAATTTGTTTACTGCCTTTCTTGAGTTGAAACTGTATTTTACCTCTAAGAAGCATATTATGTGAAGTATTTGTTCTGTAGCAAGTTTAATGGTTGCTAAGCACACACACTACATCAGTGATGACAAGTTTTGATTTGCAGAAAAATATGCATTATGGCCTTATTCTTGGATGGATTCTCTGTTTGAAGATTTTGTAGTTTCTCTGAGGCAATTCTTGTGAATTTCAATCTGGCTGATATTTGGATTCGTTAGCATGTTAGATTAGATGGCATTTTGTTTAGTTTATTGCATTGCATGATGTTGTGTAGCTTGGGGACAAGCAACTGTTTTAGTTTGGGAATATTTGATAAGTAGGTTTTATACCTACTTATCCGGTATCTATTATTTGAATTAGTTGCTTAAACCCATATTTCGTAGTTACTTTGCATGCACTTTGTGTTCATGTTGTAGATTTTATGCTTAGGAACTATGTGAGTGACTATTGGTATGAAAAAGCAAGGAAAAACAATCCAGACATCGTTTGGGCTTTCATGTTCATTTCATGCTCTTGGCTTGGAACTTGGATTATATTCTAGAGCTTCTTCTTAGCTTTTCGGAACATCTTGAATCATTCCAATCGGAGTTTGGATGTAAGAGTTATGACCTTTGTACCAACGAACATTGAACTTCAATGTTTTGGGTGGCCATTTGCACAGCAGACACTTCCAACCAAATTTCGACCTTCATCCGTCCATTATTTCTCAATTCTCAAATAATGAAAGTTGTAGAGCTCGTCGAGATCTTCGATTTGATAGGTGGCAGACCTCGTAACTCCTCCCGAATCAAAAGTTATAGCCGTTTTACCAAAGAACACTACAGCTAGGGCACGGCCGCGCCCATTTCTAGATCATTTTGAGTGCGGCCTCGCCGTTCCCTGGTCCAAGAAAATGCTATCTGCTACTTGAGCGTGGCCGCGCCCAACTCCAGGCTATTTTCAGTGCGACCAAGCCACTTCGGAAGTTGACCAGAGTTGACTTTTTCATTAAGTAGTGCAATTGGAGCGTAACTTGGGCAAGGAATCATACTAGGACTTATAAATAAAGACATAACAGTATGTAAATTGTATCACCCTTGGGGATCATTTAGAATACGTATGCACTTTTCTGTTCTTTAATTTCCTTATTAGATTAGATTAGAACCCTAGATTAGCTATGATTTGGGGATTGAAGCAATTGAAGATCCTTGAAAGTACAGAAGTGAAACAAGAGAAGAAACTCAGATTTGCTATTCTTAATCCCTAATTCTCTTTACTTCAATTTGTATCTTTCAATGTATAATCAATTGTGGATCATGGATTCTAGTTCAATCATGAATTAAACTCTATTTTGAGATTACTATGGATCTTGTTGTGTAGTTTACTTTAATATACTTCCTTGTTAGTCTTATTAATTATTATTGGATTGTCTATTGTGATTTGTGTTGAATTACTTAATTGTTTAGCTAACAATTACCGTGATAATCCATATGAAATTGAGAGACGGTTTATGGGTTTAGATCTGATCGTAGTAGTATGTGTTTGTGACTTCTACATGGCAATGGAATTCATGATTCGTGTCTAGGATAGAGATATACCTATACACCGCATGTAGTCTATTGAGAACTTGAATTTCAACCCTCTTTAATTGTAATTCACATAGAGATTTAGTGGGTTAATTAATTAGGGTGTTCACATTCATTCTATCATCTGTAGATTTAGTGTGATATGGGTATGGTACATCGAAAGATAGCCATATTTTACTTTCGTGTTCTCGGCTAACAATCCGGTATAATTAATTTGACTTAACAGGAAGTGTGTCGATTTAAATGAATCAATAGGTGAAATTGTAATCTCAAGTCTTCATTATCTAGTCTCACTCTAGGGATTATTAGTATTAGCTTAATTACATACTTTTCAATATAAAATACTAAATCATTCGTTTAAATAAGATTAAGTTGGTTACGGGTTAGTGCTTGATGATTTTCGTTAAATAAGGTAACAATACTCTATTTACTCTTTATTACTTGTTGACCGTGTATACTTGCACGCATATATTAATCATGAAAGCAACCAACATTGATCAATATCAATCAGGGTTGTCTCTGTTTTAGAGATGCTTTATAGTTCTTGGATTGAAATACGGTAACATTTATAATACTTAACCCCAATTTATATATAATAGTGTATCTAATAAATACTTTTTCTTCTTTTTATAGCCAAAATCATGTTTCACACACATTACGCGTGCCTTGTGGCTAGCATTTAATTGTCTTTTTCCTTCCATCCTCGTCCTACATCAATATTAAACATTACGTCTCTTTTTGCTTGTTACTAGTACCATACTAAAAAGTAGTTATGGAAAACATCGAGTAATAACAAACTTATGCCTTGGCATTGAGGCTCACAAGGTCCAAATACAACCTTGTGATAGACAGCTTACGATACCCGTCCCCGTCACTTGTAGAGCTTAATCAGATAATTAAACACACACACAGCCTGCACCACAGCCCCTATACAAGCCCCTAAGCTGAACTCCCATAAGAATCGATGAAAGCATAAAGACACTATAGACCACACGAAGACCTCATTATGTGATAACGCTTCTATCCAATTCTTTTGTAACTGAGTTTTTTAATGAACAAAAAGGAAGAGAAATAGAAAACTTGGCCAATTTTTTTGCCAAAGTTTTTCATCCAAAAATGGACGCATTTGGACAGAAAAATGTAAATAACATAAGCAAATCTTTTATAATCCCTATTATACCATTTACATTACAAACACAAGTAAAATAATAATCTAAATGTAAAACTCAAGTTTTCTTTTGTAAAATAGTAACAAAATGAAAGAAAACTTGTAAGTTTTCTACTATTTTTTTTTTCTATCTTAATTTAGTTTTATATTGTTTTCTTTCCATCCAAAACTCAGAAACATAGTATAAATGTAACCAGCTCAAAACAAAAACCTAATATGAAGCATCAGCTTCAACTCCAAAATAGGTACTTTGGAGTTGTAATCATAGGACTATTTTCTGGAAGAGAGAGAATATTTGGGTAAGAAAATTAGTATTAAGAGATTTCTTTCAAAATATGAACATTATAATGAGCAAATTCAAACGAAGAATGTGTTTAACCTTTTCTTTTATCATCGTGAATACTGGGGAACAGACAAAATATGCCATCAAAGACCTATATTTTGTTAATATTTTCACAAAATAAATGACTTCATCCACAGTAAAATTCAGAATATGGACTATATGGAGCACACCTTGAGAGGTGGAAAATGAGTAGGCTCTGTAGGTTTTGCAGTATCCCATATACAGATCTCACCTTCATCAGCCCCAGAAGCAAGAAGGTTTGGTGAAAGAGAATTAAATTCCAGACCACGAACCTGAAAGATTTGATGCAGGAGAAACAATGTCATATTAGATGTCAAGGAACAATCATAAACTGGAGGCATCTCAATTGAAGAATAAAGAAGCTTACAGGTCCTTTATGCCTCGAAAGCTGTTGAATTAGAGCACCTTCACTAGGTTCAGAACTGAAGCAAGTAACATTCATTAATCAGATTACATGAAGCGAACTGCTTATTATTTCCTCCTATAAAAGATAAATAAGCAACTGACTGCTATATAGCATAAGATAAGTCCACTCCGACAAAATTTAAGTACCCGTTCTTTACAACCCATCAGAGATTTTGGCTAAATTGTGGCTATTAGTAATATATTGGTCACCCTTATTTCAATTCACAATTTGAACTCATTATGCAACTCACCCGATGCTTGTTTTGGAAAGAGGCAGAAAGCATTAAAACAATAACTAGATCCTAATAGACATGTTGTGATGGTTGCCAATAAAAATTGGAATTTAGTACAATAATTTAAATTCTGACGAATGGGAACATCATATGAATTATGATTATGATTCTCAAAATATTGTGCAGAATCCATGCTTAGTTTAAGTGACTGCTACTGGCAATTAATTCCATACTAATGACATCCTTGAACTAAAAAAACAGTAAACTCAAATTCCACTTGACTACAATTCTGATAAATCAAATAGACACTTCAATTCCAACTAAAATTTGATTACCAATCAGACCCTTAGGCCATGTTTGTTTGCAAAGATTATAATATGGGGATTATAATTCGGGGATTATAATCCGGGGGATTATAATCCCAACACTATTAATCCTATAATTAAATAGTCCTAGTCACATGTTTGTTTTTTATGGGATTATTCTTGGGATAACTTAATATAATCTCATGTTATGTTTGTTTTTTCCGGGATTAATTAAAAGATTGGATAAAAAAATATCGTTTAGACTATTATACCCTTACCAATAATAACATATTTTAATTTGATAGTGATAACATGATAATAATATTATAAATGTCTATTTGAAAATATTATGTCAAGTTTATATTAACGAATCTTTCTAGAACATGAAGTTTAATAAATAAAACTTTTTATTATAAAATAGATGAAATATTTATTTGGATCCCCAAGTCAAATCAATTTAAATGTTATAACTGTTAATTTATAATTTATAACTATCCAAACACCCTGAAACGGACTTGCCTTTCCAGCCATACGACACTGGTTCCTCTTTTCCTCTTTTGGCATTTACTCATTGTTCACTTCTCCAAGATATTTACTAGTGAAATAAGGGTGGTCCTTGAGCGAATAACAGTTGAATCATGCGTGAAATTATGGTGATTTTAAAAAAAAGAGTGAGGTTAATTTTTTCTAAAAATTTTAATCCCAAATGGTAGAGATTATAATACAAGTAGAATATGATATTAAATAATCTATTATCTTAAGCTATTTTATAATCTCTAAACTAATAGTCCCAAGCTCAAAACATTTGTCATTAATAGTCTTATCCAAGTATAATCTTGGTTATACTTATACTTGAATTACGGTTAAAAAGCCGTAGAATGTCCCTCCCCACTTCCCAAAAAAAACAAATAAAGAAACAAGCAAATTACCCCAATCAAGAACATTTTACAACGTTCAAATCACCCCAATCAAGAACTTACATACAGATCTAATTAAAATTATTTCAAATTCAAAAAAAAATAAAACTTTATTTCAAACAAATCAAATTCATTTCATAATGCACTCATAAGAATTAAACAATTCCGCAAATTTCCAACAAGATCAGTACCCGATCAGTGTAGCTGGATTCCAAATCCCAATGTTACCATCATTAAGCCCACCAGCAATAAGACCAAGAGAGAATTCATCGGACCCAGCCGGATTCTTCCCCCAAGACAGCCGATTAAACGGCTCGGAACTCGGCACGGCGCCAACTAACGGCAGATGAGGATCGTCGGACTGGAAATCAAGCTTGAAGATATCGAGATTCGCAGACGTACTGAAAGATATATCCACCGCCCCCGCCATTGTGCCCGCCGCCAGGTATGGCTTGTGCGGCGCAAACGCCACCGACGCCGATCTACTCACCTCCTTTATCGGAGCCATAATCGCGGACTAGAGACTATAGATACAGATTAATAAATTGAGATAGACGGATATTGGATTTGAGATCTGCAGAGAATTTTCTCTCCTTCTGTTACTTCAGTTCTTCTTTCATTTTTGTGTTTACGAGGGTTTTGTTACTACAGCGCGTTGAGAGTTCTTCTTGGATTTAGACGGAGAACCAATCTTTTGATGCCACGTATTAAGTAGTGTTGGCTATAGTGTGTAAAGACAAACTAGGCCTTGCTAGGAGTTTGGTTTTTTCTCTCCCACATATATATATATATATATATATATATATATATATATATATATATATATATATATATATATATATATATATAACGGGGATCCAGTCCAGACGTCCGGACCAGTTTAAAATACGGACCTCCAATTTTTTATTTTGTTTTTGTTTTTGTTTTTTTAAAACAACTAAAAAAAAGTTTAATATTTTATAGAACTGAAATTTTTTCATAATACAGTGTTTTGGATGTGATTTGGATACATATAACAAAATATGTATGTACAGTGTGTACAGACATGTTTTGTTATATGTATCCAAATCACACCCAGAACAATGTATTATGAAAAAATTCTAATTCCATAAAATATTAAAAAAAATTAGTTATTTTTAAAAAATAAATAAATAAATAAAGTCCGGACGGTACTAAAATTCGGGCGTCCGGACTGGAACCGGACTATATATATGTGTGGGGGGGGGGATTGCTCTCAGCAACCGGTTGCTCCCAGTTGCTGAGAGCAACCCCTTTTTTGGTCTCATATTGTAGTGGCTGGAGCAAAAAAATATAAATAAAAAAATAAAAAAATTTGTAACAAGCCGCTACAACATGTAGCGGCTGGACCAAAAAGAGGTTGCTCCCAGCAACCGGTTGCTGTGGATGCAACCCCTATATATATATATATATATATATATATATATATATATATATTGGGAAATGATCTATAGTAAGTATTTGTTATGGATGAATATTGGGCAAATAATATCATAGCAGTCCATTCCAATAATCAAGCGCTGGGATTAAAAAATTAAACACGCCTTCCGCCAGACGAAGTAGCGTACGTTGAAAATTTTTAAAGCCCCTCCGCTAGGTCGTCCAGCGGATCTCGTAGTCATCAAACTCGGTCTAAAAATTAAGTTCAAACAGCCCAAAAAAATAACGATCAACAAATCAGAAGAAAAGGCTAGCAAATCAACTGCTCTTGGTGTCCTGTTAAGCCTGCAAGTGAGGTTAACATGCAATTACAATACTTGTTTCAAGTGAATTCCACTCTCATCACACTTGCTTATATCATATTCACATAGCCCAATCATTAGTTTTGATTAAACATCATTCACGTGGATGAGATTGAAAAATACAAGGGAAGGATTGGATAAAAAGAAGATATTATAGAAGAGAAACAATTAGATGAGAGAAGAAAAGCAAAATTGAGACTGAGATTGAGAAGAAAGTCAGGAGGAAGATAGCGCCAGGCTTCGACTAAAGCTACCAAACTGTCTATCCTTAATTTTAGCCTTGAAACAGA
The DNA here is from genome assembly GCA_016801055.1 of Panax notoginseng. Lineage (NCBI taxonomy): Eukaryota > Viridiplantae > Streptophyta > Magnoliopsida > Apiales > Araliaceae > Panax > Panax notoginseng. Next base: position 106,387,928 of record CM029017.1, read on the forward strand.
TCTAAATAGAAACAGTAGGAGAAGACAAACTTAGAGAGAGAAGAAATGAATTAGGTAGAAGAAATAGGAGAAGAATATAGGGAGCTAAAAGTCACTTTCAAATTCTCATTCACAAAAGTAATAATAATAATTAGATGACTCCAAGGCTGAAATCTGAATACTAATCACCTTTATCTGAGACTTGCGAAAATTATCTTTCTAGCCTCCGCTAGTTCAACTAGCGGACGGTCTGTAAGATTTTTCGTCTGGCGGAAGGCGTGTTTTATTTTTAAATCTCAGCCCTTAATTTATATAATGTGCGGTTATGATGCTATTTGTCCAATTTTCATCCATAGTAAATACTTGTTATGGATCATTTCTCATATATATATATATATATATATATATATATATATATATACGGTCCGGATATTAAGCTTACCTCTTATCTAACATACCTTGCATACCCCCTTTAACGACGGACCGAGTGACGGTTCGGTCCGTCGCTCTAGGTTGTCCGTCGCTATATGTTGTATGTCACTAAAAGTTGACGACAATTCTATATATAGCGACGGATCAAACCGTTTCCCGGCCCGTTGCTAAAAAGAGGGTATGCAAGGTATGTTAGATAAGGGGTAAACTTAAAATTCGGACTGTATATATATAATAAATTTACTAAGAAATATTTATTTGCAAAAATAATAAAGTAGATAAGACCATTTGTATTAATTTACACTATTAGAGATAATTTTTTATCATGATTAGTTTGTTGTTTAATCTTATTAACTATATTTTTTTATTTTTAAGATTATTTGGTGATTGATTATAGTTCCATATATATGTAACTATGGTATTATACATAGTTTTAAATTTCGGACCGGATCATCGATCGGAACAATAAAAATCGGAATAGGTCTACACTTCGGTCCAATTCGGACCAATTAATCGATTTTGACTCAGTTGACCTGATTTTTAATATTTGTTTTACCAAAAAAAATTTAATATTAAAATTAACCAAATTTAGTAATATTGCAACTTAACTTTATTATATTTTAGTTCATAAAAAATGAGATTTTTTAAAATTTAATTAATTATTAATAATATATATTTTTATATATTAATGACGTCACTGAGTAAATAACAATTCGACCACTGGTTGGATCAGTGGCTCATCCACCCGGTACCTTTTTCGGTTCGATGACCGGTTCAAGTCTGAGAACCTTGGTATTATTTTAATCTTTATTGATTTAATTACATTTGAAATGATAGCAAGTACTACATCTGTCCTTAAAAAGACGTGCAAAGTACAATTTACACACATATTAAAAAAAGTAACAGTAGATGAAAGAGAGAAAAAGTTTTAAATTTATCCTTAGTGGTCCCACAAGATTATATAAAGTGGTGAGTGTTATTTCCTAAATGCATATAAGGGATCTAGAAGGGGGGTTGAATAGATCCTTTAAAAGTTTTTACTTATTTTAAAAATCAATTACCATATAGTTAATTTTCTCAATTAATATAGCACAACAGAATATTAGTTTGGAAACTCCCCTTAAAGATTTAAGGAAATCACAGTTCTAAGTTTGAGTTCTTATGGATGTCATCACTCTACGATATATCAATTTAAATGTCAGACCCCGAATTTTATGAAATAAAAATTTCTTATAATTATTATGTCATGAATAAGCATGTGAATGTTATTCCTGTTTAAATATGATTTGATTATGATATATATGAATGAATATGCAAGTATGCTTACATTAAGAAAAGCTGTAAAGTCCTTTGATAGATAATAGGAACATATGTACAAGGACTTAGAATGAATTGATCAAATATGTTAGGTTGATCCTACATAAGCAAAACAGCTTTGTAAAGTCCTTAAAAAAATGATGTACAAGGACTATAAATGTAGAAAGATCAAGCTTGTTAGGTTGACCTTATAAATATAATAGATAGGCTTGTCTGATCGTCGAACATTGCACCAGAAATCGTAGTCTGCCAGGAGAGTCGAGAAAAACTCGAGAACTATCAAGGCAGAATAGTAGTCTACAAGATAGTAGATCTCGGAGTTCGTAGACTACCAAGAGAGACGAGGAAGGATCGTAGTGTGTCGAGAAGAACTTCCTCGAAGCCATAGTTTGCTGAGAAAGCCATGTTCAGAATCGTAGAGACAACCTGTCTAAGAGCCGACCGAGCATCTGCCGAAGTCAAGTCAAGAATCGTAGACCACACTCGGAGTCGTAGAGTCTACTGATCAAATAAGAGGTAAAGATCGTAGTCGAGCCAGATCAGATGAAGACAGCAAACTTAAGGTCAGAGATCATAGAATGTCGATATTTGATCTCAGAGTCACAGTGTCTGCACAACCAAAGCTGAATCATTGAGTGCAGAACTAAGGCCTCAACAGATGTGCTCACAAAGCCAAGGCAGAATCGTAGAATAAACACGATTCTCAACAAATGAGCACTCCCAGAATATCCAAAGTATGAAGCCTCTAGTCTGAGCTGCAAAGATACAACCCACCTGAAGGAAACCAGTGAGCACTCAACGAATGGCATGCAAGCTAACAAAAGATCCAAGCATCAACCCAATCAACATCCAGATTGAGTTGTGAAGCCAATGGAGTGTAAGTTAAGTAGAAAATACTAAAAGGAACTGAGTAATAATCTAATGAGTATATTTTAACAAAAATGCCTCACAGACGTCAACCCCGATAAAGAACCCTTGAGGGATCTACCAATAACAACAATGTTGAGGCTAACCTAGTTCAGCAGCTAGTGACGTTACTGATGGGTGCACTATAGAATCAACTGCAGAATCAAGCTGTGACATTTAAGGACTTCAAGGCGGTTGGACCACCGGAATTCTGTGGATCCATGAATCCAGTTGAGGCACAGACCTAGATCATAGAGATAGAGAAAGTGTTCGAGGTAGCTAGGGTTGGTGAGAATCAGAAGACTGCTTTTGCAACATTTATGTTGAAAGCAGAGGCTAGTTATTGGTGGCAAGCCAATAAAACTCGAGGAGGACAATGGGTGATGACTTGGGATAGGTTTAAGGAGATATTCTTCGAGACTTATTTCCCGGAGTGTTCGAAGAATCAGATGGAGGTACAGTTTTTAGAACTAAAGCAGGGATCAATGACGGTATCGTAGTATGCCGCAAAATTTAACGAATTGGCATGGTTTGCGCCATATCAAGTCAACACAGATGAGCGCAAGGCTAGGAGGTTTGAACAGGGACTGAAACCCTGGGTGTACAGTAGGGTCTCCATGTTTCAGCTGAAGACATTTACAGCAGTACTGGAGAAGGCAATTCTCGCTGAAGGTGGAGGCGAGGCGGTTACAAAGTTTAATCAAGAATAAAGAAAGAAGAAGAATGAAGGTGAGGTTAAGAATGGTGGTGGTGGTGGAAATGGTAACAATAACCTGAAGAGAAAATGGAATGGAAATGTGGGTGCTGGAAATCAGCAAGGTAACCAACAGAATAGGAAGTTCGAAGCATATGCTACATGCAAAAAATTCCACAAGGGTATGTGCTTAATGGGGAAACGTGTATACTTTAACTGTGGCTAGGAAGATCACATCGCCCCAAATTGCAATCAACCCAAGAAGAATGTTTGATTCACGTGCGGGTCAAAGGATCATTTTGCTCGTGAGTGCCCTAAGAAGAAAGCTGGGAAGACAACAAGAAGCAAGGGAGGTAGCAGTGGAGGTACATGGACCATTGCTGGACCAACGTCATCAAACAAGCCCACAGCCAGAACCTTCAACATGACTATGCAAGATGATGTGCAATCAAAGGATGTTGTGTCAGGTATTATCCCAATCAATGATATAGATGCTTATGTATTATTTGATTCGGGCTACTTGCTCGTTTATATCTGATGAATTTGCTAAGAGATTAGGATTGCCTAGTGAAGAATTAAATTTCCCTTTAAACATAGAAATTGCGAATAAGGACGTAATTCCTGTTAGGTTCGTATACAAGAATTGTAGGGTAAATATTAAAGGGAATATCATGATGGTAGATTTAATCTTGATTAAACTTGGAGAGTTTGATGTTATATTGGGAATAGATTGGCTATTTAATTATGGAGCGATAATTGATTGTGAAAAGAAATGTGTAAACCTTATGACTCTGTCAAATGTAGTTTTCTATGGTAGCAAATCGCCTAGATGTGCGAGATGTCTGACGATTATGCAGGCCAAGAAGTTGTTAAGTCAAGGTTGTGAGGATTATTTAGCTTATATAGTTGATACTCAGAGGAAGGGGATGAAACTGGAAGAGATACCAGTGGTTAGGGAATTTGTAGATGTGTTTCTGGAGGATTTGCCAGGACTTTTGCCTGACAGAGAAATTGAGTTCGTGATCTACTTAGCGCCAAGAACTGCTCCAATATCAAAGGCCACGTATAGAATGACTCCGGTAGAGATGAAGGAACTGATGGTACAACTGCAAGAACTGTTAGATAAGAAGTATATTCAACCAAGCGTATCACCGCGGGGAGCATCGGTGTTATTCGTGAAGAAGAAGGATGGGTCAATACGTCTTTGTATTGATTGTAAGGAATTAAACAAAGTCACTATTAAGAATAAATATCCGTTGCCAAGAATAAATGACTTGCTTGATCAATTGAAGGGTGCTAGATACTTCTCGAAAATAAATTTGAGAAGTGGGTATCATCAATTAAAGGTAAGGAAGGAGGATGTACCTAGAACGGCATTCAGAACTCGGTATGGACATTACGAGTTTCTGGTGATGTCTTTTGGTTTGACCAATGCCTCTGCTGCATTCATGGATTTGATGAACATGGTGTTCAAACCATTTTTAGACAAGTTTGTGGTGGTTTTTATTGACGACATCTTGGTGTACTCCAAATCTCAAGAAGAACACGTGGAACATTTACGTTTGATGTTGGAGACACTAAGAAAGGAAAAATTGTATGCGAAATTCTTTAAGTGTAAATTTTGGCTAGATCGTGTATAATTTTTTGGTCATGTGATTGACAAAGATGGAATTTCGATGGATCCATCAAAAGTTAAAGCCGTAATCAATTGAGAACAACCAAGGACTCCATCGGAGGTGAGGAATTTCTTGGAACTGGCCGGTTATTATAGACGGTTTATTCAAGATTTTTCCAAGATTGCCATTCCGTTAACAAATTTGACAAGGAAAGTTGTAAAATTTGTTTGGACGGAGAAGTGTGAAGAGAGTTTTCAAGACTTGAAAAAGAAGTTAAGTGTGGCACCTGTGTTGTCATTACCAGATAATACAGGAAACTTTCTGGTGTATAGTGACGCCTCACATAAAGGATTCGGTTGTGTTCTTATGCAGAATGACAAGTTATTGCATATGCATCAAGACAACTGAATGACTCTGAGAAAGGATATCCGACTCATGATTTAGAGTTGGCTGTAGTAGTTTTTGCTCTAAAGATATGGAGACACTATCTCTATGGAGAAAAATGTGAGATCTACATGGACCATAAGAGTTTGAAGTATATTTTCACTCAGAAGGACCTGAACATGCGCCAAAGAAGATGGATGGAATTGATAAAAGATTACGATTGTGAGATCTTTTATCATCCAGGCAAAGCGAATGTAGTTGCAGATGCTTTAAGCAGGAAAGGTCGGGAAAAGTTGATGTTGATAACCACTCAGGAGGAGCTTATTTCAGTAATGACAAAACTAGAGTTGGAAATAAAATTTCCAAAAGAATCTGATGAATGACTATTCCTGATAAAAGCTAGTCCAACTTTTGTGGACAAAGTTAAGAATGCTCAACTACAAGATGAAAAATGTGGAAAAATCAAAGAGAAAATGGTTGAGGGTAGTGATGTGAAATACAAGATCGATATCGAAGGACTACTAAGGTTCGAGGGAAGAATTTGGGTTCCAGCAGTACCAGATATTAAAGACGAAATCTTGATCGAAGCCCATAACTCAAGATACTCGATTCATCCAGGAAGTAAGAAGATGTATCAAGATTTACGACGTCATTTTTGGTGGCCAAACATGAAAAGAGATGTTGCAGAATGTGTCGTGAAATGTTTAACATGTCAAAGAGTCAAGGCCGAGCATTAAAGACCAAGCGGATTACTTCAACCGTTGAAAATACCGGAATGGAAGTGGGAACATGTGACAACCCGAGAATTTGGATATTTATAAATTTTTAAAATATTGAATTAAGGTTAAATAATAAACCTAGACATAAAATAAGTGAATGGATTTGAGGTTTCCAAGAAGAAATTTTGTGAATTTAAAATTTCTGTGGTGAATTATTCAAGATTAAGTATATAAGTGAATATGTTTTGTGTATATGGTATTATATGTGTACAGTATATGGTTCAGGGTCAAGGGTTGATCAGATAAGCTATATCAGTGGCAAACTCTAATATTATATTAAGAACGTCAACGTTCAGCTAGAAAATCTTACGATTTATAAGAAACCTTAAAATCGGTTCTGGAAACTCTAATTTCAGTTCTAGGAATTTAAAACCCTAATTTGGGGACTTAAATACAATGTATAAGGTTTTTGTGTATTAATCACAAATCTAATTAGGGGTAAGCCTATTTGATTAATTAGAAATTCTATTAATTAGAAAACCCTAATTTTAATGTTGAAAACCTAATTGTTTCGTTAGAAACCCTAACTTTGAATTTAAAACCGTAATTGCTAAATTAACAATTTTAATTAGGAAATATTAATCCTAATTAGCAAGCTTGAGTTATGATTGGAAAATTTTAATATAATTAAGAAATCCTAATTATAATTTAGAAATATTAATTTTCTATTTTGAAAAACGAAATTTGGTAATTTTAGAAATTAAATTACAAAAACCTAAAGGTTAAACCTTAAACCCTAAGATTAAACCCTAAACCCTAAGGGTTAAACCCTAAACCTTTAGGGTAAGGGTAAATGACTAGTATGCCATTAAAATAAAAAGCGAAATGATCGAAATTCCCTTTTCTTAAAAGTTAAACAACAGATTTTGCAAATCTTGTAAGTCACCACCTTGAGGTTTATCCCATGTGTATTAAATCAACCGAGATCAGATTTTGTGCCACCTTGCAAACATTAGATGTATGAATCTAAATAAAATATCAAAAGTAAGTAAAGTTGTGACGCCCTCAAAATTAGGTATACATCACCCATCTTGGGTCGTCAGATACATAGTACAGAATACAAATACAACTGATTAATACAACTGTCGTGTACAATATGACAAAACATAAACTGTGAGTTTGAATACAAATATTATCTTCTAGAGAGTATTCATACTCAAAATGAGTCCTCATTACATTTATTAACACACCATTACATAGAATAGTGAGGACTACTAACTAATACTATCATTCGGACCATCACTCCGTACCCCGACTTGTCCCAGCTACGTTCTCATTTCCTGAAGAGAACAGTGAAAGAAAGGGTGAGCTCAACTAGCCCAGTAAGAAATATTATGACTAAGATAATGCAGAATAAATTATCGTTAGCCTTCAACAATGTTAAACTGATAAAATATAATAGACATCAAGTTTAACTGTAGCGGAACAAGCAATCCATTAAAAGAGTCAAGTAGAAAATAAACTCTACTATCTTTTATGATTTAAAAGATTTTCCAACACTGTGATCGCTGAGACTCAGCTTAATAAAATAATCCACATCATCGAATCACCCCTGCACTACAGCCAAGGATATTCGTATATTCATTAATGGTCATGATCATGCCAACAACTGTCCATCAATGCACTACGGGCCAATGAGGACTTTTACCACATCATTCGTAACATTACGGTCATGATTACACCGAATAATCCCTGGTCATAATCATACCAAGTCCATCTATGCACTACAGGCCACAGATGACTTTCAACAGAATATAAACATGAGGATGATGACAATGATATAAGAATTCAATAAAACAAGTTCAAGAATTAATTTATCCAAGAATTAACAACGTCCAAATTGTCAACATGATACTACTTTGTGGAGTAAAATTCAAGAATGATCAGGAGAATATTTTCATGAATAGATACTGGATGAAACGCAATTATCAAGGATATTCCACAACTTTCATGGAGTATAGAAGTCAAAACTTAACCAACTGAGTACAATAAAGAATGGAATAACAAAAGAAATCACCATGCATGCGATAGACCGCACAGACAGGTTATTCCAATAGAATAATAAATAATGGAACCAGGTCCGGCGTAAACGCACAGACAGGATATTCCGACAGAATAATAAATAATGGAACCAGGTCCGGTGTAAAACACACAGACAGGATATTCCAACAGAATAATAATAAAACGGAACCAGGTCCGGTGTAAAACACACAGACAGGATGTTCCAACAGAATAATAAACGGAACCAGGTCCGGTGTAAAACACACAGACAGGATGTTCCAACAGAATAATAGAAGAATGTCACCAAGTATAGGGTAGACCGCGTATACTGGTTATTCCAACAGAATAATAACAAATGGAATAACAGAAGTTCTCTTCATGAATATAAAAGAAATAATATTCCCTACCTTAAAAGAACTGGATATTGGAAAAGTGATGTAGCAGAATACTTTTATTCTCTCTCTCTTACTCTCTCTATACTTTCTCTTTCTATAGCTTGAATGAATTCGTGAAAAATAATGAAGCCCTAGGCCTCTATTTATAGAAAAACTGAGGGTGGCTCTTGGTCTTAACGAAGGGTCAAATGACTCTTGGTCTTAACGAAGGGTCAAATGACTCTTGGTAATATTGAAGGGACAACTACTATTGACGAAAGTAATTACTATTAACCAAGGTAAATACTATTGACGAAGGTAATTACTATTGACCAAGGTAAATACTATTGACGAAGGTAATTACTATTGACCAAGGTAAATACTATTGACGAAGGTAATTACTATTGACCAAAAGACTCTTAGATGATGACATATGGCCCCCCATAAAATAATCAAACTTACCACAACGTCTCAATAATATAACATATTATACAGATGATACTATGACAATAATTTAAGAGATATGATGCAGCAATTACTGTAGCAATAATTGAGTATAGCTGAGTGACTTCTCACGTAAGCATTAATAATCAATACCGTGTGCTACTATGCAACCACGCGTATTACTGTACTTTTACTACCAAGTAGTTCAACAGTTTTAACGATTTTAACGTAATACCTCAGCTGTTATTTTTATAGAAAGATAATTTTGTCGTTTTCTCAATCCGACAATAATTCCGTTGTGGGGTCCACCAATGATTGTGCCGTCGTACGAATATTCCCCGACAAAAAGAATATTCTCCGACCAAACGAATATTTTATAACAACTTGCTTACTTTGCAAAATTTATAAATATTACCCACAACTATAACATTATATCAAATTAACTCCATAATATTCAAAAATGATATTTATAGAAAATTCATCTTTATTTATAAAAATTGGGGTCTTACAACCTCCCCTTCTTATGAAATTTCGCCCTCGAAATTAGGGTACGTACCTGGTATGTCGAAGAGGTAAGGATACCTTGATTTCATTTCTGATTCTAACTCCCAAGTCATTTCCTCAACATCGTGGTTTCTCCACAAAACTTTAACTTGAGGTATAACCTTGGAGCGTAGAATATGTTCCTTCTTATCCAAGATTTGAACAGGAACTTCTTCATACGTCAAATCCTCCGCTATTTCGTCCGGTTCTAACTCAATAATGTGGTTCGGGTCTTCCACATATTTGCGTAACATGGATATGTGGAAAACGTTATGAACACGAGACATACTTGGCGGTAAAGCGAGTCTATAAGCCACAGTTCCTACTCGATCGAGGATTAAAAATGGACCGATGAATCGAGGATTTAGCTTTCCTCTCTTTCCAAATCTCGTAACTCCTTTCCATGGAGCAACACGTAAGAACACATGATCTCCTACATCAAATTCCACGTCCTTTCGATGAAGATCAGCATAACTCTTTTGTCGATCTTGTGAGGTTTTTATACGTTGTCGGATCGTTTGAATCTTTTCTGTAGTCATACGTACCAACTCCGGTCCCAACAACGTTGCTTCGCCCACCTCATCCCAGCATACTGGAGAACGACATTTTCTTCCATACAATGCTTCGAATGGAGCCATGCCAATACTTGCTTGATAACTGTTGTTGTAGGAAAACTCCACCAATGGTAAGAACTTGTCCCAACTTCCCTTAAAGTCAAAGACACAGAGTCTTAATAGATCTTCAAGAGTTTGAATAGTCCTCTCTGATTGTCCGTCCGTCTGAGGATGATATGCTGAACTAAATCGTAACTCCGTGCCCATAGCTTTTTGTAAACTAACCCAAAATCGTGAAGTGAATCTTGGGTCTCGGTCAGAAACTATGGATACTGGCATACCATGCAGTCTTACAATCTCGTTTATGTACATACGAGCAAGACGTTCAAGTGTATAAGTTTCTCGTATCGGTAAGAAATGAGCAGACTTGGTCAATCTATCAACAATGACCCAAATCGCATCAATACCTTGAGAAACCCTAGGAAGACCGGTAACGAAATCCATGGTAATGTGCTCCCACTTCCATTCTGGAATTTCAAGTGGTTGCAATGGACCTTTTGGTACTTGATGCTCCGCTTTGACTCGTTGACAAGTTAGACACCTTGAGATAAACAACGCTATCTCTCTCTTCATATTGCTCCACCAAAATGTATGACGAAGATCATGATACATTTTGGTACTTCCAGGATGGATTGCAAACGGTGTGTTGTGCGCCTCCATCATGATTTCATACTTTAAATCAGGGTTGTTAGGAACACAAAGTCTGGAGTTGACTCGAAGTATTCCTTCTTCATCGATTCTTGCTTCCGGCATAGAACCTTCTTGCACTTTCTTCCTCATACGCATCAGCTCCAGGTCTGTAGCTTGAGCAGCTTTAACTTTATCGATTAAAGTCGGTTCTACTCGTATATTCGCCATCATCACATGGGTCCCTGGAGTCTTTAACTCTATCTCCATCCTTTGCAAGTCACACAAAATGGGTCTTTGCGTTGTTAATATTGCACTTGTACCCGCATATGATCTTCTACTCAATGCGTCAGCTACCACGTTCGCTTTTCCAGGATGGTATTGAATGGTATGATCATAATCTTTCAACAGTTCAAGCCAACGTCGTTGTCGCATGTTGAGTTCCTTTTGAGTGAAGAAATATTTGAGGCTTTTATGATCCGTAAAGATCTCCACTTTCTCCCCATACAAGTAATGCCTCCAAATTTTAAGTGCAAAGACAACAGCTGCCAACTCTAGATCATGAGTAGGATAATTCCTCTCATATTCCTTGAGTTGTCTTGATGCATAGGCTATGACTTTTCCATGTTGCATGAGAACACATCCCAACCCTTTGCTCGAAGCATCACTGTAGATGACAAATCCCTCCGAGCCAGATGGTATTGTTAGAACAGGTGCTGAAATGAGTCTCCTCTTGAGTTCTTGAAAACTCTGCTCACATTCTTCGCTCCAACCAAACTTTGTATCTTTCCGAGTCAGCTGAGTTAATGGAGTAGCGATTCGAGAAAATCCTTCCACGAATCTCCGATAATAACCAGCTAAACCAAGAAAGCTACGTACCTCGGTCACTGATTTAGGTTGCTCCCAGCTTTGAATAGCTTCAATCTTTGCCGGGTCAACAGATATTCCACGACTTGATACTACGTGCCCAAGGAATGCTACCTCTTCCAGCCAGAACTCGCATTTCTTCAACTTGGCATAAAGTTTGTATTCACGAAGCTTTTGGAGTACCAGCCTCAAGTGTTGCTCATGATCTTCACGGCTTTTGGAATAAACAAGGATGTCATCAATAAAGACGACCACAAAGTGATCCAAATATTCCTTGAATACCCTGTTCATCATATCCATGAAGGCAGCAGGAGCATTAGTCAATCCAAAAGACATAACTAAGAATTCATAATGCCCATACCGAGTTCTGAAGGCAGTCTTTGGAATATCCTCAGTTCTAACCTTCAGCTGATGATATCCAGAACGAAGATCGATCTTTGAAAAGAATTGTGCTCCTTGCAACTGGTCAAACAGGTCATCAATACGTGGCAATGGGTACCTATTTTTGATGGTGACATGATTCAACTCCCGATAATCAATACAAAGTCGCATACTCCCATCTTTCTTCTTCACGAACAGAACAGGAGCACCCCAAGGAGAAGTACTAGGACGAATAAAACCAATGTCTAACAATTCCTGCAGTTGGGTCTTTAACTCCTGAAGTTCAATAGGAGCCATTCGATATGGGGCTTTGGAAATGGGTTTTGTACCGGGTTCAAGGTCGATACAAAATTCAATTTCACGCTCTGGGGGTAGGCCAGGAAGTTCTTCGGGAAATACGTCAGGAAATTTTTTAACAACAGAAATATCATTCAAAGCTGACGTATTTTTGTTTAGATCTGTGACATGAGCTAAGAAAGCTTGACATCCGTTTTTCAATAAACGAATAGCTTTATGGCTTGAGATGACAGCGATTGATTTTAATGGTTTGGTTGCTTGAATTCGCATAATAGGTCGATTAGGAATATGAAAACTAACAACCTTACGAAAACAATCAATTTTTGCATAATGAGTAGTTAACCAATCAATCCCTAGAATCACGTCAAATGCAAGTATTTTTAATGAAATCAGATCGATAGGTAATGTGTGGGTACCAACTTGAACCAAACAAGACTTATAAACCGTGGATGTAATGAAGGTTTCTCCCAATGGAGTTTCAACTGCTAAGTCAAAGTCTAATTTCTCCGGAATCAAATTTAATCGATGAGCGCAAGTAGGAGAAATAAAAGAATGGGTAGAACCGGTATCAAATAAAGTATAGACTTCGTTAGAGTTTATGATAAGCTTACCCGTGATGACCTCATTCGGGTTCCTTGCGTTCTGGGAGGTCACAACAAACGCTCTCCCTTGCACAACCGGTTTTGACTTTTCTGGGACGGCCTTTGGTGCCTCCATCCTAGCTGAATTTGTCTTCGGTAAACGACAAAATCGGGCTAAATGACCTTCTCTTCCACAATTATAACATGCTTTGGACGGCATCGCGCAGTTTGGACTGATGTGCCCCTCCCCTCCGCATTTGAAACATATGATAGGTGGTCGTTCTCCTTCCTTAACGACAGGTGCTGGTGCTGACGTCTTTCCATCATTGTTGAATCTCCTCTTCTTGAAATGTCCATTCTTATTGTTTTGGCCCTGATTACCACCGAAGTGGTTACCATTTCTGGCCTGTTGATTCCCTCCACGCTTGTTGTCACCGCTTCGATGACTGCTCTCACTGGTATTATCATTTTGCCGGCTGCTCTCTTTTGGTTGCGTTATCTCGTTATCGCGCTCCACCAACTGAGCCCTATTTACAACATCTGAATACAAACACAGTTTATGAGAAACAAGATGTTGACGTATCTCCGGCTTCAAACCTCTTAAAAACATCCGCGTCATTCTTTCTTCATTATCCACCAGGTGGGACGCAAACCGGGATAACTCCGCAAATTTTGCCTCGTACTGCGACACGGTCATATTATTCTGCTCCAATTTGATGAACTCCACCTCCTTCATGTGACGAATACTCTCGGGAAAGTATTTGTCGTTAAACAGATCTTGAAACTTCTCCCAAGACATCTTCAGTGCGGCAGGTTGAGTACGCTTTATCGATTCCCACCAGTAATCTGCCTCTCCTCGCAACATAAAGGCGGCAAAGGGAACCTTTTGCTCCTCGGAGCAACCCAAGACATCAAATATCTTGGTGATCTGCTTTATCCATGTTTTAGCTACAAGTGGTTTGGGTTCTCCCTTAAACTCCGGTGGTCCCAGCTCCTTAAACTGTTTAGCGGTGACCGCCTGAGAGTTTCCAGTATTTCCACCTACGTTGTGGACAGGAGCCGCTTTCACCTGTTGTTGCATGAATTGCATAAAGCCTCTGAACATTTGATCATTCATCATTTGGTCAGTGTTGTTGTTTGCATGAGGATTGACACCTTCCTGATGCACATTATCATGATTATTGATGTGTGGTGAATCAACAGTCGTCTGTGCTCCATTGCTATTCTCAACATTCTCGGATGCCATTTTCAGATACTGCCACAAAATAAAAATTAATTGATATGTCATATATTATCCTTATATTATGACCGACCAATTAAATACCATGCAAATAAACTTAGGTATGCCATACTAGCGAAGGAATTCCCCGTCTCTCCCCTCCTAGTTCTATTCTCACATCTTAGCCAGGGATCATATCCCTAAGCTCTGATACCAACTGTGACGCCCCCAAAATTAGGTATACATCACCCATCTTGGGTCGTCAGATACATAGTACAGAATACAAATACAACTGATTAATACAACTGTCGTGTACAATATGACAAAACATAAACTGTGAGTTTGAATACAAATATTATCTTCTAGAGAGTATTCATACTCAAAATGAGTCCTCATTACATTTATTAACACACCATTACATAGAATAGTGAGGACTACTAACTAATACTATCATTCGGACCATCACTCCGTACCCCGACTTGTCCCAGCTACGTTCTCATTTCCTGAAGAGAACAGTGAAAGAAAGGGTGAGCTCAACTAGCCCAGTAAGAAATATTATGACTAAGATAATGCAGAATAAATTATCATTAGCCTTCAACAATGTTAAACTGATAAAATATAATAGACATCAAGTTTAACTGTAGCGGAACAAGCAATCCATTAAAAGAGTCAAGTAGAAAATAAACTCTACTATCTTTTATGATTTAAAAGATTTTCCAACACTGTGATCGCTGAGACTCAGCTTAATAAAATAATCCACATCATCGAATCACCCCTGCACTACAGCCAAGGATATTCGTATATTCATTAATGGTCATGATCATGCCAACAACTGTCCATCAATGCACTACGGGCCAATGAGGACTTTTACCACATCATTTGTAACATTACGGTCATGATTACACCGAATAATCCCTGGTCATAATCATACCAAGTCCATCTATGCACTACAGGCCACAGATGACTTTCAACAGAATATAAACATGAGGATGATGACAATGATATAAGAATTCAATAAAACAAGTTCAAGAATTAATTTATCCAAGAATTAACAACGTCCAAATTGTCAACATGATACTACTTTGTAGAGTAAAATTCAAGAATGATCAGGAGAATATTTTCATGAAAAGATACTGGATGAAACGCAATTATCAAGGATATTCCACAACTTTCATGGAGTATAGAAGTCAAAACTTAACCAACTGAGTACAATAAAGAATGGAATAACAAAAGAAATCACCATGCATGCGATAGACCGCACAGACAGGTTATTCCAATAGAATAATAAATAATGGAACCAGGTCCGGCGTAAACGCACAGACAGGATATTCCGACAGAATAATAAATAATGGAACCAGGTCCGGTGTAAAACACACAGACAGGATATTCCAACAGAATAATAATAAAACGGAACCAGGTCCGGTGTAAAACACACAGACAGGATGTTCCAACAGAATAATAAACGGAACCAGGTCCGGTGTAAAACACACAGACAGGATGTTCCAACAGAATAATAGAAGAATGTCACCAAGTATAGGGTAGACCGCGTATACTGGTTATTCCAACAGAATAATAACAAATGGAATAACAGAAGTTCTCTTCATGAATATAAAAGAAATAATATTCCCTACCTTAAAAGAACTGGATATTGGAAAAGTGATGTAGCAGAATACTTTTATTCTCTCTCTCTTACTCTCTCTATACTTTCTCTTTCTATAGCTTGAATGAATTCGTGAAAAATAATGAAGCCCTAGGCCTCTATTTATAGAAAAACTGAGGGTGGCCCTTGGTCTTAACGAAGGGTCAAATGACTCTTGGTAATATTGAAGGGACAACTACTATTGACGAAAGTAATTACTATTAACCAAGGTAAATACTATTGACGAAGGTAATTACTATTGACCAAGGTAAATACTATTGACGAAGGTAATTACTATTGACCAAGGTAAATACTATTGACGAAGGTAATTACTATTGACCAAAAGACTCTTAGATGATGACATATGGCCCCCCATAAAATAATCAAACTTACCACAACGTCTCAATAATATAACATATTATACAGATGATACTATGACAATAATTTAAGAGATATGATGCAGCAATTACTGTAGCAATAATTGAGTATAGCTGAGTGACTTCTCACGTAAGCATTAATAATCAATACCGTGTGCTACTATGCAACCACGCGTATTACTGTACTTTTACTACCAAGTAGTTCAACAGTTTTAACGATTTTAACGTAATACCTCAGCTGTTATTTTTATAGAAAGATAATTTTGTCGTTTTCTCAATCCGACAATAATTCCGTTGTGGGGTCCACCAATGATTGTGCCGTCGTACGAATATTCCCCGACAAAAAGAATATTCTCCGACCAAACGAATATTTTATAACAACTTGCTTACTTTGCAAAATTTATAAATATTACCCACAACTATAACATTATATCAAATTAACTCCATAATATTCAAAAATGATATTTATAGAAAATTCATCTTTATTTATAAAAATTGGGGTCTTACAAAAGTTACTTACTTTTCTAAGCAAACCAACCTAGACCTTCTCTCTCTTCAAATTTCGGGGCATAGAGTGAGAGAGAGAGAGATTAAAAGCTAAGAACACTTCATAGCCTTCCAAGAACAGGATCCAAGGACAGAAATCAAGAATCAAAGCTAGAAAGTTGTATAAACCCAAATCTTCAAAATCTTATGATCTGATGTTATATGTTGTTGTTTATGGGTTAAAGTTATGTAATAAGATGTCATTTAGTGATATGGGTTGTTAAATCCCAGATCCATAACATCAAAGTACTGGAAATTGGAGTTTTTAGAAATCTGGAAAAAGTTGGAAAAGCGGCCCGACAGCCATATGTTAGAGGCCTTAAATCTTTACCTGTTAATGTTTTGGTGTTTTTTATGTTATAGATACGTTCTTTGTTGTAAGGTCTTTGATCTGGAACTTGAATCAAGCCTAGATCATGTATAGATTGCATGATATAAGCAGTCAAACCTCATTGACCGTTCACGGAAAACGAATTCTGGGCTGCCCAGAATTTCAGTAACCTCTGACAAGCTTTTGCAAGCCTTTGATCTTGCTGTTGTTTGATAGTTTGGCTATGTTGTTATTTTTAGGTTGTTGTCGGACATGTAGGCTACATATTAAAGTCATTAGAACACTTAGATCCATAACAAGATCAAAGTTATTGTAGGTCAAACTAGCGTTGACCATCAGCCGGATGAGTTTTCTGGAAAAAACCTAGAAAACTCAAGAACAGCTTCTCTAACAAGGTTTGACCGACCTTGATTTCTCACATGTTATGTTTTTAGACTGAAATAAAGATTTGTTGTTGTACCCTGACATGTATACTACAATATGGAACCAATACTTCACCGAAACAAGTTACATAATATACAAGTTACAAAGCTCCAAAAGTGACACCTTGAGCTGTTCTTCATTTTTGGGTAACCCAGAAAAAGAAGAACAGTCTCTGACAATACTTTGATGCCCTATAACTCACTAATCTGATGTTGTATGGCCATGAGCTTAGTATGTAGTTGTAGTATTACATAAGTACTATAACATTGATGCACTAGACTGCCCAGATAACATCAAGAACATGAAATTTAAACCGGTCAAACGAGTAACCTTGTAACTGTGTATGAACAATTCTGGGTTGGTGAAGAACACCTATAGCGACGGTTCTGTCGCTATAGGGCCCTTTAGCGACAGTAATTTTGGAAAATGAATTATTTTAATAAATAAATAGATAAAAATAATTTTTAATTATTAAAAATACAAAATAAATTCCTGAAAAATTATTTTAAAGCCTAAAAATTAGTTTTTAATTATTCTGAATATATTTCATAAATATTTAATATTTTTGGAATAATAATGGTATTTAATTTATTTAATTATAATATTAAATAAATTATTTAAAAATAATTTTAATACATGAAAAATTATATTATGGTATAAGAAAATATTCTAAGTTATTTTAGTGACTTTTAATATTTTGTGATGAATTTCATTAATTAATTAATGTTAATTAATTAATTTAATAATTATATTAAATAAATTGTGAAAAAATAGAATTAATGATTTAAAAATCATATAAAAATTATTTAAATGTTATAAAAATATTTTAAGTTATAAAATATAACTTTTGATATTTTGTCATGAAAAACATTAATATTTATTATTAATGGCAATTATCGGATAATGAATTTAATTGTTTAAAAATCATATAAATGTGATTTTAAGGTATTAAAAATACTTTGATATATTATAAATAAATTATAATATTATATTATGATTTTCATTAATATTTAGTATTAAATAAATATTAATGATAAAAAAATTTTGTAGTATTTAATTCCTATAAATATGATATTAATGATTAAAAAATTATGATAACTGATAATAATTATGTGAAAATTATTACGAGCTTATGAAAAATATTTTGACTGATAATATAATTATCTAAGATGATTGTTAAAGTGTTAGGCAGAGTTTAATTGAACTTAAACTCGATATTTATCCGACTAAGCCGTCGGTATGTCAGAATTGTACCGAACTTAACTTAAACTGTAAATGTTTGACTTGAGGATAGGTCGTATGTGTGTTATAGACGGATATGATTATGTGATAATGTGTTTAGGTTATTTTACATACTGTGATGATATTATTCTAATTTGTATAGCACTATTATTTATATATTAGGTTCAGACAAAGCTTAATAAATTGCATAGCGATAATCAACGGTTCAGACAAGTTTTTCTTAACTCGACCTCGAGTTGTATTATTTAATTATACTTGTGGTTAATCATTACTGATTGTCATGTCTAAGAATTTTTAAATCGCACTATATGCATACTGTATGTATTCATCAGGTATGAAAGGCTGATCACCTTCATTACCATTCAGTCCAGAAATATATATGTTCATGTTTCATGTTCGTTCAGCTATAAAATTTTGTTCATGCTAGTTCACAATTATATTGTTGAATGTTAGTCAGCTATTATTCAAATTCTTTCAATCATGATATATCCTTAAATTATTGAACTTAAACTTGCTGAGAAAACTTATTGCTCACACTTGCTATATCATGATTAACATTGCAGATTAAGGCAAATACGTTCGGATACAGGAAAGGATAAAGCCAAGTTCAGCTTGGGATTTTATGTGTAGCTTAATTGTAACAGTTATGTATGATAATAATATTATATGTTAGATAGTTTATGAATTATGTTACGCCCCCAAAATAGGTCCATTCCATCCAACCTATTCTGAGTCGCCAAATACATGGTACAGAAAATAACTACAACTTTATTACAATAATTGTCGTGCAAAATATAACAACACACATGCTGTGGGTTTGGATACAAATATATACCAACTGTGACTCATGTCCCAACCTTGGATATCACCTCACAATGACACCTTACATAAAGGTATAGTCAAAAACTGTTTTAGAAATTAAAATCTTTGGGAAGTGCTCAAGGAAACCTTCGTACATGGGAGGCCATGTGTCTAGGTTATGATAGATATCATATGGGCACAGAATTATCCTTGGTTGACCCAATAGACCCCAAAGAAAAACGAGAAGATTACTATCATATTCTTCCTAATGGTGAGTCTTCTCATGACTTATCATTATCTCCACTGTCTCTAATCGTGAATTATACTTCAAACAAACACCAAGATTATATAGGTAGTGCTCGTAGATATACTCAGCAAGTGGATGAGCACAACCCTGTCTTATGATGATACGAGGTTGTATGTCATTAGACATCTTGTATGATAGTGACAAAACACCCTTCCAACGTTGGGTTCGCCTCACCCTAGATGATTCACCAAATATAACTACTAAATGATGATCATCGTTCTATTCCCCTGTTACCCCCGCTCGACCCAGCTACACTCTTATTACCTGAAAGGAATTGTGAAACAAAAGGGTGAACACAACTAGCCCAGTAAAGAATATTATGACTAAAGATAAATAAATTATCAATAGTCTTCATCAGTAATAAATCAGAGATTTAGAACATATGGTAGATGATAAAACTTTTCAACCATAGTTGCAGCGGAACGAGCAATCCATTAGAAGAGTTAAATAGACCATAAAGTCTATTATCTTCTCCATGTTAAAAATTCACCAACAATGTTTTATCCCTGTAACATTAATCAACAGTTCCTTTCCACAATTATATGAATAACTCATAATCATAATTGTAATTCTAAATTCCTCTTCGCATTCAGGACGAAGATAATTTTCATCACATGTCTTTACCTGAAACATCAAAGATCATGGGTATACCAAATCACAGTTCCTGTTTATAATCATACTAACAATTTCATCTTTGCACTACGGCCAAAGATATTCATCAACAGTTCATCTTTGCACTACAGGCCAAAGATATTCAATAACAGGTCATCTCTGCACTACGGGCCAAATATATTCATCAACAATTCATCTTTGCACTACAGGCCAAAGATATTCCTCAACAGTTCATATTTGCACTACAGGCCAAATCTATTCATATCTCAAATATATAATCATTTCAGAATTTATATAAACAATAATTATAACCATGTTAATCAATTCATCTTTACACTTAAGCTAAAGATATTCAATTATAAATTCAATGGTCATGATCATACCAGTTAACAATTCATCTTTGCACTACAGGCTAAAGATATTCCTCAATCACGATCATACCAATAATTTACCCATCTTTACACTCAAGTGAAAGAGAAATTCAACATTAGGGTTATAAAAATATTATATATGATAATAAAAATAATATGATCAACAACTGCATTTATTTTCAAGAGCAACAATCATAAATCAACGATAATTTGGTCAGAAAAAGAAACTAATTTTTCTGTGAATAGTAACTCGTGAATAGTAACTCGTGAATAGTAACTCGTGAATAGTAACTCCGACATGAAAAAGGTAGAAATTCCACAATAAAATCCATATCAATATTTCGGCATAATGATATTGAAAGAATAATATTTCTTAACCTTATAAATAATTTATTTAAATTGTTTACACTTTACTAATTAATGCATTTAATCATCATAAAATGTTAACTCTTAAGATTTCATCACCAATAACCAAAACCCTCATCAAAAATCTGCATATAACTCATATATGATTCTCAAGCCATAAAATCATATTTTCTAATTTTCTTACTTCACATAACATATTTAATTCATTTACTCATAACTAGAATATTTTCATGAAAAATACCAAATCACTCCCAAAAATATTTCTTTTCTGAGATTTTGCAGAATATAGTCCTATATTGAACATATATTTTTCCCAAAATTTTTAAAATTCATTTACTATTTTTCATATGGCCAAAACCGCCGAATATTTAGACATTTATCATAAATTGTACTTTTATCTAAAAATTTCGAAATTCACAGAGTACACTGATATTATATAGATGTACTCCCAATAAAAATTTCATCAATTTTGGAGTTAAACACAAGGAGTTATAAGCGATTACTTTTAAAATAGTCTTTTCCCGTAAAATTCATAACTCTTAATATATACATCCAAAAATCGCCATTTTTGGACACAATCAAGAAAACTCATCAAATTATCATTTCAAATTTTTCCAGAATTTTTGAAGGTCAGAAAAATTACGAAACTGAAAAATATAACAACCCTTAAAATCCCTTACTATCCCTTACCTCAAAAGTGCAGTATTTCTGACTGGAATGCAAAGCCGAAGGAAACTTACACTGAATAGTAACTCTTAAAGTATCTAAATACTCACAAAATATGTTTCATAATATAGAGAGAGAAAGAGAGAAAGCTTATGTTTCTGGTGTGATTTTCAATTCTAACTTAGCCCTCTATTTATAGGAAAATGTTAGCACGCCGAAGCACACTTAACCTGCAACCTGATGGCTTTACCTGCTACTATTCTCACCCACCATATTTGAATAAAAATCTCAGCACATTTCTTCACCAACCAAGAGTGGGGCCCACTAATTCTAGAATTTTCTACCAAAATGATTAACTCCGAAAATTCAACAATTTCTGAACCAGTCATCTCGTAAAATTCATAACAAATCATACGTTCATTTTTAACGGTTTAAAATTTGTGGACATATACTCAACTTATATATGTATAATATATCCAAAAATCACAACGATCCAACGGTCGGATTAAAAATTATAACCCTCGCAAAATATCTCAAAAACCCTAATTTGATTTTCAATACCTCCGTTCCGACAAAAATACAGATAAAACACCTCAACATTAACTCCTTCATTTTTAACCACAAAAATATACCCCTCATTTATATTCACATAAAATAAATATTTCCTTATCATATGAATCAATAATTAATTATTCACAATTAATATTACAGAATCACATTTATGACAACCAGGCCGTTCCCAGGAAAGAGGGGGCTTTTCAATAAGAATTTCTCCTTACTAGCGCGCAATTAGGTGACCAAACCTCTCCTTAGACAGAACTTTCTAGACATTGCCAATAATGCTATCTAATAATATTATTCAAATAATATGAATTATTGATTTGATAATGAAAAATACTGTGCAGTGACAATTATTAAAACAACAGTAATGTAAAATATCAACGCAGTAATTATTGAATCAAAATAGAATATTGAACAGTAATTACTGTAACAATTATTGAGTAGTGCCTTCTTACGTAAGAATCAATAATTTCAAAAATACTGTGCAATACCGTGTGCTACAGTGCAATAACGCGTATTACTGTATTTTAACCACTGGGTATTTCAACAGTGTTAACGGTAACAACTACGCCGTTAATTATAAAAACTCAATTTTTGTCGTTATCTTCATCCGACCGTTTTTCGTTATGGGGCCTACAAATAGCTGTGCCGTCGTACGAATATTCCCCGACAGAAAGAATATTCCACGATCAACGGATATTCCCGGACAACAATGATTATTTTATAACCACTTGTTTATTTTAAAAAAATTTCACATTTCACCCATCAATTTAACCATTTATTGAATTGTAATTATAAAAAAAATTGAATACTTTTATTTCATAAAATTCGGGATCTTACAAATTATGTATAAGTTAAGGTTACTCGACCTTGGAGAATAGTGTTGTATAAACAATTTATATTTATATCTTCCGCAAATAGTAATAGTGATAGAATGATTGTACCGGATTCGAGGTGATTTGGGACCCGAATTTGGGGCTTTCACAGAACACATCATAATGGATTTTGTGGTGGGTCTTCCAACTACTCAGAGAGAATGCGATGTGATTTGGGTGATAGTGGACAGACTGACAAAATCAGCACACTTTTTGCCAATAAAGATTAGATTCAATCGTGATCAGTTGGCAATATTGTATGTTAAAGAGATCTTTTCGAGACATGGAGTGCTAGTGTCAATTGTGTCAGATAGATATTCGCGATTCACGTCAAACTTCTGGAAGAGACTGCAAGAATGCATGGGAACACAATTGAGAATGAGTACGACATATCATCCACAAACAGATGGTCAAAGCGAACGAACAATCCAGACATTAGAAGATATGCTTAAGGCATGCATCATGGACTTAAAAGGAAGCTGGGATGAGCATTTACCATTGGCAAAATTTGCCTACAACAACAGTTACCATGCAAGCATCGGCATGTCGCCTTACGAAGCATTATACGGCAGGAAGTGTAGAACTCCATTGTGCTGGGATGAAGTCGGTGAACGCCAACTGTTAGGACCGGAACTGGTACAGCAAATCGCTGATATTGTTAAACTCATCAGGACAAGATTGGTAGCTGCTCAAGACAGACAAAAGAAATATGCTGATCAACTCAGACAAGATCATGAGTTCGACGTAGGAAATTATGTGTTCTTAAAAGTTTCTCCTTGGAAGGGAAAAATTCATTTTGGTAAAAAGGGAAAGCTAAGCCCGAGGTTTATTGGACCCTTCGAAGTGCTACAAAGAGTAGGAGAAGTGGCTTACGAGGTAGCTCTACCTTCTGAGTTAGAAAATGTTCATAATATTTTTCATGTTTCGGTGTTACGACCGTATAAACCCGATTACAAGTATGTGATCGAGTACGAACCATTGCAGTTTGATAAGCACTTGTCTTATGAGAAAAATCATATCTAGATAGTTGACAGGAAATAACAAGTGCTCAGGAATAAAGTAATACCTTCTGTGAAGGTGAAATGGAGGAACCACAACGCTGAAGAAGCTACGTGAGAACTCGAAGATAAAATGATGAAAGATTATCCTGAGTTATTTATTTAATCTGTGTCTTCAATTCTGGGGACAGAATCTTTGTAAGTAGGGAATAATGTGACAAATGATTTGTTTGAGTTGTGATTCTGGGGACAGAATCCTTGTAAGGAGGGAAGGATGTAACAATCCAGAATTTTATTTTAAATTGTAATTCAAAATATTTATTGAGTTATATAAATTTATTAATTGATGTGTTTATTGTTGAATAAATATTTGTTTAATTTAATTTGATTTGATTTGGTTAATTATTTGTTAAATAAATAATTAATGAGTTAAGAAAATTAATTATTATGAAATAATATTCTAATTTAATTAATAAATTAAATAGAGAGTTGATAGGGAGTAAATGAATTATTATAATATTTTTAATTTAATTTGGTAATAAAAGTGTGACAAATAAACATGCTATAAATGGGTTATTAAAAAAAATTAAAGGAGTTTAATTTAGTTTTGCCAAACAAGGCTTAAGGATATTAAGTCTTTAATTTTAAATAGGTTTTGCCAAACAAAGCCATATGGCTTTTGAATTTTGAATTTTTAATAATATAAATAATATATATTAATTTTGGTAACTGCTGATTTAATAGGGTCATTAGTATAACGTCGGTTTTAGACGTTTGAAAATGCGTGCGTTAGTTTTGTTTTATTTCATGTAAAATAGTAAGTCTGGTTTGGTTTTGAGTCTGGTAAGAAAAGAGAAAAAAAGTACAGAGTGAGTTGAGAGGAGAAAATGTCTGTGAAGTTGCAATTATCTGTGGTGAGCAAGGATTTCTTAAGCAATTGAAGGTATTTTTCTATTACCTTAATATATGCACGTATATATGTTTTACGTCATAATTCCTAAAGTCTCTGTGTTCTTGACTGTTCTTCACAAAATTGTCTATAATCCAAGTTTCTTTATGATTGGTAATAAATTATGTGTATATTGTGATTGCGATATTATAACTAGCATATATATATGATTGTAGTTGATTTGTATGAAAAGATAGAGAATGGTTTTATAGTAAACCTATGTATGAACATGATTTGTAGGAGTACAAAAAATTAATATTTGATTGTAAGCTAATTGTGAAATTGAACCTTGGATATGTTAATTTATTAAGAAATAAAGAGAATGTAGTTCAAATGAGTTTATTTGATGTATAATTATGGTTACAGTGTTAATCTTGTCAAACAATGTCAAAAATATAGTTTTGGTTGAAAACATGGCATTCAAGGATTTAATTTTACTGAAATTGTGGTTTAGTTGTTTTGAAATCAGTATATATATGATGGGTAACAATTATGTGTAATTTACGTAAGTTATACGTGTTAATTTAGGTGCTAGAAGTTATTAAACAGTCAAAATTAGCTTTGTTTTTGTTTTTCGTGCTCGGTTCTGTAATTCGGTGCCTCAGCGCCAAAATCAGCACCGTATCTCCAAACCTCACGCCGTAGCGCCACTGCCTGGCTTAGGCATCGCGTCACAGCTCCAACACCGCGCCGCAGCGCCGGTTAGCAGAATGGCTAGAAATGATTTTTCTTTTACACAGAGTCTGTAATTGTTGGTATAATGCAATACTACGACTACTAAAAATGTAATTTTATTATTGGGATATTATAGTGCTAAGAATGAGCATATTGTTAATACTTATTGAGTTTTATTATTATTTTATTTATGTAACTTGATTGTGTGATTAAAAATCAAGCCATACATAAAATAGAAATTTATTTGTATACAGAGTATTTGTAGTGACTAATTGTGTCCTAATGACATGTGATTAGGATATTGTGAATCAAACTGTTACGGTTTAGCTTACACGCAAGGCAAGTTTTCTAACTCTAAACGTTCGTTGAGCAAGTTTCTTAACTCTAATTATGTTGTGCAAGCTCTTAAGCCTTACTTCTTGATATTGAGCAAGTTTTTCTAATCTTAAAACTGTTATTTAGCAGGCAAGTTCTAAATTTTGATACACTAACGTTGAACAAATTTTATCGTTCAACTTACTATTTATTATGCATGTTCAATACTCAATTCTAAATAAGATTTTAACCTTAGCTTAATATTGTTCAAGTAAGGTATGTTATGTTATTCAATACTTATGCTATTAGATTATTCCTAAAGCATGACCTTAATATACAATGTCGATTCATTTATGATTTATTCCATAAGCATAATGTTATTACATTTTTATTCAACTAATCCTTAGTTGATGTCCGTTGAATTCCAAATTACCTTGAAACGTATCCAAACCAAAGTTACTTTGGGGCGGACTTGTATTCTAAATACTGAGATGAACAACCCTGTTATAGGGGATAATTTACGTATAGCGTTGAAATGTTTGTGCATAATACATTGTACGAAAGGCTGATCCTCCTAAGTACGAGGAGTTCCTATAGTCTTATGACTATTAAAGTTTATGCTGAAAGATTTATTATAACTATGGACATAGTTCGTGGTCTTATGACCCTCAGATATATATTTCAGATTTTGATTATCATTGATAGAGTATATTATTCAGTTCTATTGAGCCTATTATTTGGCAGTTGTTATAAAGTTTTATTCACTGTCATTTCAAGTGAGCATTATTTGCTCACTCTTGCTTATATAACTATTACAGCTAAAGTTGAGAAGGTCGATGTACCTAGCACCAGTAAAGGGAAAGGAAAGATGAACAAGTATTGAAGACTTGTAAACATGTTGACTTTTAATATTGCCAGACTTGGTTTTTAGTTATTATGATGAAGTTATTTAATTTTTCGCACTTGATATTTGTATTTAAAGGTTAGATGACCTGGGAGATTTTATTGAAAATTATTGATGTGATCCTTTAATGGGAAGGTTTATTGTTTAATTTTATTATATTTGGGTAGTTAGAAATGAATGTTTTTATCAAGTGAACACCAAATCTTGTGGGAATGAAGTACCCGGATTTGGGGGTGTCACAAGACTGGTAGCTGCTCAAGATAGACAGAAGAAGTACGCTGATCAACACAGACAATATCGCAAATTCGATGTAAGAAATTTCGTTTTCCTGAAAGTTTCTCCTTGGAAAGGGAAAATTCGTTTTGGTAAGAAAGGAAAGCTAAGCCCAAGGTTTATTGGACCTTTCGAGATACTGCGAAGAGTGGGAGAAGTGGCTTACGAGGTAGCTTTACCTCCAGAATTAGAACATGTTCACAACATTTTTCATATGTCGGTGTTGAGACCGTATAAACCCGATTACACACATGTGATTGAATATGAACCGTTGCAGTTTAATAAAGATTTGTCTAATGAAGAGGTTCCTATCCAGATAGTCTATAGGATAGAACAAGTGCTCAGGAATAAGGTGATACCTTCTGTGAAGGTGATATGGAGAAACCACAATGTCGAAGAGGCTATGTGGTAACTCGAAGATGAAATGATGAAGAACTACCCTGAATTTTTCATGGAAGACTCTTGAGCATTATACTGAAGAAAAAACTGAAGAGCAAGATAAGGGATGATGAGGGAGAACCCCTAAATGTTCAAAAAGTGATGTCTCCAAAGCTGTTTGAAAACTGGAAGAAAAATCCCATGGAGAATAGAAGACTAAAGACATCTGGCAGTAGCAGCAAGGTCACTGTAATGAAGAGGAAGGCAATAGTAATGGAAAGCGAGTCATCTCAATCTGATGACTATGCACCCCTTGTGGCCATTCCAGCAAAGACAACCAAGAAGAAAGCTAAAGTCGTGAAGAAGTCTACAGAGGTTCCACCAAGCAGTCTCTCCACTGACAAAAAGAGATATGAATCAGGAAAGGAAAAAGCATCAACTGTTGCACCCCCAAGGAGGAGAAAGAGTAACAGGATACTTCAAAGAACAAACCAGAAGAAAGAAGGAGGCTCTGCATCAAAAGTGATTGATCTCAGTGATAGTGATGAAGATGATAAGCTTGGATCTACAAGAGAAGACATGAAGGGCAAAAAAAAGATGATTTCTAACAGCTCCAGCAGTGAAAGCAAAAGGACTACAACTTCCAATGAACCCAGGTCAGAAGAAGATGTTGAAAGTGAAACAAAAGAATTCTTGAAGTCTGAAGAGCAAGGAATGACTGCTGAGTCAGAAAGTTATGAGAAGGATACTACAGAAGAAACAAGTGATAAAAATCAGTTAGAAAGATCCACTGATGAATCAGTTGAAATGACCCTGCATGAATCAAGATCAAAGTCAGAAAATGAAGAGATGGAGACAGACTCCAGTACTGCAGATCAGGAATCAACAGACTATCATGTTCCCTCTCCGGCAAGAGTTCGCAGAAGATTAGTGGTGGAAGTCTTTGATCAACCACAAGATGTGCTACCAGGGAGATGGATAAATCATGGAAATGAACGACTCAAAGTAGTAACGATGTCTACAGAAGATCTGTTTAACAATTGGAAAGACATGGATTTAGATCGTTCTACAATATTGTACAATCCTGACAATCCTCTGATAAAAGGGTTGTACCCATAGATGCCCTGGCTAAAGGCATATACTGCTAAAGATGAGAGTTACATCAGCTGGTGTTATTCATATTTTCCCAATTTGGAGCTGGTCTCTCAGAACTTTCCAAGGGTCTAGACATTTCACACCAAACTGATCAAGAACGTCTCTCACTTCAAGGTTTATCGTCATGCTAAAGATATTTACATTCCGTACTATCTCCTAGAAAACTTGGATAGTGGAAAGGCCACATCGAAGCCCACAATCGTAGAGGTCTTATACTCTGCTATTGCAAATAATCAAGCTCATCCTGATATCCACTCATCAAACCCCACTCTCAGTACTCCAAGTCTCAATCCAAGTATACCATCTGATATCCCTTCTTCATCCAACAATGATATCTTTGACATTCTCACTGCCTTTGAAAACATCTTCAAAAGTGAGAAACTCAAACAAACTGCCCAAATCCCTCAAGACTCTAAGTTACTGAAAAACTCTAAAGAATTGGCTGAAAAATTATCCTATATTACTGAGGAAGCAAAGATCCTGTTAGAAGGAAAGGACACTGAGTTCCACAAGAAACTTCAAGCAACCATTTCTAATATATCTAATAAGCTTCATCAGCGAGATCAGATTTATTTAGAATCCATTGAGTAACAGAGGAAAGAAGCCCTGCTACTCCACAAGAAAAATGAAGAATCTATTGTATCTCTCTACGAGAAAATAGATATTCTAAATCAGTCTCTCTATACAACTAGAGCTCAGCCTGCAGGAGCTAAAGATTGAAGTTGGAAATTCATCCTACCTACTTGAGCAGCTTATGTACAATGTCCAGCATCTCTCTCAAATGATTGATGATAAAAAGGGGGAGAAAAAGAGAAGGCACTCAAAGGGACATACGAAGAATCGAATGAAGACAAAGAAGAAGATCCAGAAAGAGAAGAAGGAAAAGCTAAAAGAAAAGCAAGATGAAGAAATGAAGCCATCATCTCAGGGGGAGAAGGAACTAGGAAAACAAACATATAAATAGCAACAACTGAAAGAAGATCTAGAAGACACACACATAAAAAAAAGGTACATCTCCAATTGTAATAGTTAGCTTTGGATCCAATATTTAGATTTGATCTGCCATCTGTAATCAAATGTTTTTTAATATCATTCATATTATCTGTTCTAGCAATACAGTAGCTTACTGTATCTTAAGATTCATTCATCTCATACATATGCATTCAGTATTTTTATCATCATCAAATAGGGGGAGATTGATAGGAATATGCACGTGAATGTTATTCCTTTATTCATATAAATTGATGATGAAGATGATGAAGTAAATGAATGAATATGCAGATATATCTGCATTGATAAAATCTGTAAAGTCCTTAACAGATGATAGATAATATGGACAAGGACTTAGAATTATATGGTCAAAATTGTATGGTTGATCCATGCTTAATGTTTATCATTCTGTAAATGAATGTATAGAAGAAAAATCAAAGCTATTAGGTTGATCTATTTTGAACTGTAGTAGATATGTATGTCTAATCGTAGAGCCCTGCACAAGTCATGCTAGCCTGACAAGAAAGTAAAGCAGAATCATAGTCTACACTCGGAATCGGAAAAGATGTCTGCTGAGAGCCTGTTATGCTAGAATCGTAGACTTAACTCTGAATAGTGAAGTCTACATATCACCCATCAGGATCACAGTTTGCAAAACCAGAGTCAAAGTCACAAACAACGAGATTGTAACAATCCAAGATTTTATTTGTAATTTAAAATATTTATTAAATTGTTTGAATGTTTTAATAAATATTTTATTAATATAGTTGTTGCTTGTATGTATTTGTGAATTAAATTTATTAGATAATACTCTAATTTAATTTAATAGTTAGAGAGTTGTTAAAGATTACATGAGTGAGTATTATTATTGTTTTAATTTAATAATAAAAGTGATATGTTAATTTATTAAATAAAATTATAATGAGACTATAATTAAGTGATATTTGGATTAAGTGGGAAATTTATTTAGTGTGTTGTACTTAGTTTATGTAACTAAGATTTGTTATGGAAATCCAAATAAATAATATGTGATTATAAATTATAATCTAAATTGTTTTTTAAAATAAATTGAAGTAGTTTTAAATGGGTGTATCCAAACAAGGCTTAAAATATTAAGTCTTTATTTTAAAGAGTTTTTGCCAAACAAAGCCTTATGGCTTTTAAATTTTAAATTTTGAATTATAATAAATAAAATAAATCAAAATAATAAATAATATATATTATAACTGATGAGCATTAAGTTGTAACCATTTTTTCTTAATATGTGTATTATGGCCCTATCAGTTTTATTTTTATTTTACGCATACTGTTAGTTGGTCTATACGGATACTAAGAGAAGAAAGAAGGAAATTACAGATAAACTTGAGAGAGAATAGAGAGAGTTTGAGAGGAAGATTTCTGTGATGTCAAAGAAATTCTTAGTGTTTAGCAAGGATTATTCAAAATAAGAAAAGGTATTTTTCATAACCTTAATATATATATATATATATGTTTTACGGCATAAACTTCCAAGCTCTATGAATTCAATTTTCTTGAATTGTTGTTATACAACTGATTCTTTGTGATTGTATGTAATTGTGATGTTATAACTGGTATTTAGACAAGAATTAGTATGCTAATTACGTTTAAAAAGGAAGAAAACTATTTACAATGCATATTTATACATATGACTTGTGAAAGTACCAAATTTGGTGATTAATTTGTAAACTAATCTATAAATTGAGCCTTGAATATGTTAGTTCATTAGGAAATGAAGAAAACGAAGTTTGAATGAGTTAATTTGGACAAGAATTGTGATCACAGTGATGATTTTTGTAAAGGATGTCAAAAATGGTGTTTTTGTATAAAACATGGAATTTAAAGGATTTAAATTAGTTGTAGTTATTTTTTAATTGTTCTAAGTTGGTGTATATGTGAGGAATCATGTTTGTATGAGTCCTATGTCAATTGTGTATGCTTAATTTACTGTTTTGTGGATAAAATTCGTGATAGTTGGCTTAGAACAAAGTCGAAACTCGGGTTCTGCAAAACTGGTACTAGTGCCGAACGCGGCCGTGCTGCCTCTAGGCGCTGGCGCGCTGGACTTTAAGGTAATTATGGCACGACCACGCCAATAGTCAATCATACCCAGTGAAGTCTGCTACTTCTGCAGACTTTGGACACCCATTATAACTTGGTCTAATGTTATGTTAATGTGAGAAACATGTAATGAAAAGGTTAAAACAGAATCGTATCATGTGGTTAGTAATTCTAAAGTGTAAAATTAGTAAGTTGTGAAAATGATATGTTATGATTTAAGAAACTTAATGAATAATGAATAAGTGTTGTGAAATTAACACTTGTGATT
Organism: Panax notoginseng; assembly: GCA_016801055.1. Lineage (NCBI taxonomy): Eukaryota > Viridiplantae > Streptophyta > Magnoliopsida > Apiales > Araliaceae > Panax > Panax notoginseng. The sequence goes on from CM029017.1 coordinate 106,420,084, forward strand.
CTGAAATGTGTATGGTAAAATAGGACTTGTACTAAAATAACAAGTTTAACTAGAAGTGAGTGTTATTTTAGAAAGTGGATGTTAGTATATCTAATAGATATTGTGATTCTAATACTATGTGTATGTGAACGTGAGTTATAAATTTATAGCTTACGTACGAGGTAAGTTCCTTACCCTAAACTTTTATTGAGCAAGTTCTTTGTTCCTAAATTTTATTTGAGCAAGCTCTAATCCTAACTTCATTTGAGCAAGTTTTGAATTCTAATCATTGTTGAATTATTCTAACTTGTTTCTAGTTAAGCAAGTTTCTTTAGTTCATTCTTTTATAGTGAATGCTTCTTGAACTCTAATTCCTAGTATTGAACTGTTTCAATTACTTTGCACAAGTTATTATCATGTTGAGCAAGCTTTGTTTCCATCTTGTTATCAATTAATGTATGTTCGGTAATTCAGTTTCTAATTTGATAATATCATAGCCTTAGCTTATTATTGTTCAAGCGAGGTTTATTGTTTCATTCAATGCTTATGTTTTCTTTAGTTATTTCTAAGCATATGCTTAATATATTGTTGGTTCACCTATGATTATTAATCATTTTACATTGAATTATTATTGATCACTCATAGTACTGTTAAGTCTTGTTGATTCAACTAATCCTTTAGTTGAAAATCGCGAAACTCTAAATTACCCTTGAAGTTTATCCAAATCAAACTTTCTTTGGTGCGGACTTGTACTCTAAAACTGAGAAGAACAACCCTATTATAGGGGTACACGATGCGTTTAGATGTTTGTGCACAATACATGGTACGAAGGGCTGATCCCCTTAAGTACGTGAAGTCCCTACAATATAACTATTTAGGTCAAAGTTGAAAGATTACTTGTAACCATGGACATAGTTCGTGGTCTTATGACCCTTAGATATATTTCATATTTTGATTCCAATTTTTGGTTATCATTGATAGAGTACTATTCAGTTTTGATGAGCCTATTCATTGGCAATTATTATTCTCTTGTTGTTCATTGCTATATCTAGTGAGCATTTGTTTTGCTCACTTTTGCATAAATATAATTATTGCAGCTAAGGTTGAGAAGGTCGATGAACTACAAACAAAGAAAAAAGAAAAATGTACAAGTGATGAGGACTTGTAATTTATTGGCATTTATGTTAATAAACTTTATTTAAATGATGTGATGTAACTATTTTTATTTTCGCACTTGATTTATGTTAAAGGTTAGATAACCTGGGAAACTTTTTGATTTGATGATGTAACCCATTTAATGGGAGGATTTATGGTTTAAATTCTATTATATTTGGGTAGTTAGTATGAATGTATGAAAAGTGAACACCAAGTCTTGTGGGAATGAAGTACCCAGATTTGGGTGTGTCACAGGTTGGTATCAAAGCTTTAGGTTATGAACCTTGATCTAAATTCTGTTTGGGTCGTCTGTAGTTGGTGCAAGCTTTGTAGGAACGTAGGGCCCATTCTGAACAGTTTCAAATAGATCTTCATCTATTGAATCCATGTATGCTTGCATACGAACTTTTTAGTTGGCGAATTTGTCTTGGTTGCACATAGGTGGCTTGCTGCCTCCTCCAGTCTTTGATTCGCTTATCAGATGTGCCATTGGATCTACTTAAGCTTTGTAGGCTTTTTGATAGAACCTTCTCTGATACCAATTGTTAGTTCTCGGAGGCACAATAGTTATCTAGAAGGGAGGTTCAATATATATTTTAAATTCTTTTTGAAATACTTTGTTAGTTTTGATAATGATTCAAACACAACGGAATTAAGATTTGTTTGTTCTCCCTTTAAGATATAGTGAGTTAATGAGAGTGAGGCAGTTATAGCAGTTATAGAAAGAATGTAAGAGACACAACAATTTTAAGTGGTTCAGAGCACTTAAAGTTCCTAGTCCACTCTTCTACTCCTCGAGTAGGAAATCCACTATGGATATCTTTTACACTTTCTGAATCTCACAGATTCCTTCAAGACCAGCAGTCTTGGCACTTCTCAGTTCACTTTTGAACTCTTCAACTCCAGCAGACTTGGTTCTTCACAGTTCACTTAGAACTCTTCAAGTCCTTCTGAGTTGGAACTTCTTACTTCACTTGATAGTAGTTGATGAGTTCTTGAATGGTGCTACTCAGTTACCGTTAAGCTCTTGTTCGAAAGAACTGAGTAGCTGATCAAGCTTTTTTTTTTTTCAGATCGTAGAGTTGAGCGTTTAGTGTTCTTCAGCATTTTTGTTCAATGTTTGCTTAGTTCTATCATCTGCTGATGTTTTACATATATTAGGTCTTTGAAATGTATTCGTTGAAGACATCCGTTGAAGCATTAAATGCATTTGACATTTCTGAGCTTTGATGGAGACTTTTTTGCACATCTTCTGATTAGCAGTCTGGCCCACTAACACAGCAAACTGTTATCTCACCTAACACCTGAAAAGGTGTTTTCTGCTAACCCATAGTACTTTTCTTAGCTTCTTCAATACGTTTCTTTGTTGTATACTAAGGATGACTGTTTGTGACATTGGGACTGCCGAGGGCTTCAACGTTGTTAGGATTTATTCTTAAACAAATGGGCAAGGCTCGATGCTTATGACACATGCAGATGATGCTCTACGATTCTGATCGTGGCGTCTTGCCACCTTGGTGCTTGATCTGATACTGACAAATGAGAACACTACAATTTCTCTTAAGGACTGGCACACTATGATTTTCACTTGCTTGTTTTGCAGACTCTACTTTTCTGAGAGCATACTACGATCTCTGAGTTGGCTCGGCAAACGTTTGGACCACTCTACGATCTCAGGAGAGCCCCTTCAAAGCATACACACTATGATTCTTGATGCTCTATGATTCTGCCTTGGCTTTTGCAATCTCTTGATCAGCTCGATAGAGTACGATTTTGTTGAAGCCTATCAATTTCATCTCAAGACATAGATCAACCTAGCATCTTTGATCTCTTCATCTATATATTTATTTACAAAATGATAAACATTAAAAGCTTTAGATCAACCAAACAAATTTGATCTACCACTAAGTCATTGTACATATATTCCTTGAAGGACTTTACATATAATCATGAATGTTTACTTTCAACATCAAATTTAAATATGCAGTCTCCCAACAATCTCCCCCTATTTGATGTTGACATAACTAAGGAGATTTATGCCATAATTATCTATTTCTAGATGCAGTTGCTAGAAAGTAAATATGACTTAGTGTTTCAGTGATCGACTGAAATCTCTAGAGAATAAGCATGAATTTATTGATGTTTGTAAAGATATATATTACAATTAAACTTAGTTACATCAATAAGAATTGAGTTTCAACTTATCTCTATTTCTTTTGCCTTTTGTTTCTCGGAGGATTTGCATACTTGTGACGTCCCCAAAATAGGTATGCATCACTCATCTTGGGTCGCCAAATACATGATACTGAATAAAACTACAAACTTAGTTATACAACATGAGCTGAGAGTTTTTACACGAATATTATCTTCTAGACAATATCCAAACTCAAATTCAATCCTCATTATATTTATTATCACACTAAATAGTGAGGATTACTAAAACAACCATCTTGGACCACCACTCCGTTCCCCGACTAGTACCTGCTATGTTCTCATTTCCTGAACAGAATAATGAAAGCAAAAGGGTGAGCTCCACAAGCCCAGTAAGAAATATTATGACTAAGATAATACAAAATAAGTTATCGTTAGCCTTCAACAATGCTAAACTGATAGAATATAATAGACAACAAGTTTAACTGCAGCGGAACAAGCAATCCATTAGAAGAGTCAAGTAGAGCATGATATCTACTATCTTCTATGATTTAAAAAGGTTTTCATCAACTTTATCGCTGAGACTTAGCTTAATAAATAATCCACATCATCCCTGCACTATGGTTAAGGATATTCATTAGTATCACGACCACAAATTATCTATGCACTACGGGCCAATGATATTCGTGTATTCATCAATGGTCATGATTATACCGAATAATCCCTGGTCATAATCATACCAAGTCCATTTATGCACTACAGGCCATAGATGACTTTCAACATATTATAAACATGAGGATGATGACAATGATATAAAATTTCAATAAAACAAGTTCAAGGATAAATTTTTAAAGATTTATAATTTAATTTATCCAGAAATCAATAACGTCCAAATTGTCAACATGATACTGCTTTGTGGAGTAAAATTCAAGAATAATATTCATGTATATTTTGGACAGAAAAGAAATTAATTTTTTGGGTAAATAGTAATCGGATGAATAGTACCCCATAAATAGTACTTCGTGAATAGTAACCCGACATGAAAAGTACCCCAAATACCCGAGTGGATAATATTTGAGTGAATAGTAACCGGGTGAATAGTAACCCATAAATAGTAACTCGTGAATAGTACCCCGGCATGAAAAATGCCCCGAATACCCGAGTGAATAATATTTTAGTGAATAGTAACCGGGTGAATAGTAACCTGTGAATAGTATCTCGGTAAAAATATTGATATTTAATAAGAAAGTTCATATCAATATTCCAATGAAATGATACTGGATGAAGCGCAAAACTCCAGAATATTCCACTAATTTCAAGGATTATAGAAGCAATACTTACCATAGTAAGTTTAGATTTAAGAATATGAAAAGAAATAACATACGAAACTGCAAATGGATTTTCACCCGTTATACGGTACGTTATCCGCGTAGACAGGTTATTCCGACATATTAAAGGATGAATACGAAAAGTAGTATTCCTTATGAATACGAAAGAAATAATACCCCTTACCTTAGTAGAATGCTGGATACTACAATAGTAAAGTAGCAAAATACTCTTCTTCTTGCTCTCTATAGTTTCTCTCTCTATAGTGTCTCTTGTGAATCTCAGTGAATTGGTGAGAATGAAAGAAGAATTAAGCTTCTATTTATAGGAGAATGGACTAAATAGTAACTTATTCACGAACGGTCCAGATTGATTTACTATTAGAACGGACGGTTCATATTGATTACTATTAAAACCACAACCGACGGTCCAGATTGATTTTCTTTTAAAACCACCACCGACGGTCCAGATTGATTACTTTTAAAACCACCACCGATGGTCCAGATTGATTACTATTAAACCACCACTGACGGTCCAGATTGATTTACGATTAAGCCACCACCGACAGTCCAGATTGATTTACTATTAAAACCACCATCAATGGTCCAGATTGATTTACTATTAAAATCACCACCAATGGTCCAAATTGATTTACTATTAAAACCTCCACCAATGGTCCAGATTGATTTAACTTATTACACTTTGGTACCCCTAAAGTTTTTTAAGTTTGTATTATTCCCCTCTAACTTTTGTAATTCACTTATCTTCAATAAACACATTCTTAATACTTCAACAATTATTCATCACTAATATTATAACTCACAATATTTAACAACCGGATCATTTTCAAGAAAGAGGGGGCTTTTCAATAAGGATTTCTCCCAATTGGCGCGCAATTAGGTGACCAAACCTCTCCTTGACAGAACTTTCTAGACATTGTCAATATTACAAATAATAATATGAATAACTTTGTTATCTCAATTATTGATTTAATAATATAAAATATTATGCAGATGATACTGTGACAATAATTGAATCAAATGACGTGAGATACTATGCAACAATTACTGTAGCAACAATTGAGTAAACTGAGTGGCTTCTTATGTAAGCATCAATAATCAATACCGTGTGCTACTATGCAATCACGCATATTACTGTACTTTTACCACCGGGTAGTCCAACAGTTAACGGTAAAACTTTCGCTGTTATTTTTATAAAAAGATATTTCTGTCGTTTTCTAACTACGACAATATTTTCGTTGTGGGGTCCACTAATGATTGTACCGTCATACAAATATTCTCTGTTAAAACAAATATTCCCCGACACAACGAATATTTTATATCAACTTGCTTACTTTGCAAAATTTTCAAATATCACCCATAACTTTAACCTTTTATCAATTTAACCATTTATTAAATAGAATAATAATTATAAAAAAATTAGATACTTTCATTTCATATAATTTGGGGTCTTACAATACTCCTCAGCTCTTTTTCTCCTGCTCACTTCGTCTCTCCATGCTATATCTTCTAGCTCGCTTTAACTTAGTCTTTCATGATGATTGTGCCTATTCATGAATGCAAGATCTCCAATTGGCATTCTTAGGCCTGTGGTGGTCACCTCGTGTGAGCTGGGAGAAGGCCCTTGACTCCTTAGTGGTTGTGTCATGATAATTTGTTGCTGTTCAGATCGTGAAGTCTGATGGTGAGGCTATCTTGTAGGAGGGCCTCTTGATGATTGAGCTATGAATGTGCCTCTGCCCTTACCTTTTTCTCCTTTTCCTTTATTCTCCCCCTTTATATCAGCATCAAGGGCTCGAATGTCTTCAGATAGGCGAGTCATGCCTTGAACAAGCTCGTTGAGCTAATTCTGGGATTAAGCAATATCTTCACGGTTCTCTTTAATTAGAGAATCAGATCGAGCTTTCCTCTTTTGGAGAATGGCCATGACATTTTCTGTCTGTTTCATTTGACCCATGGAGAATCCTTAGAATTCTTTCATTGCAGTTCATAGATTCGTGAGACTTTCCATCATAAGGTTGTTTTGGGACTCCTAAGTATTCTGTAAAATAAGAACATCCCTGTGTTTCTTAGTAGCTTGAAAGTGGATTTGATCCCGTTCATTTATGCTCTGAAGCATCTCCTTTATGATCTCCTTAAGCTTCTTTGAGAACTCAGAACTTAGGGTGCTTGGGAGAGTGTTGGCAACATTAATCAAATGAGTCAGCCTCATATGAACAAGTTCTAAGTGAACTTCAAGATCTTCTTCTATGTCCTTGGTCACTTTCTTAGATGCTTCTGATAACTCTCTTTTGGTGGGAAGATCTGATATGAGCTCAAGGAGTTTTGGACTATTTGGAGGAGGGGCCCTTGTGTATTGATCTTGCATAGTGTAGAGAGCAAGATCAAGGTTGAAATATTCATTTGAGGACGAGGAAGGGATATCTGATGGAGGGGTTGGTGTGTGGGGTTGAGATTCAAGAGGAGGTGACTCTACGTCTTGAGCATGTGACTCTACGATTGGGCTTGGATCAGTAATCGTAGAGTGAGAGATGATAGGAGATTGTATGAAAATAAAGTTGGGCACATTTGGTTCATCAATTATAGAATGTTGGAATTCTGTAACTGGAAATTAATTGAGTGGATGAAGAATCACTTCCAACCATATGGGTAATTCGTAGAATTGGTTGAAAAATGATGGTGGACAGTGATTAACCCTGAAGGAGATGGGAATAGTTTGTACCTCATACCTATTTTCTGAAGAAGGGCCATTGGTGATCAACTTTCGGGCAAAGTTGAGGTTGCTTGGGAATCCATGAGCTAGCACCGAGATTGTTGGATAGGCTTTGAAGGTTCAGAATATGTGATCCCAAGAGTTGAGAATTTGGGCTCTGTGAAAGGGCATCATAGGTAGATAAGAGAACAGTTGATTGTAGTTGGCTCTCCTATAACCATCACAGCCCACATCTATAATCTCAACCTCATCATCCTCTTCTTATTCTCTGTCTTCTTGTGAAGATTCCACTTCAACAATTACCTCCATTTGACTTCTTTGTTTTTCTTCTCTCTCATCCTTCATAGCTTCACTTCTTTCCATTTCTGCAGTTTCTAAAGCTAGAATCTCTTGAGGGACTGAGGGAGATTCATGATGATCTCTTGGAAGTTCCTCCTCAGGTGCAACTTCTTTTGACATAGGGACTTCATGAGGCTCCCCCTCAGCTAGATCATTTATTTGCATTTCACACAACTCTCCCTCGACTGGAGCATTCTCTAGAGTAAGAACTTCAGGCAGCTCCCCCTCAATTTGAGCTGTGTTCTTCTTACTTGCTTCGAATAGCCCCTTCTCAGCTTCGGGTAATCCTTTCTCAGCAGCTATCTTTCTGTCTTCTTCTTTTAGCACTCCTTCATTGACAAGAATGTACTTCTTGACCAGTTTTCTTCTTGGCTTCCTAGGCTGAGCCACAGCCTCAACACTTTCTTCAGCTTCAGCTCTGAATGGTTGATCATCCTGAGAAGCTGTTGCAGCATCTTCTTCAGGAGTGGTGTCCAGTCTGGTCTCTATGATCGGTAGAGACTCTACGATTGAGGAGACATATGGCTTCTTTGACTTGTGACTGTGTTTTCTCTTCTTAAGCAGCTGAGAGATGGTAGCTCTGTCTTCATCTTCATAAGATTATTGTTCTTTCCTTTTCAAGTTCCTCAGAGTTTCAGTGCCAGAACACTCTTGAGGTAGATCAGTAGTTGAACCTTGAGGCTTCTCTGCCATTTGAGCCTTTATTTTTCTTTTACCCTTGCTTTTTCTGATTAAAGTAATGGGTTCTTCCTTGTTGATTTCTTCTTCTTCAGTCTCCTTTACAACTGACATGTTTCCTGGAATCCCGGACTCCTTTGCATCACCAGTTCTTCCACTGGACTCAGACATCATCCTTACATTTTTTGTTGGATTTCTTTTCCAGTTCTCAAATAGCTGCTGGGTCTTTCTTCTGTTTGGATTGATGGATTCTCCTTCTTCATCCCCAATCTTATCTCCCAATGCTAACTATAGGATGATGCTTATAAATCGCCCATAAAGCATCTTTCCAGAGCTCTTTGACTTCTTCGAACTGAGTATCCATTTCCCAATCCAGTCGAGTAGTAGGGCTCCATAGTTGAGTTGAATCCCACAACTGATTGCTGTCATGAGCTTAAGTTGTACTTCATTTATAGAGTCATGGCCAGAGCTCTTGCAACATATGCATTTCCCAATAATGTCAGCAAAAAATTCATACCTTTGGGGGAACTCTTTCTTTTTGTACCATCTGACAGTCGGAAACTTCTTGTGATGCATCTTCTTTAATCCTTCATGAAAATCGATGCCTTGTATGAATGGAAATCCTTTCGATTTGAAACCTAGGGCTAGGTTTATATCCTCAACTTTGAGTTTAATTCCACATCCTTGACCCTTATGGTGATGACATCGTTCTCAAACGTTCCATTTCTGTAGAACTCTTTTATCAGCTTAGGGTAGATCCATGTGTTTGTACTCAGAGCTTTTTCAAGGCCAACTTTCTTTATCAGAGATAATGTTTTGTGAAATTTGGGATCAGCTGTCTTGAACTCATCGAAACAAAGCCGATAACCAGTGATGACATTTGAAGCTGCCATTGATTTCTTTGCACTGAGGATGGTTGAGCGATTTTGAAAGCTAGGGTTTCTGCTGGTAGAGAGAGAGAGAGAGGGAGAACGAGAAATAAGCTTTTTGATTTTCTGATTTCAAAAAGATATTTTCAAGTTGTACTTGTAACTTCTCTCCTCTCGATCTGCTAAGTGGGGCATGTGTCAAGTTCTGCTTGGCTCCACGAATTTAACTGGTGTGGAATGTACTGAATTGCCCTTAGCTCCTCTTGAGCTAGTGTATTCCTTCGGAGGACTACGATCGTTGAGGTAGCACTATGTTCGTTGAGGTAGTCTTTATGATCGTTGAGTCTGCACTGCTATCGTTGAGTTTGCACTGGTCCTTGTGATGAACTTTTGACGTAGCATTTCTCTTGAGTTAAGGTATCTCAGGAAGGGCTAACCTCTTAGAATGAATTAAAGGTTAGGTTTGTTCCTGAGGCGCTTGACAGGGAGATTGCTTTGATTTGTTGGACTTTGTTATCACATGATACTTCTTTGTTCTATTGATGGAGCTCTGCTATCGTAGTCTTTCATGTCACTGCAACTCTACGATCGTGGACTTCCTTTGGTCATGTCTACGATTTTGAACATAGCCTTTATATCTGCATGGTTAGCACAAACTAGAGCATAGATTTTGTGTTTGTGAATTTAGCATTCCTAGCTCATTTATTAGTTTATTAAATCTGGATTCATCTAGAGGCTTTGTAAAGACACCAGCAAGTTGATTTTCAGTAGGGATATATTGTAAAGATATGGTTCCATTTTGCATATGATCCCTAATGAAATGATACCTTATTTCTATATGCTTAGTCCTAGAATGCATGACAGGATTGTGTGTTATTGCTATGGCACTTGTGTTATCACAGTGGACAGGTATGGATTTAAATTCAAACCCATAGTCTGCTAGCTGATTTTTTTCATCCATAAGATTTGAGCACAACAGTTGCCAGCAGCGATGTATTCAGCTTCTGCAGTTAAAGTAGATACTGAGTTTTGCTTCTTGCTAAACTAGGACACAAGTCTTTTCCTAGCAACTGACAGGTGCCACTGGTACTTTTTCTGTCTATTTTGTAACCTGCAAAGTCAACATCTGTATATCCTGTTAGTTCAAACGAGGACTCCTTGGGATACCAAAGCCCCAAGTGAGGTGTGCCTTTGAGGTACCTGAAAATCCTTTTTACAGCAGTTAAATGTGATTCCTTAGGATTAGCTTGAAATCTAGCACATATGCATGTTGCAAACACTATGTTGGTCTACTGGCAGTTAGATATAGAAGAGATCCTATCATACCTCTGTATTGAGTTATATCAATACTTTTACCTTTTTCATCTTTGTCAAGCTTTGTTGCTGGAGTAATTGGGGTTTTCATGGAAGAGGTTGTTTCCATGCCATACTTTTTAAGTAAGTCTTTAATGTACTTGGCTTGGTTTATGAAGATTCCTTCATCAGTCTGCTTTACTTACAGTCCAAGGAAGAAGTTCAGCTCACCCATCATGCTCATTTCAAACTTGTTCTAAATAAGCTTGGCAAACCTCTTACATAATTATTTATCAGTAGAGCCAAAGATAAAGTCATCAGCATATATTTGAACTAATAAGACTTTGTCTTTATGCTTTCTAAGAAATAATGTGGTATCTACTCTACCTCTAGTGAACCCATTTTCAATAAGAATGTTAGTTAGTGTTTCATACCATGCTCTAGGTGCTTGTTTAAGACCATATAAGACATTGTTTAATCTATAGACATAATTAGAGAGAGATGGATTGATGAAACCTGGAGGTTGCTCTACATATACTTCTTCTTGAAGTTCACCATTCAGGAATGCACTTTTGACATCCATCTGAAAGAAATTGAATTTCATGCGAGCAGCAAAGGCAAGGAATATTCTGATGGCTTCTAATTTGGCAACAGGTGTAAAGGTCTCATCGTAGTCAATGCCTTCTTCCTGAGAGTAACCCTTGGCCACTAGTTTTGCCTTATTCCTGGTTATTACTCCAGCTTCATCCATCTTGTTTCTGAAGATCCACTTGGTCCTAGTAACAAGATGACTCTTTGGTCTTGGAACTAATCTCCATACTTTGTTTCTTTCAAATTGATTTAGTTCTTCCTTCATGGCTTCTATCCAGCTGGAGTCTTCCATAGCATCTTCTATCTTCTTGGGTTCCATTTGTGATAGAAAACTCAGATAGAAACACTCATTTTGGGTGGCAGCTCTTGTTTTGAATCTTGCATTTGGGTCTCCAATGATTAAGTCTTGAGTGTGATCTCTTGCCCATCTATTTCCTGTTGGAACATATGTCCTGATGCCTTCTTGTCTGAGACCTTCAAGATCAATTTCTGCTTCTTGATGTGGAGGTTCGTTGTCTTGCGTAGACCTCTCTACGATCTCATTTCCTTGCTCAACGATTTCATTGTCTGGAACTACGATAGTGGTGTTGAGCTCGACGACCTCGTTTGTAGTGTTTGAACTGACGTTCGTAATGTCTTGAGACACTATTTTGTCCAAGTCTGTTTCATCAAAGATGATGTGGATCGAGACTTCAACACTCAGTGTCTTTTTGTTGAACACTCTATAAGCCTTACTGTCTGTGGCATATCCGAGAAAGATTCCTTCGTCTGACTTGGGTTGGAACTTTGTCAGATACTGCTTCTCATTGTTGAGAATGTAGCATGCATAACCGAATACATAGAAGTAGCTGACATTTGGCTTTCTTCTTTTCCACAGTTCGTAGGGAATCTTCTTAATTGTAGAGTGTATCAGCGATCTGTTTTGAGTGTAGCATGCAGTGTTGACAGCTTCTGCCTAGAAGTATTCAGGCAGATGGGCTGCTGCTAGTAGAGTTCTTCCAGCCTCTATTAATGTTCTGTTCTTTCTCTCAGCTACTCCATTTTGTTGAGGAGTTTGTGGAGCTGAGAAGTTGTGACTGATGCCATTGTCTGTGCAGAACTGGTCCATCTCAGAGAAGTCGAATTCTCTGCCATGATCACTCCGTATAGCCTTGATTTTCTCCCCTTTCTCGTTCATCACTAGTCTGAACATCTTGATTAGTTGGGAGCTCGTTTCATCTTTTGAGTTTAGAAAGAACACCCATGTGAACCTGGTGTAATCATCCACTATGACTAGTGAGTAT